>CM033477.1:72055142-72370539 GCA_019447015.1 Hymenochirus boettgeri
CAGGGCCAGCTCCACAAATTCAGCAAATAATAACCTGTGGATTACTTTCTCCCTTAATTGAACTTCTCAATAAGGTACTAAGATACTAAATATTATTTAAACTGCATCAGTGTGAAGCTATTGTAGTTGATTTTAAAAATTAAAAAAAAAAACCCAATAATTAGGTGTGGTGCTGTATTGCAACCTGGGTCTATTCACTGCTTTCTTTTAAAGTAAATGTAGTAGGTGTTTTAAAGATAAGGAGTAAATGTGTAGTTTGATATCAATGGAGTTAACAGATTTAGGTCTTGTTTTGGCAGGCCAATAACCAGGTGATTAAAATGTGTACACTTCTACAAATAGCATATTGGAATCACATGACCATCTTAGCTGCCAATGAGTATTTTGTAATGCTGTATCAACCTTTTAGGTAATTTGTATAGTATATAATATGTTCAGTCCTGACCTTTTTAAGGACAAACAGTTCTAGTGTGCGTGTAAATATGACAGTGCATGAAAAATTGCAGCAAGGCTTAAGCTTGGATCCAACGGTATCTGGGCTTTATCGGCACTGTGTGTAGCTGCTTTCCCGAACAAGCACACGGCTGTCGAACATTCGGGTCGACCATAAATTTCCCTCTGCCGCGCTAGTCTCCCAATAGGGGAGACTGCCACGGTCGAGGGAAACAGTCCCGAACATTCTCCCTACTGTGTATAGGGAAACGCTCTGGACTGTATCTCGATCTTTGGAAAATGACAGAAATTTGTCCTGTGCATACCTACCTTTTTTTAAAATGCATTAATTCTTGAAACATTGTAGCATACAATGTTTGTAATTGTAGAGACAAGTTAAAAGTTAGACTTGCAGAACCAACTGCTTCTGGCCACGACTGCATATAATGTATTTTTGTTTTTTAGGGGGACTTTAAGGCCCAAAAAGAAGGTATCTGGGCTATCACAAACTACACTAGTGGAGGAACAGTGGAGCAAGTTGTGCAGTTAGTGCAGTGTGGAGTACTGGAACCCCTTTTAAATCTGCTAACAATTAAAGACAGTAAAACTATTCTTGTGATCTTGGATGCAATCTCCAACATATTTCTGGTAAGGCATTCATACATTATTTTGTGTTTTTGTCCCTTTTAATATAAAGTTGCAAATTACAAATACAGCCAAAATGTACGCATTTTTTGATTTTCTTTTACTAAGGAATAGATGCTACTTATGCAAGTAAAGGCCAGTGGAGACTTCAACAATCATTTCTTAAACTGGAAACACTAGTGGATAACAAAACTTTTTAAAGATGATGATCATTAATGAACAATGAAAACAGACCCAGTAATTGTGCTATGTCGGATGATTTCTCGCCAAGCAGGGTATCTGGGGGTGAAGGATCGCTATAAACTAGATTAAAACAAACATTATAGTAACTAGTGTATACTGTACTAGCTTAGTCACAGCTGGCAAACTTACTCGCTACTCCTAGGTGGTTCAGCAGCAGCAAACCATTCAGTCGCGTGTGCACTTTTCAGTCACATGCGCTTCCACCACATGCACACTCGTGGCTATGACATCATGGCAGCACAAGATCTACTTTTTAAAGCAAATCTGGAAGTGATGCCACGACGTGTGGGTAAGTAGCCTGTATTCCGTGAGTATACTATATGCATTATATGGATACAAGTTTACTACGTATTCTATTGGCCCCTTGTGATTATTTAGCATATCTATGGATATCAAGTTCAAAGAGGAAAGATACTGATAGAGGATGAATCTTGTCGGGAAAGATTATGGACAGCTTAATGAGTCTTATTAAAACCGCAGAAAACTAATATATGCAGGGCAAAAAAAAGTGAGCCAGACTAAACATTTTGGACTTGGAAAAACCAGGTGCTTTCCCAGAAATCTGAAGAGGAACCGACATATCCTTAAGAAGAGGAGGGACTCCATCTGTGTGACCCGAGTATTGTGGAGCCTTTGATTAAAGGCAATTTGTCGCTTGCTCTCTGTTTCTGTGTCTGTCTGTGTGTGTGTCGTTCGCTCGCTCTCTCGCGCTTTTCCAACCCTTTCCATTTCAAAGATGTCGTTTACCAATGCTTTGTAAGGAGGGAGAATAAAATTTTCCTCCCTTGAATTCATACCTCTTTATACAAGACAATACCATGCTGGCTTTGGCTGTTGCCGCCTGGCACTGCTTGCTTCCTTTGTTTGTTATCCACCAAAACTCCAAGATCCCTTTCCAACAGGGATTCACTTAAAAATCCTTGTGCTGCTTATACTCTAAATGGCTCCTGGGTTAAGTCCAAAATGCATCACCTTACATTTCTTCACATTGAATCTCATCTGCCACCATCTGCAGCTCAATGTGACAATCTATCTAGATCCCCCTGCAACAATTGCACATCCTCTGGATGGTCAACAACGTTGTGTCGTCAGAAAACACAGAAACCTTGCTGACAATACCCACTTCCAAATCATTAATAAACAGATTAAATAAAAGTGGCCCTAACACACAACCCTGTGGCACCCCACTTAGCACTTTAGTCCATATTGATGAAGCCCAGTTAACTACTCTCTGCATCCTATTCATTAACCAATTGTCTAGCCATCTACAAATATGCCTACCCCAGACCAACAGACCATAGTTTATACATTCGTCGCCTATGGGGACTGTATCAAAAGCAAAAAGTATACTACATCTACTGCTATGCCATAGTCTAAATTTCTACTCACTTCCTCATAAAAGCCAAGCATGTTAGTTTGAAAAGATCTATTCCTATTAAATCCATGCTGGTTATTACTTATGTCAGTCCTTGAAATATACTCTAGAACATGTTCCCTTATTAAACTTTCCAGTATCTTCCCCACCACTGAAGTTATATTTACAGGCCTGAAATTACCTGGCTGTGAATGACTACCCTTTTTTAACATCCGCTTCGTAGATGTATTTGATACAGTAGATAGGAATTCCAAAATGATGCATTACCTTCTGGAGGTATTTCCAAAGGTTTTCTCTCAAGCTGTCTTTAGTTTATACAGTGATCCCAGAGCCAAAGTAAGGAATATGGGATACCCTTCTCGAGAAATATATATATATATAGGAATTAAAATGGGTAATATAGAAACAAAAATCTTGCTCTGTAGATGACACCCTATTATACCTAACACACCCGTTCCACCCTTTACCAAATGTATACTAAACACTAGAAGAATTCAGACATCTCCTAGTTCAAAACCAACCACTCCAAAACAATTGTGTACCATATACATCTGACCACTGATGAAAGCATTATACTTAACTCTCAATACCGATTCAAATGGGCAAAAGACTCCTTTTCGTTAATTAGGAATCCAAATCAGTGCTGATCTCAAAATACTCCACTCCCATAATTACTCTAACCTTATAACTCAGCTGATTAAACTTATGAGAGTATCAACCCCCTACAATCTCTCTCATTGGCAGAATAGCAGCAGTAAAAATGGGCACACTGCCCAAAATACTAACAGGGTTATTCAATAAGTTCTTATTTAAAATGGTGCTAATTTTGCCCCAACCAATCGGGTGCTAGCTTTCAAATGTTAAATAAGATCTGATTGGTTGGGGCACAATTAAGCACCATTTTAAACTATAACAACTTATTGAATCTCCCTGTATATTTTTTCCGAGCCCTTCCCCTCTATCTTTAAACAAAATGATATAACAAACCTACAAAGCGAAATCAGATGTAATTGGAATGGAAAAGACCCAGAATAAAATATTCCTACCTAGCCAGATCAAAAGAAAGGAGGTTTTGCCCTTCCAGACGTTTATTCCTACTATCTAGCAGCCAGAATAACACAAATCACTCTGGGTACAGGGAGCAGGCCAAACCACCTGGAAAACATCCAACTTTCACCTCTTCATTCTTACTCATTACTATGGGTTCAGCCCCCATTCAGGACCCTACATCTATCCGAACAGGAATACATCATACGCTCCGCATTACGTATCTGGGATCAATGCAACAATAAAACAAAACATCTCATACCCTTTGATACACACACTCCTATTTTATACACCACAATTTGGTGGTCAACCATCCGTGGTAAATGATGAAATATGGACAGGGTTGGGGATAAGAAGGGTGTCTGACATGGTTACCCCTGCGGGCAGTCTGCTGTCTTTGGATGCACAAACAAAATTTAAACTCCCACATAATCTATGGTACCCATATACAAGAATATTATCATATGCAAGATCTATACTATCACAAAACACATCACATCAACTCCTTATGAAACACATAGTACAGTAAAGAACCCACAAAGAGGTTCATTCTCCTTTCTTTACAAACTAATATGGCATGCAATACAACCCATTAAAGCCCAACCAATCCTGAGATGGGAAACCAGATTTAAACTCTTCCTGGAGGAGTCCCAGTGGTCTAAGATTTTTTTTTTCCCACTCAGCGAGATGTACCTTAAATGTGCTAATAAAAGAAAAAACATACAAAATTATGTACGATTGGCAAGTTACCCTGGTCTTCTTACACAAAGCCATCCCATCTATATCCCCCACCTATGCTTTAGGGGTTGCCAGGAAGACTACCATTTCCACTGTTGGTGGCAAAGCAATGAAGTCAGAGCAATATGGCTCATGGGTGAACAAATAATTAAACAAGTATTTGACCAAACTTTCCAACTAACCCCATTAATAGCATTATTTAACTGTGCGTATGTATGTATTTGTGTGTGTGTATTATATATAATAGAGAGAGAGAGAGAGAGAGAGAGATACACACACGCACAGGTAATAATGCTATTAAATATGCTATTAAATATGCTATACTGTGGCAGGACCGAATACGCTCCTATATAGCACTGATTAGTATCTATTCGTAGCAGGGAACTCAATCCCTGGTTTGTGAATGACAGGCACTGTTGGACACCCCCCCCGTGTGATTGGCTTGTGGACACACACTCTCCCTATATGATTGGCCGGTTGATCCACACACCCTCCTGATTCCACTGGCTAGTTCTTCTCTGACACATATGACACAGCACCAGGATGTTGCACCGATTGGTCAGTTTTCGTTTACACATATGACACTCTAAGAGGATCCCTCACTGATAGGATGTTACAGTTTTTTAAACGAATGTTCCACGATCGTCAGATGTTCTGAAGACGGCCCCACCCACGGGGCGGAAACATGTTAACCACGTTGTGTGATTAAACACAGTTTGTTTGCAAAATCCTGCGAGTGCCTCCGTCTTTGCCGATGTATGTATTCTATTGGATCGTGCACCCAGGTGGTTGTTACATTCGGAGTGCCCGCTGCCACCCATGTTGATATATATATATATTGAATTGCTTCCTATAATTTATTTTTAATGTTAAAGTATTTTTATATGGTTCCCCTTTTTACCAACTTTGAGTCCTTAGAATATATATCATCCCCGTATGTCTCTCCTCTTTAGTAACTTTGCTGGTCTTGTATTAATATTTTAATATATTTATATAGTTAGGACTTGGTCGATTTTTGACAGATTGGTTGTGTTATGAGTGTTTTATGTCATTTTACTGTTTTTAAATATGGAGAGTATTTATTGTATCTTGCACTTTATGGTACACTGTGCACCGTATGTCTTATATTTAGTTTTTATCCCTTTTGCACTTAGCCGTTGCACTGGCACTTTGCTTTAACAGCATAATTGTCTGCTGTTAGCGATTATATACATATTGGCACTATATACAACCTAGTGCACTTGGTCCTTGTTCTCTTACCTGACCTGGGGTTCCGAGTCGAGTTGCCTTAGCACTGACACTTTACGTGGCCTCACTTTATTAGCTTGGTAAACGTCCACCACTTTAGTTCACATACTAGTACTGGGGCACCCGCTGGGTTGCCTTATGACACTTTTGTATCTAGCCTTTGGACCACGGGCGGCTTTGTCTTTGTTGCACTTTTACTACTTTGATACTTTGGGTTCATGAGGTAAGGGGCGGGTTCACTACCCGTATGTCACAGATACGTAGTCCTGTCATTCTTACTCACATGGGGGGCGGGCGGGGGGTGTGTAATTGGGAGTGTCCTGTTTTCTTTATATGTCTAACAATGCCATTGGTGTGTAACCCTGACGGCCCAGTAGTTCCGGGCTGAAACGCGTAAGTTGCTTTGGCCTACTATTCTTATATAATAAAGAGTTAAGTCCTTGGAGTGCGCTTGATCTACTACATTATTGGATATTTTGCTGGCAGCGTGTGTGTGTCACAATCGGCATATAACAGCAACAGTGTTGGGGACCCTTTTGAATGCAAGGTGTTGATAAGCTTTTAGCTCCTAGCTACAATGCAGTCAAAACTGCCCATGGTAATGTGTCAAAATGGCATTGTAAAAGGCAGACAAATGGTATTGAAACCACCACCCCCCTATTCAGGTTTGGTCTCTGTATTTTGACATAAATTGCCTTTGACTACTCTAATCTTGTTTCTTGGCCAAGATGTTGACATTCCAATCATCAAATATATGTCCTTTTTGCAGGTATATGGCAGAGTCCTGGGCCTGAAGAATTGGCTATTTTATACTGGTCATACGTTGATGCAGCTGCTGTTTCCTCACATTCTGTGTGCTGTTGCTGCTGTGTTTCAGTATCAGGTCTTCTGAATGCACCAGTTGCTGCCTCAGTGTGGTGGTGGTTTAAAGCAAGGAGCAACACTACCTCCACCCCCCGCAACACTAGATGAAGCAGGGAGAGGGGCCCAGGGTTTTTCTGGGAGGTTATGTGTCCTAGGAAAATGGGGGGGGGGGGTGTTTCTGCTCCCCTAGTAGTTCTGCCACTGCAAATAGGATACAGTGGGTGTTTTAAAAAAATATCTTAATTTCTGACACCCCTGATACCTATAGGATGACTATTCTTTCTCCTGTCTTCCCATTTTCACTCGTGGTATTCATGCTTTTCTTTCTTTGACAAAGGCCCAGTCTGCATATCCAAAGAGGGGTTACATTTCTAGGAAGTTTTGATAACTCATCCTGGCTTCAGTGCAATCAACACCTTGCATTTTGGAGGTCAATATCACCTTGATGTTATGTACTGATTGGGGCACTTTCCAAGGTATTTATTGGCAACTGATTCTTGAAGTCGAGAAATCCAGTTGGAAATGTCTTCAAGAGCTAAACTTCAACCGGTATACCATGACCTGGATCAATAAGAACCTTCAAGTATTTTAAACTTCAGTTTTTGTGGTGGATATGCCCTAAATAGAATTGCTGATTTGTTTGCCTGGTCATATTTCATTTCTCTGCAGTCGTGGGGCAATATTTATGTGAACATTTTTGACATTTTTTTTATCAATTATCCTAAAAGGTAAGATTTCCTATTTTTTTTTCCCTTTAAAAATAGTGTGCTTTCTTTTATCCTATTCTTTATTTACCCCTTTCTTTTTAGGCTGCTGAAAAGTTGGGTGACCAGGATAAACTTTGCCTACTTGTAGAGGAACTAGGGGGACTAGAAAAGATTGAAGCTCTACAAACCCATGACAATCATATGGTTTATCATGCTGCTTTGGCTCTTATAGAAAAGTACTTCTCTTCAGAGGTATGATATATCCACATATTCACCCTATTCATTGTTGACTTGAGCAGGGGATCTTGGGTTAAATTTACGCAAACAGATTATTGATCAGTTAGTGTGACTTGCACAAACACACTCATGCTGCTGCTGCTGAAGCCTATTCACCAGAGTGTGCATGTGTATATGTATGTAAATGTGTATATATGTGTGTGTATGTATGTGTATATATTTTTACAGCACCAAGGGGAACCAAATGGGAATAAATAGACCCAGGCATTCCATGTTTGAAAACTACAACTCCCAGCATTCTGTTAGCAGTAAGTTTCTACTTTATGTCCATTGGCTAATTAATGTATACAGATGCAATACAGCATAATGATATAAAGCATGGGTGTTGAACTTTTCACATGTTTAAAAACTACAACTCCAAGCATTCTCTGCTTACACAGAATTTTAATTATATACATCCTAGAATAAAGCAATCTTTTTGTGCTTTTAGCAATTCCTACCCAAGGGCTCGAATATACAAATGATCCTTCTGCCCTTCCTTTACATTGGCCTAGGGAAGGATTATTTAGGTCACTTCAGGCAGTAGGAGTCATGAGCCTTGCCAAACCTGCCCTCTTTCCTATTGCATCTACCTGCCAGCTAGAATACAGGTGGTCTAAGTGTAATAATCTTGCAGGTCTGAGAATAGACCCAGACTTGCCACATGAGAATAGACCCAATCTTGCCACAATGTGTGGTTCAAACTTAACAGCACCATTGGGCAACTTGACACCCTATACAGGATCCAAATTAACATGCTAGGTTCATACTAATTAGTATGTACTACAGCGATTTACAGTTGGGTTTAGGAAAGATACTGATTATCTTTATAGGTTAAGGTGGGGTTAAAGGAGCTAAAAGCTCCCCACAGAGTATAAAATGAAATGGACACTTTAGTAGGTAGCGCACAACGGAGAAACACTGAAATCACAGCAACTTCTGGATGCTTGCAAATAGATAAAAGCTTCTCTATTGGAAGTACGGAAGCAACATAAAACTACTCCACCTGCCGTGTATCTGGCCAAGAGCGGCCCTTAATCATAGGCTGAATGACCGTCCGCCATGTTGCATTTCATATAGCCCCCATGCTGCAAAACCCCGCCCACAAAGGGGAGGAGTTACAGACCCGCAGACCAATAGCCGTGCAACATGGAAAGGCTAAGACATAAATGGATACATAAAATTTAAAATTTCACACACAAAAGGAACATGTATCCATTCATGTGTACAAATATACAAAGATACTAAATTACAAAATACAAAATGAGAACTGTTGGCAAATATGAGGTTAAGAGTGCCAAAGCAGTCTAAGTATCCATCCTTACAAACCAATAGAAGGATCACTCTATACTAGTTCTCTATGTACTACGTTATGTCTCCTAATGGCCAAGAAAAAATAGGATAGATAAATGGGGGGGGGGATACACAGGTAAGGGATAATTAAACTCCTGTCTTTAAATATATAAAGATATACATTTTAGAATGTATAGAAAAATAAAGTTATACATAATGAAATATATTACACATGACAAGCTATATCCCATATAGCGTTTAAACCTTTGGGAATCCTTGTGTCCCATAAAAATATCCATCTAGCTTCAGTCTCTACCCCTGATGTCGGGGTTGATCTGTTCCACACATTGGACACCCAACTTGGATATGTCACCATTGTTACACTCCTGAAAGTGTCTACCCACTGGATTCTTAACCTGTCTTTTACCCATGTCCCTGACATGCTCCCTAACTCTGTCCATAAGGGTCCAGGTAGTGCAACCTATATACTGAATGTCACATGTGTGACATGTAAGTAGGTAAACCACATACGTGGATCTACAATTAAAATATTGTTTACTTTTAAATGTTTTTAAAGGGCATCTATAGTGAAGAAAACACATTGCCCCTTTGCAAAGTTAAATTCATGTACTCTGTGCTGCCTTAATCCTATCTGTCAGTGACTTTGTTTAACCATGGTGTCAGATCTCTGTGCAGCACTCCCCCCTTACCCCTCCCCTCTGTGACCTCCTCTGTCTCAACTCCGGCTAACAGACAAGCTTATGTGCAGTAGGAGTTAAAAGTTCAACATCCTGAGAAACACACCCACGCAAAGTGGCCAATAGAAAGCAAGCTGTCCTGGAGACACGGAAGAAGAACAGTACAGTTTACGATCTCTCACTTTGTGACCCATAATCAATCAGGGAAAGCTATTAAGAAGGGGGGTCAAGTGCAGCCTTATATCTACCATGAAAGCTACCTCTCTCCCCCTGCTAATGCTCTTATCTCTGTCTATTAAAGAGCAGGGAGGGGGGGGGATCACGTCACAGGGATTTGATTGACAGTCCAAGTAGAAGAATACGTGATTGCATTCCTGTACTCCTAACTGGTGTATCTCAGGACAGAGAGGGAATCTGAAAAAAGTGAGACACTCTGGGGGTTGTGGGGAATTATAGAACACATGGAAAGAATAAAAAAAAATCATTTTCCCACTATAGATGCCTTTTTAAAGTGGCTGTGCTTTTTATTACATCACTCTGGCTTACTGTATATATTTACAGGTAAGGCATTTATTAGCTCCACACTGAAAAGAAGCTTTATAATTTAAGGGGGCAGATGCTTTCTTAATGTACCTTCTAACCACACTAGGGCTCAATATGTCCCTCAGTGATTGGGCTCTTTTATTAGGAACAAATTTACATTCTGAAAGGACACCCTCTCCTAAGCCTTAATCATCCCCTAAGTTTATATGCTTTTTGATAACTATTTTATTGAACTGGGGACTATAGGGAGTAGTGAAATACACTTTCTGAGCCTCTTTGTTAGATCCCGAAGTCGCATAGACGAAAAGGGCAAAATGGGGATACTGATACTGTACATACGAGCCCTATCTAACTTTTGGGCTCTCTAGCTTCTTCAAGATCTTCCCTTTTATAACCCCTAGCTTCAAAAGTGCTTTGTAATGCATTAGACGCTAACTGAAAGTCTTTTTCCCTACTACAATTCCTTCTTGCTCTTACCCATTGTCCATATTGAAGATCTAGTATATTTGGCATATGGTGCAAATTCAGATAATCGTCAGGAGGGCAAGGTAGGAGCGGCAGTGAAAGATTAGATTTCATACATTTACTATATTTTATGACCCCTATGGTAAACAGGTGGCAGCTATTTTACATACAACACTGGCCCTTAATACAGGATTCCCTGCCAAATATAGAGGAATTCCGCTCTCCCCCTCTTATATCATCATACAGGAGAGGCAGAACCATTGGATCTAAGGTTGTCTCAAATAGGATAAAAACGACCAAGGCTAAGGCAGGTACCTGATTAAAAGGGAGGTCTGGTCAATAGTTTAGATACAATATACCCAAATGGGCTGAACAGAGATTACAATCTGTATGTATATTTTATAATTTGGTTGTTTTTTCTTAAGGCTCGTACACACTCACAATGTGCATCCCGAGCCACGACCCCCGACGGCTACACGCAACGAACGGCCATTTCGGCCGAGAATCGTCAGTGTGTTCGGTCGGGGGTCATTCATTGATCTGCCCGGATCACTGATATAAATTATAAAATCACTGACTTTTATTAGGTACAAGGCAAAATTATACAACTTGTGTGAATATATACAGAGGCTCTCTCACGCTCTGTGTTTGAAAATCATGCAGATGTATTGAATTCTTTGCAAACAATAGTAGGGCCACTATCTTGAATGTTTACTGTTCTAGAATCTCTCTCCCTCTTCCGTTAGGACTGTCTCTCGGTCAAAGGCAAAATGGGAGCTTTTTCAGTGTTTTTAGGTGTCCAGCATGAATTTAAAGAATCATCTAATTTATATATTAGTCTCTGTACTGATCTGCCCATTGTAGAGGATATGGTAAGCACATTTAAAAACAAAGAAACTGTCAAATTACATTATACACGGTATCTATTTTGTGAATTAAGAATGCAGCTGGATATATATTTTTACAAATGTTGCCCAAAGAGATGCAACTTGGCATATGTTATTAGATTCAAAGTGATATCAATGCTCACAAAACAATGAAAAGACAATTGCTTGATTGACCCTCTAGGTGCTAAATTATCTGTTCCGTGGTTCCGTGGTCCGGGGTTGGCACCTTGTGACATAGAGGATAGAATTTTTAGCCACCTCCTTTCTATGCAACGTACCAATCTTGTTAAGTTTAAAAATACGCAAGTCTAAGATCTATAGACTTATAACGGATGTTAAGGATAAGTTTAACTAGGGTTGGCAGAGCATTTAAATGTTGATGATGTAATATTTGGTACCCTCTTTCCACAGAAATATCAGGTTGTCAATGTACCTTTTGTGAAACAGTACCTGCTTCTAAAGAAAGAATATGGTTTAAGTAGGATTTGTTGGTTTTTGTGCCACAGTTCACTGTCCAATATACCCAGTGCATAGATCTCTGGGATAGCTGGTGTCGGAATCTGTAATTGTTGAAGTATTTATTGAATTATTTGATTCCAATAGTTTTGGATATATAGGCATTCCCATAGGAGATGCCAAAAGTTGGCTCACTCCAGGTAATTTGCATTTAGGGCATAAGTCACTTTTTGTTTGTATATGTATATTTGTACCATTTTTATTTTGTAACACCGGTTAACTATGGTATGAAGTAGATCCATATCCTCTGTGTTTATATCAGGTAGCCGTGCTTTCCATTTATCATTGTTACAGACAAGTACATCAGATGGGGTAACAATACAGGGATAGGCAACCAGTAGATCTCCAGATGTTTGAAAACACCCAGAATTCCCTAACTAGAGTAAAAACTGCAACTCCCAACATTCCTCTACAAGCACTCTCTAGTTAGGGAATTCTGGGTGTTTTCAAACATCTGGAGATCTACTGGTTGCCTATCCCTGTGTAACAGTATCTGTTACACAGTAGGCTTTTTGTGATTTTAGCTGTATTTGCTAGTCAGCTTGGAGACTGTCAGAGCTGTAAATAACAGTACTGGAAGGAGCGTGATAGTTGGCAGCCAGCTGTTCAAATGATTTTAAGTATATATTTGACCGAATTGCTGGATACCAGATGCTGCCCATCTGCTGCTCGAGGTTTAGGCAGATGTGGATACATATGATTGTGCCACAGTTGTATTTCCCATAGAAAATCTGTATATTAAGTTTGTTGGCTGCATGTAACATCAAATATAGTAATTTAGAAAAGAAGAAAGATCTTGGTCATATTCTTTCTTATGCGATTTAATGGTAGTACATTCCAGTGTATTTAGTTTTGATAAATCTGAGCAACCGTGCTATATTGAGATTGACCTAGTGATTTTTGATATATATAGCAAAGCTTTAAAGAGCCGCACTGCTCAAAGTATAAGTCCAACCACGGGTGCATTGAAAATACACACAGAAATATATAATTTAAGGTAGATGCACTAGTCCTGTGCAGGTCTAATTTTCCAGACCCGAAAAACCTGTACCCGACCCACAACTCTTCTACCCGCTTCATACCCGCGACCCGACTCGCAAGTTTTCGGACCCAAAACTTGACTCTGTCTTTCTTTGTACGGGGAAGTTTTAAAAGTCTAAGTTAGAATAAATATTTTATTCATAACCAAACAATGGTCATAGAAACAAACCTACCACACCATTAAAATATATAGAGCAGGGGTCTTCAACTTGCAGGCATCCAAATGTCTGAAAACTACAACTCCCAGCATTCCCTGATATTGTAAGTGCTGTAGTGGAATGCAGGGAGTTATATTTCTCAAAATGTAGACCCACAGGTAGTTGGGGACAGTAGTGATATATTATATAAAGTGTACATTATACTCTACCAGGGATCTCCTACCTACCCATTGGCCTCTACTGTTCCCTACTACCTACCCATACTGTTCCCTACTCATTGGCCTATAATGTCCCCAACTTCTACCTATCCATGGGTCTCGGCTCATTTTAAATCTTTATCTGCAACTATACTCTTGTTGATTTGTGACAGGGATAGGTAACCAGTAGTTATCCAGATGGTTTAAAAACTACAACTGCCAGCATTCACTCTATAGCCTGGGATTTCTGCTAGATCTTCCCATTCTGAGGGCATCAGGGATGGAATGTGAGCTCGTCGTTTGTTTTTCTGCCTCTTCCTGTCTGTTGGCTCTAAGTAGACAATTGTATAATCTGGAGATTAGTTGCTTTTCTCCTCCCGTTTTTAGTAACTGGATAACAGGATGAGGTTGAATAGGGAGTGTGATGCTTTGAAATTCAGATATTTATGCAGTATTGTAGTTGGAGATATCTAAATAAGGATGTATGGGAAAGTTGGAGACATTCTTCCATAACAGAGAATGACAGTAACTTGCGATTTTCGGTGATCTGGCTGAAATATGTATGCCTCTTTCTTCCCAGTATTGTGAAGCCGCAAAGGATGCTAGGTGTGGGGAAAGTAGGGTTGTGCCACATATAGAGGATTCTTCTCGTATGCCGGTGTATTGAAGTTTATTTTTTTATTGACTTGTTTCCAAATGTGGAGCTGTTGTAAGTGTAGAGACGTTCCTTTTTATGTTAGCCTTCCTATGTGGACAGCATATCTGAGAGGTGGGAGTGTAGCATTTTCTCTGCTTCCCCTATGAGATCTGTAGGCAGAATTTGAGGAATTAATTAGTGGTAATAGCAAAGTTCTAAAATACTCAAGTTGCCCAACCAAGTAGTATAGTTTGAAGGCATTGCTTGTCCGGCTTCAGTTTTAGCTCTCTAGTATTTTAAGCCTTTCTCTTTCGGCCTGAGCCCCAAAGAAAAGGTAGCAATATGCTCTGTAGGGCAGCGGAGGAGTCTGGGATTAAGGTCATAGTGTGTATAGAATTTTAGGAAATAGGATCATTTTAGTCAGGTTAATTCTGCCAATTAGGTTGATAGGTAGTTTTTTTCCAGGTTTGTGTTTGTTTTGACAAGTTCTGATGGTGGGGCTGCATTGGAGAAGTTTTTGTGGGGTTTGTGTTAATATGCCTAAATATTTGAATTCTATAACTGAGGGTACCAATGCCTTGGTAAATGGAGAAAGATTGATGTGGTTATCCATTTGAAACAGACATTATTTATGCCAATTAATATGGAGGCCAGAGAGGGGGGGCCATACTCTGTGATAACCTCATGGGCACATTTTAAGTGATTAATCTGGATCTGTGAGTTACAGAATCAGGCCATCTACATAAAGGCTGAGTTTTGGCCCAGATGGAGGCCCGTAATATCTGTTGTCTAAGCCCGATGGCTAGAGGTCTGTCCCAAAAGCGAAGAGATTTGGTGAAAGCGGACATCCCTGCCTAGTCCCTTTTTGTCAGTGGAAAAGTGGAGCCATTTACCTTTTAAGGGACGCTACTGGGTGGGCATAGAGCAATTTAGCCCATTTACAGAAGTGGGTCCAAATCCAAAGTGATTTAGACAAGCCTAGAGAAAGGGCCACTCAATTAATTCAAATGCCTTTTGGGCCTACAATGACAGTATCAATCTTGTTCGGGAATTGTTGTGATCTACTTGGCTATTGATCAGGGTTTTGGGGATTTTTCTGGAGGTGGGCTTACCGGGCATAAAGCCAGTTTGGTCCAGGTGTATAATCTTAAGGATGACCTTTTGAAGTCTATTAGCCAAGACTTTTGCCAGTACTTTGTAGTCTACATTTACTAAAATCTGGAAAAGACCCCCAAGATTGTAATCCATACCATCCTATATCCCTTTTAAAAGTATATGGGCTTCATACAGGGGGGTAGTATCCGTCCATGCCCCCACACAAACCACCGCCGCACATCCGCGGCATTGAAAAGTTGTTTCAGGTGCCAAAAACCCTAGGGAAACCCCTGCTTGGTATATGTGGTAGTTGGGGATCTAGTGGTGGTTATAATTTTTTTTTTTTTTTGCATGCAGACAAGTAAAAATCAATCATCACTTTTTTTTTTTTTGGACACAAGTCTTGTTATGTGACTGAACCTTAAACCAATTAACAACATTAACCTTAACAAATGTCAAAAACAGTGCCAGCATTGCTGGTTTTGTTTAAGGGTTGCACTACTGTAACAATCACTCCATCCACTCAAATAGGGAGAAAATGTTAGCATTTTTGAATTGCATTTCACCTGCGGTGCGGGCAAGGTGTAGAATTCCATCTCTTAGCATTCAGGAACCTTGCTATTAGGGGCCTTGGTCGGGCTCCTGGAATTGGAGCCTTAGCGGGAATCCGATGTGCATGCTCTTTGAATTGTGGTGATGATACATTGGTACCCAGGTTGGTTCATATCCAGGTCTCAAGAAATAGAGGGGTCCTAGGGCTCAGCTCCTTCTGGGAAGCCAAGGAACCGGAGGTTTTGTCTCCTGGATCTGTTTTCCAAATCGTCAAATTTGCTTTGTGTGGTGTTCTTTTTGTATGTTTGATATTTTGTGACAGTGGGGATACAGTTTCCTTTAGTGTGGATACACCAATTCTGTGTTAGTCCTTTTTGTAGGTTTTGGCAGGGTATAGACATATCTGCCTTTACTTCCTCAAGCATGGATGTGAGGGACTTTTTGGTGTCCTGAATTGCACCCATGAGGTCTTCCAGTGTTAAGCACGGTGTCCCTGGGTTCCTACCACGGAACAGAAGACCATAGTGTTTAACTTAAGTTCCCATATTCTAACTACACGGGAATTAAATCTCTTACAAATGGGCTTCTCTTTTGTACCTACCCCCACTTTGCATTCTTTTAAGACTGATTTGGGCCTTTTCAAGTAATCGAGGGGTCTCAAACTTAGTGACCACTTTAGGAATGCTTCCAATGTTGTATGTGAATCCACTGGTATTGGGTGGGTCAAATGTGCTCTTGGCCTTAAACATTGTCCCTACAGCCACAAAATGTTCTGTGTTGAATTTCAAGAACTTAAAAAAAAAAAAACAGGCTGAATTTGGCCTTTAGTGTTCAATAAGTTTTTATTGATTTTATAGATTATTTTAACATACAACACGTTCCTTCAACATAGATTGTATATCCTATATGTACATTCACATTAGCTTGAATTGTGTATGTTAAATATAAGTAAGAGTCACATGAATCATGGTCCAATTAAAGGTTTAAATTATATTTTGAATCATAAATTTTAAATTAAAACAAAACAATCCTGATTGAAAGGAAAGACATGCCTCGTATTTTCATTTGTTCTCCGCTCAACTCTTTTTTGGTTGTATTGTAAGGTCTGTTTTTTGTATACCGTCCATTCTTGTAGAGGATTTCAAATTTAGTTGAATATGGTGAGATCCGAAGGGGAGGTTTAGGGGGTATTCGCTGTTTATCCAGGGGGGTCCATGGTTTTTACAAACAAATGCAGTGAGTCTTGTAGCACATGGAAGATTCTTTCATTAATCATTATAGTATTTACTCTTAGTACTTTTGATACATCCAGTGTTTGTCTTCTCCACTGTGATTTTTTTGACTAACATAAGATATTGGGTTAGCTTATTATTTTGTCTATTCAGCTCTGGAATATTATGTCCTAATAAAGCTGAGTGGAGAAGGGTCACACTGGATGTAGAAAATTTGAGACCATTCTGAAAATATCTTCCCATAGTTTTTGTACTATTTGGCATCTCCACCATATATGGTAAAAATCCCCTCTGTGGGTACAGTTTCTCAAACACAATGGACTGATTGATGGAAAAAATTTTGCCAACAGGATTGGCACTCTGTATGTTCTATACAGGACCTTTAGGGGTTTCCCCCCATTGTTCTTCTGTTAATTCTATCGCTAGATCCACCTCCCATGCACTTTGGAATTTGGAGGTTGCCAGGTGTGTTAATTGAGCTGCTATATAGTATTTGTAGAGATTTGGCACTCCCATTCCTCCCTGTGATTTAGGTCTGTATAGTATAAATTTAGCTATTCTCTGTTGCTTATTCTGCAATTTAAATTTTGTTTGGTTTTGTCTTGGGTCTAGCCACTCTTTTGTGATCCATATCGGTATTCATCTAAAGTGATATAGTAAACGGGGTAATATATTAATTTTGAAAGTGTTAATTCTGCCTATCCATGATATTTGTAGTTTGTCCCATCATATTACCGGTATATCTGATTTTAGTTTAAGTAGAGGGGGTATGTTATATTGGTAGATTGTGTCATACTGTAGGTTGGTGTTATCTGTACTGCTAGATATGTAAATCCTTCATCTTTCCACTTTTAGGTTAAAATTAAGGGCTAATCGTTTTTTTTGGTGGTTTGTGAGGTTTAACCCCATTACTTCTGTTTTATCCTGATTGATTCTAAGTCTATATATGCTTGAAATTGTAGAGTGTTAAATAGATTAGGCAGGGCTATAAGTGGTGTTGAACTAGTTAATGCGATGTCGTCTGCAAAAGATGGTTTTTGTATTTTGTTGGCTATTGTAATGCCTTGCATATTGCTGTTTCGTATAATTTGGACTATCCGTTCTAAAGCTATAACAAATAGCAGGAGGTGATAGTGGGCAACCCTGTCTTGTGCCCCTTTCTATATTTATTGGGGTTGTCTCTGTGGATGGGAGTTTAAGAAAGGCTTTGGGGCTGTTTTAGTATACTTCTATAATGTTTAAGAAGGTTTGTGGAAACTGGTAAGCTCTTAAAATCTTTCATATACTGCCAGTCTAAGTTATCAAAAGCTTTTTCGATGTCCAATGTCATGACACAGCTTTTGATGTTGTTTTTATTCATATGTGCAATGATGTTATCTGCACATATGAATTGTCTGCAGCCTGCTGCCTGGGACAAATCCCACCTGGTCATTGTAAACTAATTGTGCCATGTGAATTTGGCCTTAAAGCTGGGTACACACGATGAAATATTTCGGTCCGATCGACCTATAGTTCAGTGTATCGGTCGATCGGACCGAAATTATCGCATCCGAATGTGCCCATGTCCGATCGACCGTTCGTCCAAATCGGACGAAAGGACGATCGGACAGGGTGGAAAACCTCGTCCGATCGTGCGGTCCTCTATGGACCGCACGATCGGTCGCGGTGACTATTGGACGCGGCTGCTTTTGCCACGACCGACAGTCCTTCCTCCTGGCCGACCGTTCGAAAGTATCAAACGGTCGGGCAGGAGGAAAAATCGCTAGGTGTGTACCTAGCTTTAACAGCCTCTCACAGAGGGCCTCAAAACATTGATGTAAGACACTAACCTTGTTTGGTCTGCAGACAAAGGGGGTACAGTTGCGCTCTTTGACCAAGAATTCTATGATGAGGTTTTGTCCCAATTAAATGACGTGGAAGTATATCACAGATGTGAGGGGGATCCCACTATTCCCAAAGCAATTTTAATTCCTCAGCAAGAAGTATCCCAGCACCCCTGTCATGTACACCTTACCAAAAATTCATAAAAGCCTCACTGCACCACCCCGTCGTCCCATTGTATCATCCTATTGTAAAAGCTATGCCCTCCTATCTTAGAATAAAGGTGGCAATACATGTGATCCCACAGCATGTGCAGACCGATCCCATTGATATCTGTCATCAAACATGCTTTCGAAACTGCACACACAACCCGACCGATCACCATACGCGGTATTGGGATCAGTCGGCAGTGCAGCCATACACCGCACAATCTGATCGCCTCCCTCTACTTAAAGTAAAGGGAGCAGAGACCCACCGACCAGCCCGGAAATTTTCAGTCATTCCCAATCGTCGGGCTCCTCTCTTAACATGTGATTGGTCCCCCAATAGATTTTTTTCGTATACCTATTACATTTTATAATGTCTATGATCCTTTAAGGTTGGAAGAAAAGAAGTTTCATCTTCTTCAAGTTAGGAGAGGTTTCTTTACAGTGAGAACGGTGAAACTGTGGAACTGTCTTCCAGCAGAGGTGGTAATGGCAAGTTCATTGAATAACTTTAAAAAAGGCCTGGATAAGTTTCTAAAACTAAAGAATATTGAGAATTACTGGTATTAATGCATATAGATCTGGTTGATCCAGGGATACTTTCCGATTGCCGTTTGGAGTCAGGAAGGAATTTTTTCCCCCCTTTTTTAGCTGGGGTTTTTTGCCTTCCTCTGGATCAACTGTTAGGTAGGGTTAAAAAAAAAAAATAAAAAAAGTGAATAGGTTGGACTTGATGGACGAATGTCTTTATTCAACCTTAATTACTATGTTACTATGTATGTTCTATGTCCAGTGTACTTATGTGCTCTTATGTGGCATCGTTGATGGCAAAACTATATATGCTCTAGTTAAACATTTACCCTATATTTGAGAAGGGGGGACTGTCCCCCAGCATGAAGCTCTGTAAATGTGCTTTTTAATATGGAATTGAATAAAGACGTTTTTATGAAGAATGACAAACCGCTTCCTTTTGGCAGTTCAAGACTCCAACATACATATGAGGGGGGGCAGTTTGACCAATCTCTTGGTACGTACTGATACTGTGTTGCCCCATATGAAAACTAGTGGTGGGGTGTGAAAATTGGGTTGCTTTCATTGTCCTGATTGCATCACTTGCCGTTCTATGCTAGCGGAAAAAGATTTTTCCCTACCCACATAATGGGATACTTTCATACGCAAGTCTGTTATTTTAAATAAACACATATATTCATAACATGCCCTTGTGGGTTTTATGTTGAGAAAAACAAGGACAACCTTCACGGAGCGCATGGTGGATCACCGCTCTATATGACTAGCTCTTACAACCACAAACCCCATACCTGCTCAAACAAAACGTGATCTTTCGGTGGCCCAACATTTTAAACTGCTGGCCCACACATTATCTAGCCTTTATACTTCAAATATTATAAACCCATCAAATATCATGGTTTAAACTTAAATCCCGCATTGACCATAACAGGCTACTTCTAAAAAGCCAAATGGATACATGTACTTAATACTTGAGTGCCTAGGGCAATGGTAGTTTTCATTGTTTCTGTGAGCATTGATAGCCTATTAACACTTTGTATCGAATGATAACATGTGCTAAATTGGATCTCTTGGGCAACATATGTAACAATAGATCTCCAGCTGCATTCTTGATTCACAAAAAAGATGTGTAATGTAATTTTCTGTTTTAAATGTGCTTTAAACATATCCTTTGTGCTGCTCTGCCCAGCATAGATTATATAAACTTGCCATAATACTATGTCATAGCCTGAGGATGGCTTGTATGAAGCTGAAACGTGTACATACAGCATTTTAACCTAATGTAATAAGATTAGTTTTATCCTAAGAAATACCTGTGAGTGCCTTTGTTTTCAGATATATCTAATCTGAATGGCACCCAGGCAATTGATGATCTAGAGTGGAGAGTTAAGCTAGGTACACACAGTCCAGATTTCTGAAAGATGACAGACAGGATCTGCAAGATCCTGTCTGCCATCTTTCAAAGATCTGCATACACACAGCATACACACAGTCCCGCGCTAGACTCCTCTATAGGGAGTCTAGTGCGGCCAATTGAAATTTTCGGCCTTTACCGAACGAGCGTTCGGCCGACCCGATCTTTTGGCGGCCGCACGCTCATTCGGGAAACAAGCTTACACACAACGATAAAGCCCCGATACTGTCGGATCCGACGGTATCAGTGCTTTATCGTTACTGTGTGTACCCAGCTTATATATATCTTGGGTGCATGGTGAAATAACTGTGGGACATGTAAACAGACCATTTAAACATGAACAAATATTCTTGTTGCTTTTCACTTTATGCCTACAAATTACACCCTCTTATACTCCCCCCTTTCCTTTCTTCCAGGAGTTGGATGATATGCTTGCATCAGAGCCAGAAGTAGGAAAGGAAACCTACAAATTTCAGGTCCCAAATTTGCAAAAAGAGTCATTTAATTTCTAAGATTCTCCCCCTTCCTCAATTGGGCATTGTTAAAGATAAATGCATTAAATGCAACTAAAAAAATAAAACAAGTTTGTTGCACGATAAACTCTGCAAATGCATTCTGTTTCTGAAACGATCACCTGGAGTATACAAGATCCAAAAGAGCCTCCTCTGTTAAAAGGCTTGTCTCCTATGTTGTTGAGATTTTACAGTGTGTGAATAACGTGTATAATCTAAAGGGCCTGCCCACCCCTAAATTAAACTTTTTGCATATAGCGCTGCTTGGTTTATCCACCAAAACTCCAAGATCTCTTTCCAACAGGGATTTGGAGTTTTGGCGGATAACAAACTTAAAGGTAGCAAGCAGTGCCAGGCGGCAACAGCCAGAGCCAGCATGGTACTGTTTTGTATAAAGAGAGGTATGGATTCAAGGGAGGAAAATGTAATTCTCCCTCTTTTCAAAGCATTGGTAAGGCCTCATTTGGAATATGCAGTGCAATTTTGGAATCCTGTGTACAAAAAGGACATCTTTTAAATGGAAAGGGTTCAGAGAAGGGCAACTAATTTAATAAGTGGATTGGGGGAGCTTGAATATGAAGAGAGACTGGAAAAGTTACAATTATGTACACTGGAGAATAATTACTGTGTATAAATACATTAACGGGCCATACAATAAACTATCTGGGGCATTGTTCAAGTCTTAAGGGATGTCCACGTTTCCTCTGACATGCTCTATTGGTGAAGAAAAAACGTTCAGGCTTCAAGTTCGGAAAGGGTTTTTCACTGTAAGAACGGTAAAGCTATGGAACTGTCTTCCAGTGGAAATTATGGCAGGTTCATTGGTCAGTTTAAAAAAAAACTGGATGAGTTTCTGCAAACAAGGAATGTTGCAAGTTACTGGTATTGATACATAAAGTAGTTGATCCAGGGATATTTCCGATTTCCACTTGGAGTCAGGAAGGAATTTTTTTCCTCTTCATAAATTTGGTGTTTTTTTTGCCTTCATATGGATCAACAGTTAGGCAGAAAATGGTGATACCGCTAGATGGGTTGGACTGGATGGAAGTGTCTTTATTCTACCTCAAATACTATACTATATAGGTAGAGCATTCTCCAAAACCTTGTATCGGCAATACTCTTGCAGCAGGGAATTGCAGGCATGCATATATCTGTATGCCTGCACATCCCTGCTGTGAGAGCATTCCCCCCCCCCAATATTCTTACCCATAATATTCAATCTATGTGCAAAAATTCTGGATTACTTTAAAGGGGTGTCATCCACCCCCATATTGGATTTACGCATAGCTGTGTGTTCCTTCACATTTTTCGTCATTGCATGCGCCGGAAGTGTATTGGGTTCGGCTTTCCTCCTCTCGAGCGTTGTATTGGTCCATGCGGTCGAGAGGAGGGGCTGGGCTTGCGGCCAATCGCATCAGGGCAGCAAATAGCTCATTGGTTGCTGCCCTACCTGGAGGTGTGGAAATGTGTTTTTTAAGCTGCTGAAGTTTGGCGCGAGTTCCTCCTCGCCAGTCTGTGCCTTGTGTGTGGTTGCGGAGTACACTTGTCCTGCCACTTTGCTGGTCCTTTTTAGCCTGTTCTAAGGTCAGTACCTCTCCTATGTGTGTACAAGGATTTTTTGTCAGTCTTGGCTGATTTCCTTGTTTTTCCTTGCAGCTCTGGTATATGTCCTCCAGTATGGAAACTGGTAGCGCTGCCAGAAGTCACCCCACGGCATGGGATCTAGGTGAGCTGGGGTAAGTAGCAAAAGAGTGGGAATCTTTTGTAGATAAGGGGGCTTATACCAATTATTTTTCTTTCAGCCTCTCATCACAAGAGACTTTGTCCAAGACGCAAGCAGAGACTGTTAAAGCTGCGGAAGTAGAAGTCTGCTGCTAAGCCATCCACGTCTGAAAAATCTTTTGATGTTTAGATGAAATGTATCCAACAAGCAGTCGCAAAAGGCATGGAGAATTCTGAGCCAAGGAAAAGGGCCAGATACCAGGAGACCAGATCTGTGGGATTGGGAGTGTTCAGAGGAGGAAACATTGGAGGAACAATTGGTTTTCTTACAACTTTGATGTATCTATAATCGAACCATTGATTAAGGCAGTTAGGAATTCGCTTTCCCTGTCAGTAGAGATCCCGAAGTCATCAATGGCGGATAAATTGTTTCCATCAATTAAGAAAAAATCGGCAACTTTTTCATTACATTTCTACATGAAAGAAATCATGGACTCAGAATGGAAAAAAACTGATAAATTCACATTAACAGGAAAATTCTTAAAGAAATATCCTTTCTCTGAAGACGAGGCAAAAAAATTGGGACTTTCCCCCCCCAAGGTGGATGCAGCCGTTTCACGTTTAGCTCGGAGAACTACTCTAAACCGTGCTCCATCCTCTTCTGGTAAAGAGCCTATGGACAAGAGGATGGAATTTTCTCTAAGAAAAGCTTATGGGGCAGCTGGCGCTTCCTGTTGGCCAGCTATGGCGATGTCAGTATCCAGAGCCATGAAGCTCTGGATTCAGAAAATGGAAGAAGCGATAAATTCCAATATTAAACGCCCAAAGTTGATTGAAATGTTGTCAGATGAAAATGGCGACTGATTTCTTCACCGAGGCATCAGTGGAAATGGTCCGACTCTCAGCCAGATCGATGGGCATTGTTGGTATCGGCACAAAGAGCATTGTGGTTAAGGTCTTGGATGGCCGATAATACTTCATAAACGAATTTGTGCATGTTGCCCTTTGAAGGGGATATGCTTTTCGGGGAAAAATTAGACTGCATTATCAGTAAAGCTTCTGGTGGAAGAAGTACATTCCTCCCACAGGAACGCAAGAATAAAAGACCTAGATTTGAGCCAACGTTCAATAGAGAAGTCCTTTCAAAGTTTTACAGGCCTGGGAAAGAAATCAATAAATCTGCTGTCTGGAAGGCTGGAAGACAGTTGGCCAATACACAGAGAGAGAATACATTTCCGGCGGCCCAGTCTTCCCAACAATAGGGAGACGTCAGCCCGGTTGAAGAAAGTCGCAGAAGAGTCTCAAACTCCCTCCTTTATCTGGGCCTCGAACATATCTGACTCCTGGGTGCTAAGAATAATACAGCAAGGATACAAAATTCAATTCCAGGAGCTACCAAAAAGACAAATTTCTTCCTTTTGCGAGACCCTCTACCCAGGAAGGGATGGAAATGATGAGGGATTATGTCTCGCAGTTGCTGATAAGAGGCAATCGAACCAGTACCTCTAAAAGAACGACGAAAGGGCTTCTATTCGAGACTGTTCTTAATGGAAAAAAGCTTCAGGGGACATGAGGCCTGTATTCGATCTAAGAAATTTGAACAAGTTTGTCAGAAGCCAAAAATTCAAAATGGAATCGCTAGCCTCAATAATTCAGGCGGTGTTCAGGGATGCTTGGCTCATAAGCATCGATCTAAAGGATGCCTATCTACATGTACAGATTCATCAAGCCTACAGATAATTTCTGAGGTTTACCATCGAGGAAAAACATTTCCAATTCTTATGCCTATATTCAGTCTCTCCCAGTCACCAAGAATTTTTACAAAGATCCTAATCACTCTAGTGGTGGAGATTCAGAAACAGGGCATACAAATATACCATTATCTAGACGATATTCTAATTGTAGCCAAGTCAAAACAAGAGGCATCAAAACAAACACAGATAGTAATCCAAATACTACAGGAGCACGGGTGGTTAATCAACGTGGAATAGTGCAACCTTCGCCCGTTCAGGAACTAACATCTGGGAGCTCTACTTCGTTTACATTGGTACGGAACAAAGTTGCCGTGGGTATAACAACAAAAAATAATAGAGGCAGTTCAACACCTTGCCCAGAGCGTACAGGTGTCGGTACGTTCAATCATGAAGGTTTTGGGACTTATGGCGGCTACAGTCTCTCGTCATGTGGTCCAGGTGGCACATGAGATCTCTTCAGCAATTCATGTTAACCAGAGTGAGCATACCGCATCTCAATATGAACAAAAAGTTAACCCTCTCGAAATTAGTGTTACAGGACCTAGAATGGTGGACCAGACGAAAAAAACCTAGGCAAGGTGTTTCCGTTAGAACAGCCACAACCTCTGATCATAACGACAGATACTTCAGAAACAGGTTGGGGAGCCCATCTTCAGAATGCAGTAGCCCAAGGCCAGTGGTGAAGAGAAGGCGAATCCTCAAATCTTCTGGAATTGAGAGCAGTATTTATGGCCCTGCTGGAATTTCAAGATACAATCAGAGGACAGTATGTATTGATAAAAAGCGACAATACCACCACTGTTACTTATATTCGCAAACAAGGGGGAAATGAAAAGCAAAGCTCTTTTAGAAGTCAAAAAAAATCTTCATATGGTCAGAACACAACCTGCAGTTTCTAACAGCTGTTCATGTTGCAGGGAAAGACAACCTGGAGGCAGACTACCTCAGTCGCCAGGAAATTCAACGAGCGGAGTGGAGTCTGGACCCTCAGGTATTCAGAAAATTGGTGGTCAAATGGGGTCAGCCAGTAATAGACCTCATGGCAACCAACAACAACCAAAAATGTTGAAAGTTCTTCATTTGGTTTCCATGTCCAGGTGCAGCGGCAATAGATGCCTTTCAACAGAACTGGGACATTGGTCTCCTATATATATTTCCGCCAATTCCTCTAATATGGAGGGTTCTACAGAAGATCAGAACAAAGAAAGCGGAAGCAATAGCGATTATACCGAATTGGCCAAGGAGGCCGTGGTACCCTCTACTTCGGGCATTGGCAACCGAACCTCCCATAGAATTAGATGAAGTTCCTCATCTACTGACCCAAGAGCCAATAGTCTGTCAAGATGTCAACAAGCTGAGGCTTAGCAGCCTGGAAGCTGAAAGGGAAAGATTGAGTCATCTAGGTTTCCAGAATGAGATGGTTGAAATTGTCCTGGACTTTAACAAGAATTCTGAGAAATATTATAAGAAATCGAGACTCTTTGCTGATTATGCCAGACAAGAGAATTTTTTGCCACTCCAATCCTCTCCGAGGAAGATTGTGGAATTTTTGTTTCTCGGTTTTAAGAAACAGTTAAGCATAAATAACCTAAGAGGCCAAGTGTTTGCCTTGTCGGCAATATCTGGAACTAATTGGGCCGTAAACCCTCTAATTCAAAG
This sequence comes from Hymenochirus boettgeri, assembly GCA_019447015.1. Classification (NCBI taxonomy): domain Eukaryota; kingdom Metazoa; phylum Chordata; class Amphibia; order Anura; family Pipidae; genus Hymenochirus; species Hymenochirus boettgeri. The sequence goes on from CM033477.1 coordinate 72,081,648, forward strand.
GTTTTTTGCAGCAATAAGTCTTGACAGAATCGCCCTTTGAACCGATCGAAAAGATCTCTCTATGGCTACTAACCCTCAAAGTGGTCTTCCTAACGGCAATAACATCAGCCTGTCGAGTAGGAGAAATTGGGGCTCTGTCTGATAAAAAGCCCCACATACAGTTCTATGAAGATAAAATTAAATTAAGGCCATCCTTCCAGTTCTTACCAAAAGTCATATCGGAGTTTCACCTAGACTTGGAGATCGTGTTACCTGCATTTTTCCCAAATCCAAAGTCGGATGCGGAGAAGTGGGGCACTGGTTAGGATTTTAAAAGTATATATAGAAAGAAAAAAAACTTTTAGGAAAACTGACCATCTATTTGTGGTATCGGAAAGGTCAGGCTCCTAGTAAGAAGACCATAAGTGGATGGATCGTATCTTGTATCTCAAAGGCGTATCAAACTAGAGGCGATAGCATGTTCCTGGGCGGCCGAAGCCAAGGCACCAAAAGATTTAATTTGCAAAACGGCAAAGTGTTCGCCAATGAGGACGTTTATCCGACATTATAAATTAGACGTATTGTCGGCGGAGGATGTAAAATTTGGACTTTCAGACTGTACGGTTAGGGTCTGAAAGTTTGGTGTGTTTAGACATATTTTTCTTGTGCCCTCCCATTATTTAAGCTTGGGTAGATCCCATTTGGGGGACTTGCTGCCACGATGACTTGGGGAAAACAGGAAATAAAATCATGCTTACCGATATTTGTTTCCTAGTCACGTTCATGGCAGCAGTCACCAAAATGCCCTTCCCCTTATTTAGGAATTACTTGTATAGAGCGGCATGTAAGCTTGGAAAGAAGACGAGGTATGTTTGGGGGAGGGTACCTTTATACCTTTGTTCTTTTTAACTTCCTGTCCAGGGACCTGCAGGGGTTAAACCCATTTTGGTGACTGCTGCCATGAACGTGACTGGGAACAGAAATCTGGTAAGCATGATTTGATTTCCTGTTTACTTTCTGCACACCTAAACTAATATACAATAAAAAAAGGGACACAGAGCTATTAAAAATGCAAAAACTGATACCGCAGTATCACTTGTACAGCCACCGAGATAACCGGTATGGCTTAGGATAATGCAGAGTTAAAAGAATCTGCTGGGTGCAGGATGCATTTCGCTCCATAAAGATAGATGACCGGAGCTTCCTCACCAGCATCCTAAGCCACACCTGTTTTCTTGGGTCAGCTACCCTACTCACTTGTACTGCTACCATGTACAGTGTATTGGCTTGCACACATATACTAATGATCTTTTTGTACCCTATGACAGACCTCAATGTCCCTAATGTGATAATAAAGGATTTTTATTGTATACTAGTTTAGGTGTGCAAGACAGTCTTTCACTCTCATTAGTTTACTCTATAATATGCATGCAGGCAACTTTTCCTGTTCCTCTCAAATTTTAGTAAGGTGGACACTTTGATTAGGGACTGAATCATCAAATTCACACAAAACATGGATAAATTATCAGGGAGATGTAATACTTACCTTAGCATGCCTCTTGTCTTCTGGGCTCCCGCATTTCAGTATACACTAAACATGATTTACTGGATGGTGGGAACCCAGAAGCGAAGGTGAACCAGGGTAACACCTCCAAAAAGACATTTGTTTTCATGCTACAGGTATTGCGTCCGGTGCCTGTGCTGGTAATACAAAATGGTGCAGGCACAATAAAATTGGAGCTAAACCCACACTAAATGTCGTAGATACGGTTTGTAGTGGCTCTCATCCCCTCCAGGTTTCTGATGCATATTCGACTAGTCCCAGTCTAATCTGAGGGGAAGGAGTGCGAGCAGCTGTCTTGTGTCTCACCCTTTCTAAGACAGAGTTTAATGGGAAAGATTGTCACTGCACCTCCTGATCTGCCAGTCCTAAAATCAATGGCAGGATATCTTTAAAGCTTTTAAACAAATTTTATTTGCATTTATCCTAAAATACAGGCCATGCCTCAACCATGGAATCAAACTGGTCTGGCGCGTTTGTCTTCCGCTGGGCCCTTAATTGTACACCTACCTTCCCCCACAGGTACATCCAATTTAAGGTTGTGTCCAATTAAATTAAAGCATTTCAACCACCTTTATGCTTTCACAGTGACTTAACTGCAAAAGGTTTAAAACTACTTGCTAATCATAGATATTTCATTGTAACCATCCTATTCCACCATTCGTTACATGTGAACGCTGAATAAACATAGAAGTTCTATAAAGGAAATTGCAACGGGGGGGGGGGGGGGGGGGGGAGGGGGGCCCACCACCCCCGTGGGGGGGGGGGGCCACGGCAAGGGGGTCCATGAGTGGGAGGGACCAGGGGGCTGCAAAGGGGAGGAAACGCAGGGCAGTTTGACTGACAGGTTTCAGAGCAAGAAGTGCAGGGGACCTGGTGAGACTGCTACCATATCACACACAAAAATTTAAATATCTTCAAAACTAGAAATGGAAATAAATTGCAAAAACTCTCAGAGAAATTCCTATCAATTTACTTAGTAATTTTTGGACCACATTTCCTCTCTAATCTCCCCCAAAGAGTGGTCCTTTATTATTATTATGGATTTATATAGCGCCAACATCTTCCGTGGCGTTTTACAGTTGCATTAAAATACATAAGGAAAACATACATACAAAAAAGTAAGTGCTGGTCCAGCAGCATTCAGTTTGGTAAGTTACAGCATTACAGTGGTACAACGGGATGGAGGGCCCTGTCCCAGAGCTTACAGTCTAGAGGAGATGGGGATGAGACAAAAGGTGAAGCAGATCAGTAGCTGTAACTAAGTTGTCAGTGGAGTATAACTAGCGGGTATGCGATGGGTCCGTAAGAGGGGTAGAAGTGTCCAGGCCCAGATTGTAACCTTGCCTGAAGAGATGAGTTTTGAGGTTGCGTTTGAAGATATGGCGAGTGACAGGGCAGGTAAAGGAGTAATGGGTTTGAAACTGCAGTGCTCAGACAGAAGAATGCCAGCTCCACCACCATGTTGGATTCCAGGCCTTTGAGCGTGGCTGAAGTGTAGGCCACCATACTAGAGCGCAGCAGGTATGTAGGACAGCCATGTTTCAGTGAGACCTAGGAAGGTAAAGGAGTTAGAAATAAAAAGGTCATGTATGTGTGAGTTTATTACAGACAGAGCGTGCGTTCCAGAGCGCCCCACATAAGGGAGCTAGAGAAAGGGGTGGAAGTGGGATGTTTATAATATTACCTGGGTTTACGGTGTTAGAGGATGGGGAAGCATAACATGGGGTAAAAGACAGGGTGGGGATGGGCTGAGTGTAAACTGACATTGTGGGAGAAGGGCCAGGATTTGGGGAAATTTCCCCAGCAGCAAGCAGGAGGAGGGAGAGTGACAGAAGGTGGGAGTGGGATTTTAGTTGGGAGCATGATTGCCATGTAACTGTAGAGGAAGCAGAGGAGGATTTCAAAATGCCAAACAGTTCATGATGGGATAGAAAGTAAGAGGATAAAATGGAGGGTGCAATGTAAATGGTCTTACCAACAATAGGGTGTTGTAATGCAGCAAAAGATTTTATAGAGTAGGATAGCAGGATAGTAATGAATAAGGTAATCTGGAACATAGTTGAGAGAGGAGGGGGGGTTGGCTCAGTTTTAAGGCAGATCAAATCTGGACAAATTCTAGTGTTAATTCAGCCCAACACTTGGAAAGAATGCTGCAGGAACTGACTAGGCCACCAGATTATATACAGGTAACAATTGGAGAAAAGAAAATCAGCTGGGGTATGGCTAAGAGGAGACAGACTCAATTAAATTGAATGTGCAAATTTGAACAAATGGTGGTTTCCTAATAAACAAATCAGACTAGACTATAATCTAAAGAAGAAAATAATAGATGCATACCAGATCAAAAAACAATTAAGCAACAGAGAGAGTTGTGAGAATCAGTTGTGGAAATCGGACCGTATTCAGTCCGATGTGGCAGTGGTAAAGGATGCATACCTGTAATGAGAGAAACATGGAGTCAGGAGAGATGGAGCATGAAGAGTATTTATTCGTAGGCTACCCTTTAAGGGGAGCCAAAACATAACTTGCAGAGTTATCCAACCGGAGAATAACGCTATTAGAACAGAAATTGGATATGAGGGTCCCAACTATAGGTAGGATCTAATTAGAGTATCCAGTGGGCCTACCTTTTTAGAATGTCAAGAATATCGCCTACATGCATCTTCTGTCTAATATGTTCTATTGCTCGTACCATAGAGAACGAGAGATCACCCGATGCACACTCATGGAAGTGATGTCCCTCAGGTGATCTCTGGTCCCCTTACTTTCATTGAGGTGCTCCCTAATGCGTTTGTTTAGCAAGTGCATTGTTAGTGCACATATTGCTTTTAAAATTTTCCACAGGTATTTAAATGACAACACTTTTATTACAATTTATAAAATCATAAATCTTATATTGTTTATTAGTCACACTGGATATTATATTGTTACCATTTTGTAGTACCTTGCATGTTTAGCACTACATTTGTAAATTGTAAATGTGGACTCTGCCCCCCTTATGTGTCTTTTAGTGACTGTCTTCAAAAGGAGGGGAGGGAGCTTGCCCACTGACTTGCTTCAGCACAGGAAAAGAAAATTACGGTAAGTATGAATATAGATTTTCGTGTTTACTGTGCTTACACAAGTCAGTGGGCAACCATGGGGTATACAAAAGCAATAAGAGGGGATAGAACAATACATGTTTATAATGGAGTTTATTTGCTAGATGCGCTTTGAATAATTTTGCTGCAAATGTATCTGATAGAACATCCAATTTATAAAATTGTAAGAAGGTATTCAATAAAGACCAGGTGGCAGCTCTAGAGATGCGCCAGCAGAAAACACTCAAAAAATGGAAATGCCCGAGTTGAGTGAGCCCTGATTGAGTGGGGCTCCTCCCTTGACTTTATCCTATAGCATAGCCTGATGCCTTCGGTTATGGATTTGGCAATGGTACACTTGGATACTTTACATCCTTTTTTTAACCCAGTGAGGGCACGGCCACACTGCACCGCAAAATGAAATTGCATGCGATTTCATGCAAACGCAAGAAAAACGAAAGATTATCATCCTTCTGTAAAGGTTTGGGTCTATGTATCTATGTATGAAGATACAGTATTGTGGCTGTGCTGTCCTCCTCTCACCCAGAAGATAAAACCAAATGAACAGTATTAAATTCTTATCTATAAAATACACTGATAGTTATACCATATAAAAATCAGACTTGTGTGTTCTCAGACACAGCTTTATTCATATACCGTAAAATCCAAACATGTGCGAGGTCCAACAAAAAGATGATAAAAAAAGAGCTTATACAGTGCTTCGTAAAAAACACTTAATAAAACCACCATAAAAACCTGCTCCCAGGTACTTTGTGCAAAAATTCGCAATTCACATATATATAATCAGTTTTCCCTTATTCCTATTCTGCTATGTGCACTAACAATCCAGAATGTTTAGGATCTGGAAAAAAAAACAGATAAAAAGAAAGTGTATCGGCATATATTGGTAGAACTTCCACCTCTTTCTTACAGTCCCAACTCATTTCGCCGCTCTCCAACAGCTTTCTCAAGGGTGTGTGATATTCAATGTTACTGGTCTGTTTAAATATCCTACATTCGCGGGTAAAATTACTCCGGCACTCCGCCCGCTTCCGTATCACGTGTCCCCTCCCTCTATTTTTTGTAATGACGTCACGCGTATCCCTGGCGGCCACGTGATGCGCCCGTTCTACTCCTTCCTCGACCTAACGTGACGTCATTTACGCGCCTCCTCACCTCTCTGCGTGTCACTTGCATTCCACCCGGCTCTGCTCGTTACTTCCCTCCTACCACATTCTATCGTTCTAGTGCCTCCACCTTTCGCTGCATCTTCCCTCACTGTCTCTCAGTAGCTCTCCATGGTGCTGAATCTCCACTATTAACATATCGATCCTCCTCAAGTCTATTCCTGTTTGGCGCTAATTCTATATCATAACTTCTGTGGGGGATTATTTTTGCCTTATCACATAGTAATTAGAGTATCACCTATTTTACATATTTCTATCTTAGTCCCAATAAACAAGAGTTTTATCCCCCATGAACCAAACCTGTATAAAACATATATTGTTTCCATATCATACATAAAATCAGTTACTTAAAAGTTATTAAAAATCAGTTAATTAAGAACCATTAAGTTACAATAAATTAAAAACCATTATTTGAATCAATTATTCAGAATTCATTATTCCTTCCAGCCTTCATTTCTTAGTCTCTTAAGATGTATACTTATATAACACTTTTCTTTACACTTAGTTATTTTTTATGCTTAGTTCTTTTTTTATGTTTCATCACTTCAAAGAAGGGGTGGCCCCTTCTTATCATAAAGGGGGGAGAGCCCTTTTCTTTTTACATTATACCATAGTCTATTTTTTTTATTATTTATATGAAGCTCCATAGATCGATATCCTTATTAAGTCCTCTTGGGGCCAGGGTGTAAAATTTATATATCCACCTAGTTTCTAGTCTCGATAGTCCAGCTTGGACATCCCCCTTTCTTTCTGATGGTGTGTATATATCTATTCCCATGAATTTGAATTTTTGTGTTTTTTAACTTTCACAGTTATTGCAATGATTTGACAGTGTTACATCCTTTCTTTTCCTGATGTTGTAAAGATGTTCTCTCATTCTTATTTTAAGTGCACGTCCTTCCTATGTATTGTTTGCTACATGCACATTCTATTAGGTATATTTCATTTACAGAGTTGCATGTAGTGAACTGTTTTATTGTGTGAATCTGAAGTGCTTTGGTTAATTTAATCTTTCCTTTTTTGTTTGTGTTATTTTACACGCTATACACGTGCCACATCCGTAAAAACACCCGTTTCCATAATCCCTTTAGGTTTCTTTGATTCATTCTGTTTTAAGAGACTTGGGGCCGGTAGATCCTTGAAGTTTTTACTTTTTCTAAAGATAATATCAGAGGCAGTCGGGAGCATGGGGTTTAGGTGCTCATCTTGGAGTAAGAGGTACTTTTTTATGATGTTCTTGATTTCCCTACTGTTCCTATTGAAGCTTGTGATGAATGGAATCTTTGTGTACCTTTCTATATGTGTCTCCATTCTTGGTTTTAATAGGGTCTCCCTTTTTAGTATTACTATTTCTCCTTAGGTCTTTTTCAGTTTCTCACTGTTGTACCCTTTGATTTCGAATTTTATAAGTAGTTCATTCGACTGTTCTTTGCATTTGTCTACATCTGTACAATTCCTTCTTAATCGTTTGAATTGATTCGGTGGAATATTCTCAAGCCAGTGTTTTTGGTGGCAACTGTTGTGTAGGTTGTGTTTACTGTGATCTCCTTTGTGTATAAATTCAGTCTCCCAGTCTGCCATAAATAGATTTGCATTGCTCGGGGCTATACAAGGGAGGATGGCGGCGGAGCGGAAGTGGCCATGGTTTGTGGAAGTGGGTGTGGACTAGAAGATAAAAAATGCCTAAGCATACATAATGCACACATGCATGCATAGGCAAACACACACATGCATACATAACCTCCAAGACCCACAGTTCCCATCATTCTCCATTCCCACACGATAACCTAGGGCCCAGGGAGCTTATAAAATGGGTTCAACCAGACATCCAGTATCTGTCAGAACCATGAGTTTAGCCCCAACTTTAAATAGTAGTGGCACCCCACTTTTTGAACTTATGTCCATATTGATTAAGCCCCATTAACACCTACACTTTACATCCAGCAGGTTAATGTGCTTTGCACCGGTCTGCACACTATTGCTTTATTGGGTAATTCTAGATTATACCTTGTTGCATCACAGGGTACCAACTGAGAAACTTGGATTGTAGTGAAGGGCTGAACCATTAGGTTCAACTCAATTCTCATTGCAGAGATTGAATCTGTTTATAAAATGCAGTTTTACAATTAATATACCTGGTTCTTTGGATATTTTTTTTTATTATTAGCTGCAATTTTTAATAGGCGTGTTTCCTTTCCATGTGTTCTATAATTCCCCTCCACTTTTATTGTCTTTATTTTCTTCCGTTTCCCTCTGTCCAGAGATACACAAATTAGAAGACATGGTTGCATTCCTCTACTCCTACATGTCAATCAAATCCCTATGACGTGACCCTCTTCCCTGCTCAAGTCCCTCACTGCTCTGTTACAAAGCCAGAAAAAAAAAAAATTAACAGGGGGAGAGTGGTAGCTTTGACTGCAGAGATAAGGCTGCACCTGACCCTCTCTTCTTGATAGCTCTCACTGATTGATGATGGGTCACAAAGGGAGATCGTATTGCAGCAGGACACAGAGAGATCAGTGTCTCCAGGACAGCTTGCTTTCTATTAGTCACTCTGCGGGGTGTGTTTTTTAGGATCTTGAACTTTTAACTCCTACTGCACATGAGCAACTTGTCAGGCAGCCGACAGAGGGGAGGGGAAGTGCTACAGAAAGATTGGACACCATGGACAAAACAGTCACTGACAGGTAGGAGAAAGCTCAAATAATGTGCGACATGAACTAGTGCGACTTCCATTTCTAGATATAAATGCCATAATTTATGGAGAAACACCTTATAACAGAAGGCATCTTGCAGTCTCATGCTACTTGAATAGCATTGCCCACAAAATCTAGTAAACCAGAAGTAATTTCTTACTCCCAGGTTTCCCAGAGTAAGGGGTGGAGATATGAAAAATACTCCTTTATGTCCCTTAGCTTATGCATGTGTCCAGAACCACTGGGTTAACATGCAATATAGCCTAATATATAGAGCCAATCATCTGACCTGCAGACATGACATGTTTCGGTCTTTCTCCATTTTTATGCTCAGTGGAGGGCTTTTTGCTCCTTTTGGCTCCCCTCTTCCTAAGCTTTCTAGCTGCCTTGTCTGCCATATTTTAAAAACCCACAGTATTGCAAAACTTTTTTTAACACTAAACAGTGGAGTCAGTAGTAGTCAGAAAGATGAGTATATACTATAGATGTATTATGTCCATGTAGTCTTTGGCTTTACATTAACGGTTGGGTTGATCAAACCAAATGAATGTTAAATCATGAAAATTTTGCCACAAAACAGACAGCGAAAAAAAGATGTTGGCATCAAAAGGGTAAAATGCCAGAAAAAAATGCCATGAATGAAAACCATTAATACCATATATACTCGAATATAAGTCGGAGTATAAGTTGAGGTAGGTATTTTTAGCTGAACAATTAGTAAAACTTGATTACTCGAGTATAAGTTGAGGGTGGAAAATATGACCACTACTGCCTTCTGATTCTGTATTGTTTTGAGGCTTTAGTTGTCCTTTAAATGGACAGCAAAATTCCTATACAGTCATATCGAAATCCAGGATGGCTATTACTATATGGGAATTCTGCTGTCCATTTAAAGGGCAACTAAAGCCTCATAACAATACAGAATGAGAAGGCATCTTTTTAAGGGTAACTGTGGTCTTGAATACATCCAAATTAGTAAGGATTATATAAAAAGCCTTCCATCACACCTTCAAAATAAAACCTAAATCACATCTAAAATTTGTGTGAAGTTAATGCTGGGGAAATCAGGAAGTACCTGGGGGAAAAAATTGAGAGTTGAGAAGGGAAGCCTATTAATGCAGACAGGCTGGTCACATGGCTGAAAACAGGAAGCATTCAACCAGGAAGTTACATTGCTTAACCTTTCCAACAATAAGTCTTAACTGAGCATGCTTCTCGCCCGGGACACAGGGGCGAGCAGAGATAAGGTGATGTCACTTAACCTACTGGAAGCAGGAAGTTTGAAAATTCACTTCAACATAATTTCTCACAGGGTGAAGCCAGAGATGTGATTGTTGGCTCATTATAAAGGAAATACCGCAGGCTTTCATTTAACCCTAACTTGTTCGGAGACCACAGTTGCCCTTTAACAATAGATACCATCCTCCTGATTCTGTATTTTTATGAGGCATTACTTGCCCTTTAAATGAACAGTAATCCCATACAGTAACCTCCATTCCTTGGCACTCCAGATGTTTGGAAACTACAACTCCCAGCATGCTTTAGTTGCTGGGAGTTAGTTTCCAAACATCTGCAGCGGCAAGGAATTGGTTTTATTGTATGGGATTACTGCCCCACCCCACCCCATAGTGCTCCCCCAGTTCGGTGTTAACTTGCCTCTAATCCTGCAGCCACTTGCTCTGATCCACAGTTCTGACACCTGATGTCACTACTCTGGCGCCAGGAAGTGAGACCAGCACAGAGTAGTGACGTTAGCCAGCAGAACAGTGGATTGGAGCGAGAAGCAGCCGGATTACTGGATAAAGAGGTGGGGTACTCGAGTATAATTAGAGGTTTTTAGGCTTTAAAAATAGGCTAAAAATCAGACCTCGACTTATACTAAAGTATATACGGTACATTTGCAAGTCCAAAACTTTGTGGGTAAATTCATCTTATACTGGCATAAATTAAAAAAAAACAAAAAACAGAAGACCAAGATTACTGGAACAAAGGATTTATTTTTAATAATAAAAACGGCACTTTAAGACAATACTCAGAATGTGGCAGCTTCATGGACCAATTATTGAATGCATGGATAATCAGCACCATATCACAAGGAAGTTAGACCTAGTTTCCTCACTATATTGACTAAATGTCATACAATTATGGAAAGGGTGACCCCAAAAATAGAAGAAAGGTATGGTACCGCACACAGGTATTTTCAATTGCTTCAATTTTTATTGTCACTTTATATGTCCATAATATTTTTTTTTATTTTGGGGATAAATTACTCAAATTAGATACTCCCATTTATACCATCTAGCCTGGAAGTGGCCTCACTTCCTCCACTCTTATCTATACATGGGTATAGCACAATTCAAAACCTAAATATAAATACAATTTATGTATCTCAATAAAATGGATATTGAATTGAATGCCCTCACCACTTAGATGAATAAAGACAAGTTAAAATCTTGAACCCCTTTTTATGTAGGGTATTGAGCGTTTTTTTCCCACCAAGTTATTACTTACCAATAACAACCGGTATTTAACGATATCGGTAAATAACAGTCGTTATCGGTAAATAACGGTCGTTATTGGAAAAAGCCTGGTCGTTGTTTTACGATAACGATCGGTATTTTACGATAACGATACTGATCTTTTATAAATAGGGCCCTTAGTTCAATAACTTGGCCAAATTATTTTAAGCCCAGCAACCATGTCACGGTTTGCTTTATTCTGCTGGGTCCTAACCTTTAATCTTAGTAAATATTACCTTTGTAAGAGACTTAATTCTCAAAACTTTTTACCTGCCTTTAATGAGATGAAAATCCCTAAGATAAAGTTTGAGAATTAACCTGGGCTAACCTGGGGGCTGGACAAAGTTTTTTGTATCTTTGACAGGGTATACAGGCACTTCATCTCCAAGCTATCCCCAAATTTTCTTATATCCAAATGGGTTAAATAAAGATTATAACTTGCATTTATTCATCTAAGGGGCATTTAATTCAATATCTGTTTTATTGAGATACATAAATTGTATTTATATTTAGGTTTTGATATTATATTGTGCCTGATGGGCAATGTTTATCCCTGAAATGTTGCAGTCTATGGACATATGAAGTGACATTAAAAATGTAAGCAAATATATATATATATATTATATATATACATATAAATCATCCATCGGTCCCCCCGCACTCACGCTTCCTATTCAATTGCCCCGGTGCCTCTGTGGAATACAAACACTGCTACCAACGACGAGCACTCGCAGTCTTCTCTTTGCTAAAGTCTTTTATTAATACATCAACGCGTTTCAGCTGTCACCGCAGCGTCCTCAGGATGAGGACGGCTGCGGTGACAGCTGAAACGCCCGTTGGTAGCAGTATATATATATATTAATATATATTATATAACATAATGAGAAACGGAGGCACTCACAGGACTTCACAAACAGCGTGGCATGGGGCCGTCTTCAGGTTCTGAAGACGGCCCAATTGACGGGAGGAAACATGTTAACCACCATGTTTGAATAAACACCCACGCTGTTTGTGAAGTCCGGTGAGTGCCTCCGTTTCTCTCCATGTTGTATACGTTTGGATTGTGCACCAGGCTGCTGTCTTATGGAGTGCCCGTTACGGACGATTTCTAATTTATATATTATATATATATATATATATATAATATATATATAATACCATCTGATTTATTTTGTGCTACAGGTGCATAGTTTTATGGATTTATGATCGCACCAGGGTAATTGTGTGCAAGGTCAAGAAAGTAGTGTGCCCAAACATAATACTGTTGTGATTGGTTTAAATTAATTACAGGCCCTCCTTCCAGTTTAGATATTCCTTTTTGCTGAGAATATTAACCTTTTTTGTTTCTCCCCATGCAAATGTCTGCTTGAACGCAAGTTGCATAATTCATATCTAATTGGGTAAAATTTGTCCCAAAAGGGACAAACAGATTTATCCATTTTCTTTAAAGACTATTTCTTAAAGCCAATAGTGTAATGTTTTATCCCTCTAGTTGTCCCCTAAATACAGTTTTAAGTTTTAATATTAATAAAAAAGGTGACAACGGATTAAAGTAAAGCAAGACCACCACATCTTTATTTGAGTGGTACAGCTTTAAAAGGATTACCATGGATCAATACAGTTGGAATAAACAATGTCCTGCATCAAAGATATGCAATATTAGAAAGACTGTTCAAAAATTGCAGACATTGGCTAAAATGAAGTGTTACCCCTAAGCAATGCAACATTTTTGCTCTTTTTGTGAGCAAACAGGCACAAAAGACAATTTTTTTTTGCTTTTCTTTAACAAGATCACAGACCGTTAAATGGCACTTTTTCTCAGTATTCCCAGAGAGTGGACGAGTCAATGGCCTCGCCATTTGCCTTAAGAACTCCAGCATGGTCCCCTTTAAGATAAAGGCCATTAACTTTGATTGCCACTTTGTTTTGCTCGCAGAATTCAAAGAAGAAATCAACTTGGGTGGGGCTACTGCTTGTAACAGACGAATCACTTCCCACAGTCCAGTATTTCCCTGTTGTATCTAAGAGTGGTGAAGAAAAAACAAAAACAAATAATATTTATATGCAAATTAGCTGTTAAGCAAATCGGCCAAAGTTCCCCACTTTGTCACGTCAATCTTTTCGCAGATTCCTCCTTGAGTTCCCCCTTAATGGAATAGTTTGCAATTTATAAAATACTTTTCTCTTAATAAAGTACATTGTTTAAAAAATCCTTCTCTTACCTTTGAGATTGTAAGCACCATCATTGAATTCCAGTTCAAAGACATCATAAATGGATCTGTTGCAGTCAAGGGTTCCAGTCATTTTTCGGCAGCCTATAAAGCCATGCTCTCCTCTTAGGACAATGAGCGGACGGTTAATAAGTTTCATTAGAAAAAGTTCGGTATCGGCTGTGTAGGAGAAATATTTTGTTTAGAAAGATAGTATTTCCTGTACTATAAAAATTTATTGGCAAAACACGCATAATGCCCAAAAAGAAGTTTAAACAACAGAGTACAGTGACAAGCATCTTTACAAATTCCAGTCACTTCTGTTCAATAATTTTTTTTATTTGTTTCAAAACATTCTTGACAAATAAAATTAACATTTGCACATTTGTAATATATTTAATACTTCTTAATATTTATCAGTTTGTGTACAATTAAAAAAAAATTAAAAAAGGGAGTAAAATATTAACAAAAAGTTGTGCAATGTTTTTCTTTAAATCTCTCAACACTTCATTTGTATCTTCTGAGGACGAGGATTTAGTTACAACTAAATTTGGTATTGGTTCTAGGATAGGATCCTTCTGCCGTGTCTTTATCCGATTACTGTCCATTATATATTACTGTGGTTTCTAATTACTAGTCTGGTGTCCGGCCTCGCACACCGGTCCACTCCATTATTTCTTGTTCTGAATGCTGTGTAGCAGTTCTTGGTTGTACTCTGAGCATCCATATATCCCATGTTTTATACCAATTGTTGGCTGCTGTATGGGCTGCATGTTCATTGTTGTGCACCCACCATACTCTCTTTACTATTTCAGATATCGTTATCGTTCCACCCTTCCAAGTCTTTGCAATAATAGTCCTAGTAACCCCACATATTATCTTTATTAAATTACAGGCATATTTATTGTATCCTTCTGTGGTTAAATTGAATAGGGCAATTTGGGGGGATAGATGGAATGGGTGTCCAAATACTTCTGTTAAAATTTGTTTGCTTATTTTGCATGCTTGGCTGACCTCTTGGCATAGCCACCAACAGTGTTTCTGATCGTCTGAGTTCCCACATCCCCTAAAACATAGTGATGGGATTTGTTAAGGCGCCAGGTGGGAGGGGGTCTATAGTGTATCAAGTCTTTTATTGTAACTAATACATAGGCGTGATCTGACCACGATATTTCTGAGATATAGGGATCACGTACGGCAGATAAAAGTTGGGAGGCCATAAACATATATTCAATTCTTGTGAAAATTTTATGAACAGAGGAATAGAATGCAAATTCTTTTTTGGGGGGGTTGACAAGTCTCCATATATCCACTACATTATTATTTTTGAGAAATGAGGATATGAGTTTGATGGAAGAGGGGTGTTTTTTGGTGTTTGGGGGGAGATCTATCTAATGATGGGTGTATTGTTGTATTGATTATTTACCTTGTGGAGTGCTGTGCTTAAAACTAGGAATAGTTGTTGGTGGTTATTTAGTAAAGCTTTTGACACTGGGTTTCTAAAATAAACATGGCTGCAAAGAAGAAAAACAAACTTACCCCCCTCTCTTCATGATTGGTTGTGTGTTTAAATAGCAAACACAATTTCATATTTGTTTTTTAAATAATACAAAATATCTGCTCTGTAGAGGGAATGGGCATCTGTTTTAAAGACACCAGGGTAACACAAAAAAGTGTTTAAAACAAGTTTGTTTGTGTATTAGAATATATAGGATATATAGAATGGACATGCTTGTGAAGGTTCTCATTCATCCAGGTCATGGTATATCTGTAGTATTCAGTTAGATAAACTTGACTTAATGTTTAGTTCTTGAAGACGTTTCGCTAGTCATCAGACTGGCTTTCTTAATTCAGAATGACTTGCACAAGAATCTGTTGGCAATTATGCACCCTAGAAAGTCCCAATTAGCATATCACAGCCAGGTGTTAAGGACCTTTTAAATGCAAAGCGTGATTGCATTGTGGCTAAAAGGTGTTATAGGAAATGCCCAGGGTAAGGTGTCAAAACAGCATTGTACATGGCAAACAGTTGGTGTCGAACCCCCCTCCCACCTCTATTTAGGCTTGGTTTCTTTATTTTCACATAAATGGCCTCCTTGACACCTTTCTTGAACCAGTCATGTTCCTTTGCCAATGTATTATAAAACCAGCTGAAAAAGGGGGCGCTATTGTCATAATGAACATTAATGACTATAAACAAGAGGCCTATTGACAGTTATCAAACGGCTCACACTACACAAAATTACAGAGAGATCATACAGACTGTTACAAGAAAGAACTAAAAACCCTGGTCAACCAGGATCAGAGATAGTCTACTACCGCTAATACCCGAAGATCCAAGAGTGAGATACTTCTATATGCTCCCCAAAATCCACAAAAAAGGAAACCCGGACAGACCCATTATCTCAGGTATCTGAACACTAACCGAAAACATCGGTGGTTGGATTGAGAGTATACTGAAACCTCTGGTACAAAATACATCTTGTTACATTCATACTACAAACAAATTCCAGCTTGTCTGGAATATCTACAGAAACTGGACACACCTGCACTGCCAATTGCTCATTTAATGGAGTTTATTCTCACCCATAATTACTTCTCCTTGAATCAGGACTTATACCTTCAACAAATGGGAGTGGTAATGGGAACACTATTTGCGCCAAAATATGCTAATTTCTTTATGGTAAACTTAGAAGTTTCTTTCAACATGCCCCATCAGACCCATGGCCTACTTTCGCTATATGGATGATATCCTGATCATCTGGACAGCAAGTACAGAGGACCTACTGCACTTTAACCGAAGGTACAATGATTTCCACCCAACAATTAAACTAAAAATGAACATTTCACCAACCGAAATAAGCTTTTTGGACACCGTAATACGGATTTAAGAAAACACATTACAAATTTCCTATCTATCGCAAACCTACAGACAGACTCACATACCTCAGTAATGACAGTTTTCACCCTGAACACAAAGAACGCCATTATCTATAGTCAGGGCATAAGATATAACAGGATTTGCTCTGATTCCACAGACAGAAATATGCACCTGGAACAGCTTAAAGGGGACTTTACAAAACTGGGATACAGTTGGCCAACTACAGAAAGACAAATCAAAAAGGCAACCAGCATTCCCAGAACCAAACTGCTACAAAATACACCACCACCACCACACCAAAATACACCACCACCCTCTTCCGATCACTAGTACCAATTGTGAAGAAATGTAAGTATCTTTGCATTATAATACAATCCTCACAAGAATTTATAAATTAAAATTTACTTCCACTTTTGGATTTGGCCAAAGCACAAATCTAGTTTTTTGTCTAGAGGGAGGATGCATGATCTGTCTCAATTAATGTGTTGTACAGAAAAGGGACCAAAATTTGAGACCATTTTGTATGTTTCTTGTAGGGAGTTATTAGGATCTGCCAAATATAGAATCATGTTGTCTGCGTGAATACTAAGTAGCAAGACATGTGAACCCAATCTATGACCTTTTATAAAATGATTTTGTCTTGGTTGTAGTGTCAATGGTTGTATCCCCAGGACTATTAAGTAGGGTAACAAGGGACACCCCTGTCTCATGCCCCTCAACAGTGCAAAATATATCACCATTAGATTGGACAGCTGCTTAGGGTTGAGCATAGAGGAGTTGGATCCACTACCAAATCATTGTAGGCATTCCCATAGATAGGGCCACTCTGTAGAATAAAATGCCATTGCGACATCTAGGGAGAACATTTGAGAGGTCCCAGAGTTGTTATGATCAATTGTACGATTAATGTTTTTTTTTATGTTTATGGAGGTGGACTTTCCAGGAATAAATCCCATCGGGTCTGGATGTACAAGTGTTGTAATTACTTTCTGTAGCTTGGTTGCTAGTATTTTAGCTAGTATCTTGTAATCTAAATTTAATAAAGATAACTGTCTGTATGATCCGCATTCTAGTGGGACCTTCCTGGGTTTAGGAATTAATATGATACGAGCATTGTACATGGAGGAAGGAAGAGCACCCATTTCCAAGGCATATCGGTAAGTGTTTGATAGGAGGGGTATTATAAATTTGCTGTATCTTCAACTTTCAATAGGGATTCTGGCAGGGCTTGGTGTTTTAGCCACTGTCATATTTCCCATTGCCTCCATTATTTCTTCTGGGGAGATATTTTCATCTGGGGTATTTTTTATCTTGTCAATTTAGGAAAGGGAACTTCATTCATGTACTCTGCCAGCTGTTGTGTGGTAGCGTTAAATTGGGGTGAGTATTGCTGTCTATATTCTATAGAATTCAGTAAAGATATCTACTATGCTCTGGGAGTCAGCTACACGTTGTCCCTCTTAGGTTAGTATTTATAATACTGTGTTTTGGCCTGACAGACCATGAACTAATCTGGCTAACATTTTAGCTGACTGGTTCCCTTGTGCAAAATATTTCTGCTAGACATTTAGTAGAGATGTGGCCACTTTCAGTGGTCTGTTTTCTTAATATTGTTTATTTTGGTGTTCAAATAATCTCTTAGGACCACCTTAAATGTCTCCCATTGCATATTTAGAGGTTGTGGTTTAATGAGAGATAATATTCTTTTCTTTAATAACACCTGGAGTGGGTATAATTGATAACCAGAATGGGTGGATACTGTGTATTCTATTAATTGGGCAGCGGGTATTCTTTTTTTTTTAAAACACATGGTCACCGGAGAGTGATCAGATACCCCTCTGGCGTCATGTGCGATTTTGACATCGTTGACACAATTTTTGCTTACAAATATGTATTATAAGGAATATACTTGCCAATCAACAACACAATACTCTGTGCAGATTATTTACGGGATGTCTAAGTCTCCACACATCCACCCACTGCAGTTCTTTTATACACATCTAGATAGTGCAGTCTGTTTACTTAATGAAAACATTCCAGTTCTCCATCTAGAACATCATTAAAATCTCCTAAGCAGATTATCTTATCTTGCAGGAATTAAAGACTGAACTTAATGGCTGCTTTGAGGGGGGTCAAGAATTCTGGTGGTGGGTTATATATGTTTATAATTACATAAAGTATCAAATCTATTTCAGTAGCTATGCAGATATATATTCCATTCTTATTTGTTAACACAGTACTTATTTTTTTTAAATTTATCAGACATAAAATAGTCAGATACTCCTCTAGAATAAAGCAGAGTATGCACTATGTATGGACTTAACTATCCATAAAACACTGTCACACTGTCTTGTACTATTTGTGGACTTAACAGATAACACACTGCCATTGGTAGCAAATGTGTCTCCTGGAGAAAATTAGGTTTGCTTGAAGGGACTTCACCATGAAAGAGACAGATATAGGGTCTTTGGGTCATTTAGGCCCCTTACATTCCATGGCACTAATCTGTTTAGTCATGAATAAAATCCAAATCACACTTGTGCATTAATATCCTGTAAAACATTAGTTTTAAAAAGACCTATTGCATCTGTATGAAATATAATTGTGTCAATACATCAATTCGGTTATAAAAGTAGGGACAAAAAGGGAAATGCCCTGGGTTTGTGGATGGGAAGATCACTACATAGATAGATATTACTTTCTTCCCATTGCTCAAAAGCCAAGAGTTCCATTTTTTTTAAAAGAAACATTGATATATATATATATGAATATTGGCTATGAAATAGTAACTCCAGCTAAGAATGGGTCTGGTGGATACATGGAGGCAACCATATGTATAAAATAAATATATTTGTGTATGGGAATATGTGATATGGGAACCAATATTATATTTGTGAATAGGAATATAGGCCCATTAAAATGATACCCAACACGGAGACCTTATTCCCTTGCCAAAGTGTTATTAAGATCTTGGGAAATATGTATTACACACATATTGGTGTAATATTGGAATTGTAAGAATTGATAATTAATACAGGAGAAGGAGTGGAATATGTGGTCAATATCCCAGCACAATGTACATATCTCCATTTATATGGAATCTGCCTAACTGAGGGGGAATGAATGCTTTTGGCTAGTCATAAATCTGGACATTCCTAGACAATCCCACCTCATGCATAGCCCAGGAGGGGGGTAGCCCCTATAACTTTGTTCATACTGAGGGAACATGCTAAAACTGTGTGTTTAAGACAAGTTATATTTACTATAACTCAGGTTGACTTTTCCATTCATGTGAAAGTCCATTCAGAATTTAATATATATATTATCTGCTCTGGTGAATTTTAGGTATAATATGCAAATAAGTATTTTATTAATCATTGCATATGCCTCTCTGGACTACTACTTGATGTCCAGAGTTTGACCTGATTAAGTATATGATTATATCTATGATGTAATATTTATCTATGTATATGCATACTTACCTCTGACTCTTGACAATCGTGTTACACCGACCACTTACCGTATATACTCGAGTATAAGCCGAGGTTTTTAGGTTTTAAAATAAACCTAAAAACCTTGCCTCGGCTTATACTCGAGTCAAGTCCTTTCTGGCATCACTCAGCACTCCGAATCCGGCTGCCACACGCATAGTTAGCGCTGTGGATATGCCGTCTGACGTCACCACTCGGTGCCGGGCGGTGAGAGGCGCCGAGAAGTGACGTCAGCCAGCAAATGCACAGTGCTTACTAAGCGTGCGGCAGCCGGATTCGGAGTGCTGAGTGATGCCGGAAAGGACTCAGTATGAGCTAATACATTGATGTGAGGTGATTGGGGTAAGGACTGCAACCAGTCTGTGGCTGCTGAGATTATCAAAAAAATGGATAGCTTAGCAGGGTATGCCATACTATACCGGAGTCCTTCTTGTTGGAGACGTTTCTTAATTTCCATAACTGTGGCTCTTCTCCTTTGCAGTTCAAGGGAGAAATCCCGGAATACTTTACTAGTGTTATTTTTTTATATTTAATATCTCCAATAGTGTGTATTAAATTTCAGGACAGTGTCTATCCTCTTGCATTTAGAAGTCGAGCTACAATGGGTCTAGAGCGGTCTCCAGGGGCAGGGGGTCTAACGGGGACTATAGGAAATGGAGCTGGATAGGCCTCGTTCTTTGAACACATCTGTCAGCCAGTTTTCCAGAAAATTTGCAAGATTTTGCCCTTCACAGCATTCAGGGAACCCGATGAATCTGAGGTTCTGCCTCTTTAACCTATTTTCGAGGTCATCAAATTTTTTGGCGCTCAGATTCCAGTTTTTGGGTCATTTGGGTTATACTTTATCCCATAGGTGTGACTGTGTCCTCAACATTGGAGATTCTGCTTTCTGTCTCCCCCACCCACTGTCTGAGCTGTTGAGTGTCTTGTTTAAAAAGTGATAAGTCAGATCTCACGTCCTCCAGTAGTCCAGTAAAGGACCTCTTGTTTTCCTGTATAGCTGCTAGAAGCTCCTGTTGGCTTTCCAGATTGGGTCTTTTTTTGCAGTTTTAGTTACTAGTGCCGCTTTTTGGGCTTTTGACCTGGTCATCTGTGCTTATATGGGTTCACACTCAGTATAATGTTGGACCAAACAAAAGGAAGTTTCCTGTGAGTGAAACGAACGAACTAGAGTGGAACGTGTCCCTTTCTCTTAAGGACCTTGATCTCAATGACATAGAAAAAGGACATTTAATTATTTGATGGTTGTATGGTGTGTGTGAAAGCTTGAAAATACGGATTGTTTGTACTGTCTTAAGGACTGTGTGTGCAGTAAGCAGATTAATCTTTCTTTCTTCCAGTTAAAGGGGTTACTGGGCTTCAATATTCTAGTATTGCACCTGTTGTAATCACAAACCGGTTGTGAAAGGGTTAATAAGAGTTTTGTTTCTTCCCTCTCTTCCTGGCTCTTGCACTAATTGGTGTGGGGGCTGAGACCTATTAGTTAAATAGGATTCACATTGGTTGGACCTGTGGTTTGGACCTAACAAAAGGAAGTTTCCTGTGAGTGAAAATAGAGTGGAATGTGTCCCTTGTTGTAAAGGACCTTGATCTCAAGGACATAGAAGAAGGACATTGAAACAAGAAGGGCAATTAAACTAGGTTTGTGCGTCACATGCTGGTGTTGTGTATTAGAAGGGACAGTTTTGTTGGTAACATGCAATGTGCATCCTGCCACATGTATAGGAACCTGGAGTGGACATTCCAGGGAACCTATGTCTGTGTCAGGTGTGAGTTGGTTGCCCATTTGGAAGCTGAGGTGGAGAGTCTAACGGGGCAGCTTGCAGCATTGCAGGGATTGGCAAAACTGGGGGGTCAGCAGGCACTGGCTGGGGCCAGTATAGAGGTGGGTGGAAGTGGGTAAAGGAAGGTTGAGGGGAGAGGTAGTTATGTTAGGGTTACTAGGGGAAGTGGGGGACGGAAGGGTAGGGTGGCTTCTTCCCAGATTGCCCATCCCAACAGATTTGCTGCCTTAGGTAATGAAGTGGAGGAGGTGCTAGTAAAAACAACCTCTTACTAGCTGATAGCTTCCACCCAAGGGGCACCACCAAAGGGCTTCCATTCAGCCAACTATTAAGAGTAAAGAGTATAGTGAGTGATGATGACCTTTGTAGAACGAGATTGAAGGAAATGTGCAATAAATTTGAATCTAGAGGGTATGATAAACGGGCCCTGAGTGAGGATTGTAATAAAGTGATGCAGATGGAAAGATCCGAACTCTTAGAGAATAAAAGAAAAACCCAAACAGGAAACCCTAGAATACCTTTTGTCTCTAAATACACTACTAACTCTCACAAAATTCAGAGAATAGTTAAGAACAAATGGAAGATCTTACAGAATGATAGAGAGTATGGTAACCTTTTCACAGAGCCCCCTCTGTTCTCTTATAAACGTTCTAGCAATTTGGGAGATTTGGTAGTTCACACAGACATAGCTCCCACAGACGGTGAGAGAAGTTACCTCCTGGGTCCATTGAAAGCAGGTACCTTTCCTTGTAGGAAATGCGGAGTCTGCAATTCTATAATCTCTGGTGAAATAGTACATCATCCCAGTAAAGGTACGAAAATTAAATTACATGATTTTGCCACATGCTCTACAAAAGGTGTGGTATACCTCCTGAAATGCCCATGTGGATGGGGCTACGTTGGCAAAACAGAAAGGGAGGCCAAGATCCGTATAGGAGAGCACCGCAGGGATATTACTAATTATAAAGGTATACCCTCTAGGTATGAAACCCCAGTCAGCAGACACTTCTTTGAAAGACGCCACAATGTATCACAACTAAAGTGGCAAATCCTAGAGGTGGTTAAAGCAAAAAGTAGAGGAGGGGACCATAAGAAAGCTCTATTAAGGAGAGAGGCACTTTGGATTGAGAAATTGCAAACCCTAACCCCGAAGGGCATGAATGAAGATGCAGGTCTAAGCAGCTTTTTCTAAGGGTACTCCCTATCTGGTGTTATTACATAACTGGTTTTAGAAGTTTATTGTCATACTATATTGAAGCAATCAGCTATTATATTTGTTATACATATTTATGTAGTTAGGAGGTTTAAACTATATACGTTTTATCTCTACACTCAGGCTTGATACGCCATCTACTGGATATGAAGAAAATACAATTGTAACTTTAAGAAGATGGACATGTTTTTATATTTTATTCCTTTGCAACATTGTCTCTACCCTTTGCAACATTTTAATCTATGCTAGTTAGCATATTGCACATGTAATCTTTTACTTCACTTAGCATTAACACTTTACTGTACAGAGACTAGGAGCACTTTAGTATTATGCACTTTATCATGAACCCTTTGAAAGTTTTATTATCTTAAATATGGATGTTTTTTATGTATTGTGTTTTTAGCATATCCATGTGAATTATGCACTTTAATATTGAAGTATCTTTTACACTTTTATGAAGCACTTTTACACTGTTTGAATTTGATTGTGATATGTATAGCCTCACTGTGGAACCCAGGGCTGTCAATCAACTTGCCACATGGCATGGGGGTGGAGCCTAAGGGTATATATATATGGGTGTAGCACTCACTGCCAGTTATACCTGAGGAAGGGGCCTAGAGTCCCGAAACGTTGTATGTTGTTTTTGCACCAATAAAAGAAGCATTCACCATAGTAGTGTGCTCCTCTACTTCTTTCCTTGCTAGCATAGGGAGGCATGTGTATTAAAGTGTATGAATAAATTACAGGATAATAATCTAAAATGTATGTTTGCAATTGCGAGAAGCCTGGCTGACAAAATGGGTGAATTGGAAATGATGGCATTGAATGAAAAGTATGATGTAATAGGTATAGCAAAAACATGGTTGAACAGTTCTCACGACTGGGCTGTAAATTTAGAAGGATATGCCTTGTTTAGGCAGGACAGAGAAAAAAGGAAAGGGGGAGGAGTATGTGTTTATGTTAAAGAATTAAAGCCAAATTTAAAAAAAAAGAGATAACTGGCAATATGGATGTTAAAGTGGAGGCAATATGGGGGGAATTAGGCAACAGGAAAAGGGGTAATGTCATTGTTGGTGACTGCTATAAGCCACCAAATGCTAGCAGAGAGGAGATGAGTCAACTTCATATGCAGTTGGCAAGGGCTGCAAGTCTGGGAGTGTGCTCATGGGGGACTTTAATTACCCTGACATTGATTGGTGTAGTGGAACTGCCATCACAGAAAAAGGCGATGAGTTCCTGAATTTCCTGCAGGATAATTTTCTCTCACAGGTGGTTGAGGTTCCTACTAGAAAAGCTCTGTTTGATATAGTAATATCTAACATCGTGGAGGGCATTATAGATATAAAGGTACCTGAAGGCTTAGGGAAAAGTGACCATGAAATAGTGGCATTTGGATTTTGTTAACCAAGCGCACTTTTCCTTTCGATTACAAAGACAATTTCGGGAACGCAAATTTTCCCAGGTTAAAAGCAGCTCTTCAGAATGTCAACTGGGATATGGTATCAGATAAAGGTACTGCACAGAATGGACTGTGTTCAAGGGGATTTTAAGCCAGTTCACATCTAAATTTATACCCTTGGGAAATAAATGTAAAAAAAATAAATCCACGCCCATGTGGCTGAATTCTGATGTAAAGAGGCAAATGGAAAGGAAGAAAAAGGCATTTAAAACCTTTAAGGCAGAGGGAACGGAAAGGGCCATTAGGGATTATAAAAACTGTGTAAGAAAGCAATCAAACTAGCTAAAATTGAAGTTAGGATAACTGAACAAAGCATCACTAAGCCTAAAAATTTTTTAAAGTATATTAATAGTAAAAAGAGGAGGACTGAATGTGGCACCATTAATTAATGGGGATAAGTTAGTTACGGAGGATGGCGATAAAGCAAATGTATTGAATACTTTCCCCCCCCGTTTACACTATAGAAGATCCAAGTACAGATATCATACAGTATAGTAGCAATAATAGTATAAAAGATTTAAGTGAACTTTGGTTAACCGAGGATATGGTACAGAAAGAACTAAATAAGGTTAATACTGGTATTAATAAATCTCCTAGACCAGATAAAATACTTCCTCGGGTACTTAGGGAGCTAAGTTCAGTTTTATCTAGGCCATTGTTTCTTATTTTTGCAGATTCTCTCATGTCCAGTGGTGTGCCTCTGGATTGGAAAAAGGCTGTTATTCCAATATTCAAAAAGGTTAGTCGTTCAAAGCCGGGTATTTACAGGCCTGTAAGTTTAACTTCAGTGGTGGGGAAGATCATGGAAAGTAGAACATGTTCCCTTATTAAAGAGTATGTTTCAAGGACTGAAATTATAAGTAGTAACCAGCATGGATTTAGGAGGAATAGATTTTGTCAAACTAAACTTGCTTGGCTTTTATGAGGAAGTAAGTAGAAATTTAGACTCTGGCATAGCAGTAGATGTAGTTTACTTGGATTTTGCAAAGGCTTTTGATACAGTCCCCCATAGGCGACTAATGTATAAGCTGAGGTCTGTTGAGTCACATTTGTACATGGATAGAAAATTGGTTAATGAATAGGATGCAGAGAGTAGTTATTAACGGGGCTTTATCATTATCGAATAAAGTGCTAAGTGGGGTACCACGGGGTTCTGTGTTGGGGCCGCTTCTATTTAATCTATTTATTAATGATTTGGAAGTGGGTATTGTCAGCAAGGTTTCTGTGTTTGCTGACGACACAAAACTTTGTCGAACATTAAAAACTTCAGAGGATGTGCAATTGTTGCAGGGGGATCTAGATAGGGCTGCTAAGTGGCAGATGAGATTCAATGTTGATAAATGTAAGGTGATGCATTTTGGTCTTAAAAATCCTTGTGCTACTTATACTATAAATGGCTCTGTATTAAGTGAATCCCTGTTGGAAAGGGATCTTGGAGTTTTGGTGGATAACAAACTTATAGTGAGCAAGCAGTGCCAGGCAGCAACAGCCAGAGCCAGCATGGTATTGTCTTGTATAAAGGGAGGTATGGATTCAAGGGAGGAAAATGTAATTCTCCCTCTTTCCAAAGCATTGGTAAGCCCTCATTTGGAATATACAGTGCAATTTTGTAATCCTGTGTAAATAAAGGACATCTTTAAAATGGAAAAGGTTCAGAGAAGGGCAACTAAATTAATAAGGGGATTGGGGGAGCTTGAATATGAAGAGAGACGGAAAAGTTACAATTATGGATGCTGGAGAAAAGGCACTTGCGTGGGGATATATAAATACATTAACGGGCCATACAATAAACTATCTGGGGCATTGTTCACCAATAGAACATGTCAGAGGACACGAGGACATCCCTTAAGACTTGAAGAAAAAAGGTTTAGGCTTTTTCACTGTGGAACTGTCTTCCAGTGGACATTGTTATGGCAGTTTCATTGGTCAGTTTCAAAAAAAAGCTGAATGAGTTTCTGCAAACAAGGAATGTTGCAAGTTACTGGTATTGATACATAAAGTAGAGTTTATCCAGGGAAATTTCTGATTGCCACTTGGAATCAGGAAGGAATTTTTCCCCCCTTCATAAATTTGGTGGGGTTTTTTTGCCTTCCTCTGGATCAACAGTTAGGCAGGAAATGAGGATATTGCTAGATGGGTTGGACTGGATGGACATATGTTATTCAACATCAAATACTATACTATAATAACGTTTCCCAATATTATCAGATTTTAGCCCCGGATCAGTGTTACATCTATAATTTGGTCCTAGTACTTTTCTTCTTTGCAAATGTGTTCTCTTTACTACTTTATTATTATATTCCTTCAGTATTAACCTCTCTTAACTGGTGTGCTGCTATGAAAAATAGATCAGCTGTAGAGCAGTTTCTTTTTAACTAAATAAATTGTCCCCGATTCACTTTTTAAACCAGGAATCTGGGGACCCTTCAAGTTCCATTTTCTATTATACCTCCAGTGAAAAAGGCTGTTTCGGTCTGGGTCCTTTATCTATCCGTTTTTGCCTACTATTTTTAGAAATGCCTGAAGAAATGTTGACTTATGTAAGGGCACCAGCACCATAATGGCTTGTTCTTGATAACCTATCCCAAAACCCAGATATACGAATAATACAACCATTTTCTTACATGAAGGCAACCATCAGTATTTGCCTAAAGTTCCTTTAATGTTGCAGTAGGCATTATGGTGGCCTTGAAAACCAGTTTGGACGTTACTGTTAAACCATATGCTTGTGAAGGTTCTCATTCATCCAGGTTATGGTATATCTGTTGTATTCAATTAGATCAACTGGACTTGAAGTTTAGTTCTTTAAGACTGCAGAGGAACAAACAGATGGTGCCGCTGCACAAACTGGAACACACAACCGGAGTGCCGTAGCAATATAATGGTTTATTGAGGTGAAATCTGCTTAGTTCTTTAAGACGTTTCGCTAGTCATGAAGTTTAGTTCTTGAAGACGTTTCGCTAGTCATCAGTCGGATGACTAGCGAAACGTCTTTAAGAACTAAACTTCAAGTCCAGTTGATCTAATTGAATACAACAGATATGTTAAACCATATGTTCACCACTTGTTTATAAATGTCTTCGTTATGAACCATGGTTTGTTTAATTCTTTAGATACTTTAAAGACCATACATTAAGTTTTACCCGTCCACAAAAAAAAACACAACAACTGCAATACAATATGCCAACAACAGCAGCCACTGCCATGTCTTAAACTAAACCTAAATGCAAAAAGGGACTATTTGAAAACATATGAACCTACAAATAAGAAAAAAAAAAATCAAAAAACTGTGCTTGTACATCACTGAATATTTTGTTTTATTTCATCCTCACCTGGAGCATCTACAGAAGCTGACAATTGCCCATTTTTTTTGGCTGTGACATATTTTCCATTAACTCCCTTAAGGGTAATGTGTCGATCACACCATTCAATTTGGAAGTTGCAGCTGTTACTCCTGTCAGGAAACAAAAGCCAGACAAATTGTGTAATCTGAAAACATGAATAAAGTCATATGTGCAATCAACCTGAGTAATTAGAGAAGTCTTCGAAGAATAGTTAGCAGTCCTGAATTGTCTACATTTAAAGATCGTTCAAGCACTACCAAAATAGTGGTTGATATTTGGGTCCAAGGACCTGTAGCAAGATTTAGAACCATTTTAAAGGGGAACTGTGGTCCAAAAATGACTTTAGGTAAATTGCTAGGAATTGCTCTCCTGAGAATTTTTGCAATTTATTTTCATTGTTTCTTTTGCATAGTTTTGAAGATATTCACATTTTTGTGTGTGATATGGCAGCAGCAGCACCAGGTCCCCTGCACTTCCTGCTCTGAAACCATGTCAGTCAATCTGCCCTGTGTCTCCTCCTCCCCTTTTCAGCCTCCCTGCTCCCTCCCACTCATGGAGTCCATGGTTGTAGGGCTGGGGGTGTACTTCTAGTAATCCCTGCAGTGGCAATTCCTTGCCAATGCAGATGTTTGGAAACCAACTCCCAGCAACTAAAGCATGCATTTCCAAACATCTGCAGTGGCAAGGAATTGCTACTGCAGGGATTATTGTTCATTTAAAGACTAATGCCTCAAAACAATACAGAATCAGGAGGATGGTATTGATAAAAAGATTGCCTTCTGATTCTGTATTGTTTAGAGGCTTTAGTTGCCCTTTTAATAGACAGTAGAATTCCTATACAGTAGTCCCATACAGTAAAAGCCATACTGGATTTGTATAGATAAGAAATTGTGGGTTAAAATTTAAGGGCTAGGTCCCACTAGTGCGTTTTGGATCACGATTTGCGATCTTATTGCGCTAGTGAGAGCACAGGCATGTAATAGCCTATTGGAGTGGTCCCACTACATGTGGTAGAAATAAATTGCTAGAATCTTCCGCGATCTTCCATGTGCTCAAGTGGGGCCGCGGCCTAATGGTATATGCTAGTTTATCTTAAATCTATGTTGGCACTTCAAGGCAGAACCAGAAAGAAGTTAGCAAGTATCCTCTACCAACAACAAACCGGGGATTACATCATATGCAAACATCATGCAGTACTTAACTGAATGGTAATTTAGTAAGTAGGAAAGTTAAAAAGCAGTTGTTCTCCAATGCAATCCTGCGGGAGGACAATTGGAGAAAAAGTAGAAAAATGTGCTTATGAAAAAAAAAAAAAATTAAGATGGAAATATACAGAATCTCCAAATAATATAATTTGGAAACGTAATCATTTTATACATTTTTATCTATTATTTCTAAATTCCCAGTTATTAATTATTAATCAGAAATGAATAGTCAATTTCGAGCCTATACAGTGTGCATTATCGAAATAATGTTTTTTAAGGGGTGTGAGAGCACCAGGGGTCTTTATTACTTTTATATATGCATCTATGTAAGGGAGAGAGTGGTTCTCAGTCCTTAATAAATAATGCATTGCTTTATCTAGGCACAACCTCTCCCAGTGTTATACTCCGTGTAAGCAATATATGTAAACTGTATCAAGCACTGTGTTGGGAATACAGTTAGTCCTTTGTCCACAAGATGGCTCAATAGGTAAAACTCCTGGGATTGCCTGTCGTAAATTAATTAGCCTGAAGACACAGTCTGGGTAGCTGGATTGAGATAAGTAATTGCTGATTGGTCTGCGGCTCAACAAGCCTGATGATTGGCTGCTGGTTGAAGGTTGCTCATTTTTATTTCAAAGGGAATTTGGGAATAAAAAGAGCAGCCTTAGCCCACTTAATCAGAACAGAGCTAGGACACATGCTTAGGCAGTGCCTAGCAGCTCAGAGCTGTACATCACTACCCTGCCCCTTAGCTTGAGAGCAAGGGACCCAGGAAGGCAGAATCAGACCAGGAAAATCCAGAAGCAGCCCAGCAGTTTTGGAGCCAAGGCAGTGGAGCCCAGAGTGGAGCACAGAGATCCCAGGAACTGCATCCCAAGGACAGTGCTTGCTTGGTATGATATGGTTGTGCTTGATACTGGTGCATATTAATAAAGCTCCTTCAATTGTAAAAGAGCTTGTGTGGCCTGGTTTGCCTTATGTCCCACAACCTCACACAGGGCATCCTGTAACAAGGGGACATAAAGTACTAAAATCTAGAGTGCCCAGAGGACTGATTTTTAGCGAATTTAAGCTAAGATATGAGTTATTTAGAGGCACATGCTTTTTAAATAAAGGAATAAGAGAGTACAAGTATTTGCAGTTCCAGAGCTTAGAAGGCAGACTGATGCAAGGTAGACCTGCCCCCCCCACCTTGTTCAAGGTAATACCGCTACCCTCCCCACTCCATACTAAATTATTGTAAAACAACCCATTTTTGGTGAAAATTGGCCACAGCTTTATTGGCTACCATTTAGAAAGATGACTGAACACATATCCTTGCATTCCAGACTGTCCTTCACATCCATCCTTTTTGTATGTCAGCCCCTGATTCACGAAAATCCACCAAATAAAGTATATGCACCGCCAGCTGTGACAATATAACCATACCCACATTGTGTATACAAGAGCAATCAAATAACTGGGGAGGGAGAACCTGTCTGTCTGTTCACTTACAATGACGCACACACTGCAATTCCAAGCCTTGTGAGGTCAGACATCAGGAGCGCATACAGAGAGGAGTTCCCCAGTCTTTCCCATCCGTCATCTGCCCTGCTCCTTATACAAGGCATGGCCAATCAATCTGCCCTCCAAATGTCAGACTGATCACAGTTTAAAACAGCAAAAAAATTAATAGACTATTTGTTATCGTATAGAAGGCTTTAAAGTACTCACAATGTGGATGCAGAGGCTTGAATTCCTCCATTGCTAGAAAGTGTCCAATACTTTCCAGTGTAAGTCCGAAAGGCACACATTTTGGTGTCCTTGTTTATTTCCAGTTGAAATGTTTCCTGGTCACTTTCCTCATCTTGGTTAGCTGAAAGATCAATGCCTGAAAATGCAGAATACAACTAATATTAAAGAAAGATATACAAGTTTTCTTTTCCCCGTATGGATGTTCTTCTTGGTCATGGGACTCAAAACTAAATGCACTGTTTACTTTATGCAGTAGCACAATGTGTTTTAGACACAAACAGAGGAGGTTGAATGTTAAAAGTTTAAACTTACATTTACCGTATATACTAGAGTATAATCCGACTAGAGTATAAACCAAGGTATCCAATTTTACCTGAAAAAACTAATAAAAGTGATTGACTTGAGTATAAACAGAGGGCAGAAAATGTGACCACTATTCCTTTCTGATTCTGTATTGTTTTGAGGCTCTAGTTGCCCTTTAAATAGACAGCATAATTCCCATACAGTAATAGCTAAATCCAGTATGGCTATTACTGTATGGGAATTCTTCTGTCCATTTAAAGGGCAACTAAAGCCTCAAAATTATATAGAATCAGAAGGCAACAAAAGATAACATTATCCTTCTGATTCTGTATAGTTTTGAGGCTACTGGATAAGGCTATTACTGTATGAGAATTCTGCTGTTCATTAAAAAAAACAACTAAATTCTCATTCCTTGGCACTCCAGATGTTTGTGTGCATCCATCTGTGGGCTCTCCTGTGTGCATCCGGTAACTTGGGGGCTTCCTGTCCAGTCGGGGCACTATACCGGTATGTGTGTGCCAACATTGAATCCCGTACATTACTTAAGCTATTCGGCAGCCACGCGCTCATTCTCTGTACTGGCGCTCTGGCTGGCGTCACTAATCGCGCCGGGCAGTGACGTCAGCCGGTGAACCAGTACAGGGAGTGAGCAAGCGGCTGCCGGATTGCTTAAGTACTGACTCGAGTTTAAACAGAGTTCAAGTTTTCAGGCTGATTTTACAGCCCGAAAAACTCTGCTTATACTCGAGTATATACGGAAATCTTGTTAGAAAAAATAGTTGTTAAAAAAAAAACTGACATAGTTGCTCCTTTCTAGTCCATCATCTCAGTGTTTTAAATTTTCAATATTGTTCATTACTACATACATTAGAGCACGAGACCGGAATCAGTTGTGGGTCCGGAAATTTGCAAAAGAGTATAAACAGACACGAATATGCTCCATTCGTGTCTGTTTAAATGCTTCATTCACAAATAGGATTTTTTCTAAGCCTTTGCTGCTGAGCATTTTATTTTTAAGCAAAGGCTTAGAAATAAAATGGGGGAAGATATCAATATTATGTTATCAGTTCCGATCAACTAATTATTGATAATTGCCAATGAATAAAAAAACACTTCCTGGAAAATGATTTCCTGTGATTTTTCCCAAACGGATTTAAACATGGAAAATGGGCAATTTATGTCCATATTCCAAGTTTGTTATCATTCCCTAAGATTATCTGATGATTATCTTTGGGAATAATTAAAAAAGAAAAAAAAAAAAAAAGTTAAAATGCACACAAAAAAATTCTTAAAGTGAAACCCCCCCAATAAAGCCATAATTTGTCTTCCCCCAAGCTGCCCAATGCAATCGGCAAAGTAAACACAGATTATTAATCCTCCAATTTCAAGGGAAACTAAGCCTATTTTTGGGAATTTTGCAGAAGTACCAAAAAAAAAAAAAAAAAAGAGAACAAATATAATTTTTAGGATCAGTAAAGTGTGCAAAAACTTGTGCGTCTCTCAGTACCAACCGGTTTTAACTAAATACAAATAAAAGGAGAGTGTGTGGCGCGTGGAGAGTGGGTTGTGGCGTTTTTTGATTTTTTTTCTTGCAATTCCACTTGTGCATGCGTCCCATTTGAGCTAGTTGGTGGCCACGTCTCTCATATACATATGGCATACTGTTTAATTCAGGGCATGTGGGAGATTGACATTAAGTAGGTTATTTTACTTGACAAGTGGGATCAGGTAGTATTTCAACCATCAATCATTATTCTTTTTTTTCACAAAATCTCCTAGAAGCACGGAGTTCTATGGATGACCGTGTTAGGAATTCTTCATGTATGTATGTATGAAAGCATAGCTGATGGTGTGTAGATTCCAAAAATATATAGTTTTGGTGTATATATTAGTGTGGTGTATTTTCCATGTTTCAGGGCTGTTTCCTTTGAAAAAGGGTAGGCTGTCCAAATTACAGAGCACTTTAATTTTTTTCTTGTAAATGCACTTGTGCATTCATCCAATTTGAGTTAGTTGGTGGGCATGTCTCTGTGTGCACCCATGCATATGACATACCATTTGAATCAGGACATGTGGGAGATTGGCATTTAGTGGGTTAATTTGGATTTCCACCTTTGAATCATCTTATTTTATTTTTTTACAAAATCTTCTAAAAAGCACAGAGTTCTATGGATTACCTTACTGCGTCTGGAATACTTCATGTATGTTTAAAGGGCAAGTCCAGTCCCAAAATGAAAACTTACATACAGGTAAATCACCCCCCAAAACCCTAAACGGTAATAGTTTGAAATCTGAAATATATAAGTCTAACCTGAAATCCTGCACAATGTCCTGTTTTCCCTGTTTCTGCTTCCTTGTTCTTCCAGTTAGTAACTGTCCGTTATGGATTTGACAATTGACATCACAGCCAATGACTGAATGTTAATCCCCTAACTGCCTCTTCTGAGTACAGGTTTCTAAATTGCTCAGTTTCCATGAGGCCTCCAGAAGCATAGCAGGCATACAGTAATGAATTCATAGGACAAACTATTTTAAAGAGGCCATTCTTTCTAAAAGATGTTCTTATGGGGGTGGAGTTGTCCTTTAAAAGCATGGCACTGTAACGTAGTGTGTAGATTCCAAAAATATATAGTTTGTGGGCGTTAAAACCAAGTTTCGTTGGCTGTTTTTTCTTGTAATTTAACTTGTGCATGCATCACATTTGAGTTAGTTGGTGGCCTTGTCCTGAATGCCATATTTGTGGGTGCACAGAGACATTTGCGAGATTGATATTTGATAACTTTTTTTCTCATTACTTGGGGTTTTGGAATGATTTTTTAACTTTGAAACTTTTTTTTTTTTAGTTTTTCAGAAAATCTGCTGAAAATGCGAAACCATGCATATGGTATATTGTCATATGATTCAGAACATTTGAGAGATTGATTATTTTTTTTTTACATGGGAATTCGCTATGATTTTTAACTTTGAAATTTATTTTTGTAAAATATTCTATGCAGAACTGCGCCCACACTATTGGTGGTATGCATAAAAGAATGGCACCGTTGCGTAGCTGAAGGCGTTTAGATTCCAAGATTATATAGTTTTAGGTGGGTATTTCTAATATAGAGGGGTGTTTAGTCTGATAAACCACTTGCTGTAATTGGGCCAGTGTGCATTGGCTCACTTTGCGGCTACTCGATTCCACATCCACGTTTGGCATACCGTTTGATTCAGCATATTTGGGAGATTAATGTTTGATAATTTTTTTTTGAATTCCATGGGATTTTGGCATGATTTCTACTTTGAGTGTTTTATGTTTATTTATGCAGAAAATCTGCTAAAAGTACATAGTAACATAGTAATTGAGGTTGACTAAATACATACGTCCATCAAGTCTAACCTATTCACTTTTTTTTCTTCTTTTCAACCCTAACAGTTGACCCAGGGGAAGGCAAAAAACCCCAGCTAAAAAGGGAGGGGGGGGGTTATTCCTTCCCGACTCCAAACGGCAACCGTAAAGTATCCCTAGAACAACATGATCTACAGTATATGTATTAATACCAGTAATTCTCAATATTTTTTAGTTTTAGAAACTTATCCAGGCCACTTTCAAAGTTATTCAATGAACTTGCCATTACCACATCTGCTGGAAGGCAGTTCCACATTTTCACTGTTCTCACTGTAAAGAAACCTTTCCTAACCTGAAGGTGAAACTTCTTTTCTTCCAACCTTAAAAGGATGAATCACGAGTCCTCTACGAAGAACTGCGCCAACACCATTGATGGTATAAATGAACAAACTACAGCATTAAGTAGATGAAGGTGTGTACATTTTAAAAGGCATGTCCACCCCCAAAATTATAATCCCCCCACTACTGGCCCCACTCTGTGGTGTAGTAAAACCCTTACCTTACATCCCAGCTCTAAATGGTTCTCCTATAATCCCCCCCCCCCCAAAGTCCCAAAAATTGCCCACCAGGAATACTGCAGAGTACTATAGGACACTGCCCCAGTCTCTCCTTGTGAGAATTTTGCCATGCGCAATAGAGCTATAACTAAATAAAAATGGGAAAAATCCAATTTGGAAATTTAACATCTTTATTTTATTTTTTTACATATTTTTCCCATAAATCCAGTAAATCTCCACAAAAGTTACAAAATGGTTTCCATATTAAAGTACACTTTGTGCTGAAAATAATGTATAATATTCCTGATTTACTGGGGGGTTTCCCTACTGTAAGTCTAAACTAATTGAGGACAAATCCTGAAAATTCTGCTGGCACTGAAAGGGTTAAATACCTTTATCAGTAATCACACTACAAAGCTTATTCTTAACCAGCTCACCTACCAAGCTGTCATTTGGAAGCACTAGAAAAAAGTGGACAAAATGGGTGTTTACCTGAACTCATTCAAAACACAGCAATTTCTGCAAATCTTACATACTAACCAACAGTTTACTATGCAAGGACGCACAACGGACACAGTGCAGTACCTCAAGTCACCAGGTTGTGCATAATCTGGAATTTCGCTGCAAGGAAAGGATGTAGTGAGGTGGATGTGCCAGGTGAGGTGGATGTCCGAACAAGAAGGAATTGCTCCAAAAGGGTTGAGTGGGTGTTGGGTTAGGGATTTTTTAAGAATCGGGCGTTTTCTTTTAATCGCAGAAACCCATAGCTCACAGAAACGTGGTCTACATTTATTTCAGTGAACTTTTCTTTAAAGGGTAACAGCAGTCCAAAAATGACTGGAAAATTGACAGATTGCAATTCTGAAAACTTTGCAATTTATTTTCATATTTTATTTACATAGTTTTAAAGATATTAACATTTTTGTGGGACATAGTAGCAGCATCAACAGATCCTCTGCCCTTTCTGCTCTGAAATCATGCAACGGTCCCGCTTCCCTGTGTCCCCTCCCCCTTGCTGCCCCCTGTGGGAAGTGTAGGAAACTTTAAAATTGTACAGCTCCTGGTTAGTTTTAAAAGACAACGCCACCCTCATAAGAACATCTTTTGAAAAGAATTTCCTCTTTAAAATATGTTGATATATCCTACTTTGTCCTATGAATTCATTACTGTATGCCTGCTATGCTTCTGGAGGCCTCATGGAAACTGAGCAATTTAGAAACCTGTACTGAGTCTTGGCATGCTCAGAAGAGCAGACAGGGGGTTAGCATTCAGTGATTGGCTGTGATGTCAACTGTCAATCCATAACTGACAATTGCTAACTGGAAGAACCAGGAAGCAGAAACAGGGGCAACGGGTCATTGTGCAGGATTTCAGGTTAGACATATATTTCTAGATTTCAAACTATTACTGTTTTGGGGGTGGATTTACCTGTATATAAATTTTCACTTTGAGGCTGGACTTGCCATTTAACTACTCCTTGCTGCTGTAAAATACAGATAAACGGGAGTGCGCATGGGGGATAAGATAGAACATTGGAAGCTTCCCATTGATGACAGCGCTTTCAATCTGACTTCAGTAATGACGCAAGTCTATTCTAATGAGACGTGGTTCATTTTACTCACTGTGGGCTCTTCCTTGTTACTCTTTCTCCGCCCCCCCCTCCTTCAGTGCACATGCGCGTAACGAAGACTGGAATGCGGAACTTTTTTTGACCAGAATTTTTCCTCCAACCCACCCACTTACTTATTGTTCACCAATAGAGCACGTCAGAGGACACGAAGACATCCATTAAGACTTGAAGAAAAAAAAAAAGATTTAGGCCTAAGTTCGGAAAGGGTTTTTCACTGTTAGAACAGTAAAGCTTGGAACTTCCAGTGGACGCTGCTATGGCAGGTTCATTGGTCAGTTTAAAAAAAAAGCTGGATGAGTTTTCTGCAAACAAGGAATGTTGCAAGTTACTGGTATTGATACATAAAGTAAGTTGATCCAGGGAAATTTCCTATTACCACTTGGAGTCAGGAAGGAATTGTTTTCCCCGCTTCCTAAATTTGTTTTTTTTGCCTTCCTCTGGATCAACGTTAGGCAGGAAATGAGGATATTGCTGGAAATGAGGATTTTACAAAATTTGCTGCAGTGTTGGGCTCCCTTTCCCACCCCCAACCACTCTATTAGCTTGTAAAAAAAACTTACCCCCAACTTTACTTACACAGCCTCTTTCCCGCAGCATTCAGCATGGCCCTCTGCTTGCATGAGGCAGCCAATCACGGACGTGGCTTCCGGCAGCGTACAACACCAGGGAAAGAGGCTGTGTAAGTACAGTTTGGGTAAGTTTTTTTTACAAGCTAATATAGCGGTTGGGAGTGGGAGGAGCCCTACACTACAGAAAAGGGGTTTTACACTAAGGGCACAGGAAACCTAATGGGGATCGGGGGGGGGAGGGATGGAGGGAAGGGGCTGCACTGAGCAAGCCAGAAACCTCTCAGAGGACACCTCAGAGGCAGAAACATTTTCCCAAAGAACTATTTGCAGCATAGAAGTAAGGTAAGGGTTTTTACACACTACACAGTGGGGCCAGCAGTGGGGGAGAATTTTGTTTTGGGGGTGGACATGCCCTATAATGGTTGGTTGACAACTCCACTGTGCCCCTGGACAAATGAGCCTGCATATGTTTATATTCTACAAAGTAGTGAACTTTGTAAGGGAGGTGTGTGTGGGTATGTGGATAGTGCAGGGCTGGACAAATCATTTCTAGGAGCCAGCAACTTCATATTTCGATTGACATGTGACCCGCCCCCACCCTTATAACTCCGTCCAGCCCCACCCACACATCCCTGCCCATTCTACACAAGACCATTACATAACGGGCCAATGTAGAAATGAACAGCGCACATCTCGCCTGACCACAATGCTTTAAACTCGTTTGCGAGACTTCTACACATCGCAGGATCCTGGTCAGGTAAGACATGCACTTTTCGTCTCTATTTCTCACATAGGCTACAGTGCTACACCATGCTATTTTCAAAAAGCTTTTAGTACCTAATAGTACATGGGGTAGCATGGGTTTTGCACCAATTTTTCCCAAACAATATACCATTAACCCCTATTTTCATAGGCCTTTTATTCTTTTCCACCAACATTTTATTATAGCACAAGAAACAAAATTCAGACTGCACTTCAGTAGTATTCTCTGGTAGTAATGATCTGAAGTATAGTCTGAACTTGAATGCAATTGCACATTCACAGAGGTGACTGCTCCACATGTGCATCCAGCAGCACTGAAAACAATAGCTTCACATTACAATTCGATCATTCAAATACTTTCATTTATAATAACCCTCAAATGGTCTATTAGGTTACGTTCCACTAGGCATTATTTAATGCAGCGGAACATCAAGTTTGCGATTTTGTGTGATACTCCTCTGCACACACCATTATTTTCAATGGCACACCGCTGTGGCTTAACTTACAAAACTCAATGCACAACATCGCAGTGGTGCAATGTAACCAGTGCCATTCCTTTCAATTGCACATGCATTTTGGTGCAATTTACCTGCATAAATCGCACCTTGGTTAAACAACTAAATTACTTCTAAGTTACTTTAAGTCGCCAGGGTGCATTTTCTAGTCACCATGGTAACCAGGATTTGTCCAGCCCTGGGATAAGGTTTATTAATATCATTGTGTAAGTGCTAAGTTGCCCACAGCAGTGACTGGTACATGCAAGCTGCCCACAGCAGTGACTGGTACATGCAAGATTCCCACAAACTGTTACCGTATATACTCGAGTATAAATCGACCCGAGTATAAACCGAGGTACCCAATTTCAGCTAAAAATCCTAATAAAGTTATTGACCCGAGTAATAAACAGAGGGTAAAACTTGGCATTCAAGATGTTTGAAACTACAACTCCCAGCTATAAAGCATGCTGGGAGTTGTAGCTTCCAACATCTTGAATGCCCCCCACCCCCTCAGTTCAGTTCTTCTCCCTGTGGACTCTTCTCCCTGTGGACCTCTTCTCCCTGTGGACTCTTCTCCCTGTGGACTCTTCTCCCTGTGGACTCTTCTCCCTGTGGACTCTTCTCCCTGTGGACTCTTCTCCCTGTGGACTCTTCTCCCTGTGGACGACTCTTCTTCTTCTATCTGTGGGCTCTTCCTCCATCCATCCTGGCAGGTACAGTATCGGCATTCTGGCAGCCGCGCGCCCATCCTGTACCGGCGCGCCGGCTGACGTCACTGCCCGACGCCGGGCTTGCGCGGGCTGTGACGTCAGGCCGCGCGCCAGTGCAGAAAAAGATTGCGCGGCTGCCAAATGCCCAGGTAAGTGGTTGACTCGAGTATAAAACAGTCAGAGTTTTCAGGCTGATTTTTCAGCCGGAAAACTCTGTTTATCCTCGAGTATATACGGTAATATAAAAGTTTAAACCCACTGTGTTAGGAGAGGTTACATGATGGTTCACTCCCCACCCCATCTGTCGCCACCAGAAAGTTTTTCCTTTTGCCTAGGAGAGGGGGGTTCTGTCTTTTGTCAGTGCCTTTCAAATAGTAGTTTCTGACAGAGCAAAGACCTCCTGTCTGCAAACTGAACTTGTTTTTAATTGCCTTACACTGCCACATGTTTACAACAGCACATAATTGAGTGTAATACAGGAACTTCCTAGTGTGTTTTAAACACAGTAGAGGTTTTAGCAGGTAGTAAAACCCCTTCCCTACATCCCCGCTCTAAATGGTTCTCCCATAATCCCCCCCCCCCCCAAAGTCCCAAAAATTGCCCACCAGGAATACTGCAGAGTACATATAGGACACTGCCTCCAGTCTCTCCTTTGGGAGAATTTTGCCATGCGCAATAGAGCTATAACTAAATAAAAATGGGAAAAATCCAATTTGGAAATTTAACATCTTTATTTTATTTTTTTACATATTTTTCCCATAAATCCAGTAAAATCTCCACAAAAGTTACAAAATGGTTTCCATATTAAAGTACACTTTGTGCTGAAAATAATGTATAATATTCCTGATTTACTGGGGGGTTTCCTACTGTAAGTCTAAACTAATTGAGGACAAAATCCTGAAAATTCTGCTGGCACTGAAAGGGTTAAATACCTTTATCAGTAAATCACACTACAAAGCTTATTCTTAACCAGCTCACCTACCAAGCTGTCATTTGGAAGCACTAGGGAAAAAAGTGGACAAAAATGGGTGTTTACCTGAACTCATTCAAAAACACAGCAATTTCTGCAAATCTTACATACTAACCAACAGTTACTATGCAAGGACGCACAACGGACACAGTGCAGTACCTCAAGTCAGCCAGGTTGTGCATAATCTGGAATTTCGCTGCAAGGAAAGGATGTAGTGAGGTGGATGTGCCAGGTGAGGTGGATGTCCAACAAGAAGGAATTGCTCCAAAAGGGTTGAGTGGGTGTTGGGTTAGGGATTTTTTAAGAATCGGGCGTTTTCTTTTAATCGCAGAAACCCATAGCTCACAGAAACGTGGTCTACATTTATTTCAGTGAACTTTTCTTTAAAGGGTAACAGCAGTCCAAAAATGACTGGGTAAAATTGACAGATTGCAATTCTGAAAACTTTGCAATTTATTTTCATATTTTATTTACATAGTTTTAAAGATATTAACATTTTTGTGGGACATAGTAGCAGCATCAACAGATCCTCTGCCCTTTCTGCTCTGAAATCATGCAACGGTCCCCCTTCCCTGTGCCCCTCCCCCTTGCTGCCCCCTGTGGGAAGTGTAGGAAACTTTAAAAATTGTACAGCTCCTGGTTAGTTTTAAAAGACAACCGCCACCCTCATAGAAACATCTTTTGAAAAGAATTTCCTCTTTAAAATATGTTGATATATCCTACTTTGTCCTATGAATTCATTACTGTATGCCTGCTATCTTCTGGAGGCCTCATGGAAACTGAGCAATTAGAAACCTGTACTGAGTCTTGCATCTCAGAAGAGGCAGACAGGGGGGTTAGCATTCAGTGATTGGCTGT
Organism: Hymenochirus boettgeri; assembly: GCA_019447015.1. Taxonomy (NCBI): domain Eukaryota; kingdom Metazoa; phylum Chordata; class Amphibia; order Anura; family Pipidae; genus Hymenochirus; species Hymenochirus boettgeri. Next base: position 72,122,178 of record CM033477.1, read on the forward strand.
GATGTCAACTGTCAAATCCATAACTGACAATTGCTAACTGGAAGAACCAGGAAGCAGAAACAGGGGCAACGGGTCATTGTGCAGGATTTCAGGTTAGACATATATTTCAGATTTCAAACTATTACTGTTTTGGGGGGTGATTTACCTGTATATAAATTTTCACTTTGAGGCTGGACTTGCCATTTAACTACTCCTTGCTGCTGTATAATACAGATAAACGGGAGTGCGCATGGGGGATAAGATAGAACATTGGAAGCTTCCCATTGATGGACAGCGCTTTCAATCTGACTTCAGTAATGACGCAAGTCTATTCTAATGAGACGTGGTTCATTTTACTCACTGTGGGCTCTTCCTTGTTACTTCGCCCCCCCCTCCTTCAGTGCACATGCGCGTAACGAAGACTGGAATGCGGAACTTTTTTTGACCAGAGAAATTTTTCCTCCAACCCACCCACTTACTTATTGTTCACCAATAGAGCACGTCAGAGGACACGAAGACATCCATTAAGACTTGAAGAAAAAAAAAAAGATTTAGGCCTTAAGTTCGGAAAGGGTTTTTCACTGTTAGAACAGTAAAGCTATGGAACTTCCAGTGGACGCTGCTATGGCAGGTTCATTGGTCAGTTTAAAAAAAAAAGCTGGATGAGTTTCTGCAAACAAGGAATGTTGCAAGTTACTGGTATTGATACATAAAGTAGAGTTGATCCAGGGAAATTTCCTATTACCACTTGGAGTCAGGAAGGAATTGTTTTCCCCGCTTCCTAAATTTGTTTTTTTTGCCTTCCTCTGGATCAACAGTTAGGCAGGAAATGAGGATATTGCTGGAAATGAGGATTTTACAAAATTTGCTGCAGTGTTGGGCTCCCTTTCCCACCCCCAACCACTCTATTAGCTTGTAAAAAAAACTTACCCCCAACTTTACTTACACAGCCTCTTTCCCGCAGCATTCAGACATGGCCCTCTGCTTGCATGAGGCAGCCAATCACGGACGTGGCTTCCGGCAGCGTACAACACCAGGGGAAAGAGGCTGTGTAAGTACAGTTTGGGTAAGTTTTTTTACAAGCTAATATAGCGGTTGGGAGTGGGAGAGGGAGCCCTACACTACAGAAAAGGGGTTTTACACTAAGGGCACAGGAAACCTAATGGGGATCGGGGGGGGGAGAGGGATGGAGGGAAGGGGCTGCACTGAGCAAGCCAGAAACCTCTCAGAGGACACCTCAGAGGCAGAAACATTTTCCCAGAAGAACTATTTGCAGCATAGAAGTAAGGTAAGGGTTTTTACACACTACACAGTGGGGCCAGCAGTGGGGGAGAATTTTGTTTTGGGGGTGGACATGCCCTATAATGGTTGGTTGACTAACTCCACTGTGCCCCTGGACAAATGAGCCTGCATATGTTTATATTCTACAAAGTAGTGAACTTTGTAAGGGAGTGTGTGTGGGTATGTGGATAGTGCAGGGCTGGACAAATCATTTCTAGGAGCCAGCAACTTCATATTTCGATTGACATGTGACCCGCCCCCACCCTTATATAACTCCGTCCAGCCCCACCCCACATCCCTGCCCATTCTACACAAGACCATTACATAACGGGCCAATGTAGAAATGAACAGCGCACATCTCGCCTGACCACAATGCTTTAAACTCGTTTGCGAGACTTACTACATCGCAGGATCCTGGTCAGGTAAGACATGCACTTTTCGTCTCTATTTCTACATAGGCTACAGTGCTACACCATGCTATTTTCAAAAAGCTTTTAGTACCTAATAGTACATGGGGTAGCATGGGTTTTGCACCAATTTTTCCCAAACAAATATACCATTAACCCCTATATGTTCATAGGCCTTTTATTCTTTTCCACCAACAATATTTATTATAGCACAAGAAAACAAAATTCAGACTGCACTTCAGTAGTATTCTCTGGTAGTAATGATCTGAAGTATAGTCTGAACTTGAATGCAATTGCACATTCACAGAGGTGACTGCTCCACATGTGCATCCAGCAGCACTGAAAACAATAGCTTCACATTACAATTCAGATCATTCAAATACTTTCATTTATAATAACCCTCAAATGGTCTATTAGGTTACGTTCACACTAGGCATTATTTAATGCAGCGGAACATCAAGTTTGCGATTTTGTGTGATACTCCTCTGCACACACCATTATTTTCAATGGCACCGCTGTGCGTTAACTTACAAAACTCAATGCACAACATCGCAGTGGTGCAATGTAAACAGTGCCATTCCTTTCAATTGCACATGCATTTTGGTGCAATTTACCTGCATAAAATCGCACCTTGGTTAAACGAACTAAATTACTTCTAAGTTACTTCTAAGTCGCCAGGGTGCATTTTCTAGTCACCATGGTAACCAGGATTTGTCCAGCCCTGGGATAAGGTTTATTAATATCATTGTGTAAGTGCTAAGTTGCCCACAGCAGTGACTGGTACATGCAAGCTGCCCACAGCAGTGACTGGTACATGCAAGATTCCCACAAAACTGTTACCGTATATACTCGAGTATAAATCGACCCGAGTATAAACCGAGGTACCCAATTTCAGCTAAAAATCCTAATAAAGTTATTGACCCGAGTATAAACAGAGGGTAGAAACTTGGCATTCAAGATGTTTGGAAACTACAACTCCCAGCTAATAAAGCATGCTGGGAGTTGTAGCTTCCAAACATCTTGAATGCCCCACCCCCTCAGTTCAGTTTCTCCCTGTGGACCTTCTCCCTGTGGACTCTTCTCCTGTGGACTCTTCTCCCTGTGGACTCTTCTCCCTGTGGACTCTCGGTTCTCCCTGTGGACTCTTCTCCCTGTGGACTCTTTCCCGTGGACTCTTCTCCTTGGAGTCTCTTCTATCTGTGGGCTCTTCCTCCATCCATCCTGGCAGGTACAGTATCGGCATTTGGCAGCCGCGCGCCCATTCCTGTACCGGCGCGCCGGCTGACGTCACTGCCCGACGCCGGGCTTGGCGCCGGGCTGTGACGTCAGGCCGGCGCGCCAGTGCAGAAAAAGATTGCGCGGCTGCCAGAATGCCCAGGTAAGTGGTTGACTCGAGTATAAACAGAGTCAGAGTTTTCAGGCTGATTTTTCAGCCGGAAAACTCTGTTTATACTCGAGTATATACGGTAATATAAAAGTTATAACCCACTGTGTTAGGAGAGGTTACATGATGGTTCACTCCCCACCCCATCTGTCGCCACCAGAAAGTTTTCCTTTTGCCTATGGAGAGGGGGGTTCTGTCTTTTGTCAGTGCCTTTCAAATAGTAGTTTCTGATACAGAGACAAAGACCTCCTGTCTGCAAACTGAACTTGTTTTTAATTGCCTTACACTGCCACATGTTTTACAAACAGCACATAATTGAGTGTAATACAGGAACTTCCTAGTGTGTTTTAAACACATGTAGAGGTTTTAGCAGTGACAGAGGTGTGTCTAAACCTTCCATTTACACACTTTCATAATAAAATAGGGGTACCAGCAATGTAAGTACATTTATAAATTTTATATTTTGTCATGTACCTAATATAAGAGAGTACTTTACTTTAAATGCATAGATTTATGGTCATTGAGGTGTTAATAGTGAGAAATTTCACACATACACATTTCCTATATGTAATATTACATACTCTAACCTCATTGGTAGCTCCTAAAAACTCAATGCAAGCTCTGTAAAAATAGAAGGGATATGTATATCAAACATTTTTGCTTGAGGAAGGGGGTGGAGAACCCCAAAACGCCACAGACTTCGTCATTATGATGATGTGACTTCTATAAAAAGGATTCTGGTTAAAGGATATCTCCACTGATAAAAAAAAGGCATTTAGTTTTATTGAAGAACAGGAAGTAAAGAAGCCAAGTCTAACTTCTCATTCTTAAGTCTGCCGCATAGTCCGACAGACTTCGTATTCTATGCGCATAGCATACAGAGTCAAAGTCCGTCAGGACCTGTCAGACTATGTGGCGGAAGTGCGAGCGATTGGTTACGTTCTTTACCTTCGTTCCTGGCTACTGCAGGTTTTATTAAAGAATGGGAGGTAAGACACAGCTCCTTTACCTCCAGTTCTTAAATAAAACTAAATGCCAATTTTATTTTTTTTTTTATCAGTGGAGATGCCCTTTATCTATCTTCTATTTTTGTATCTATACAGGGGAGCTCAGGCTTTCCCTTTAAAGGGAATGTCCACCCTCTTTACAAAAATCAATATATTGTAGAATACCCCCCAAAAGCAGTAGATTGTTTTATAGAAAAGCTTTAAATCGGCTACCAGACAGAGCTATTATACTTACATGCTCCTCCTCGATCCACTACCACGGCTCTGTACTTCCGGGTAAGGCAGTTAGTGTCGGCCGTGACAGTGACGTCACGGCCAATAACTGACTGCCATTCCCGGAGCAGAAAAAGGACAGAAAAAGAACATAGCAGCCGCAGTGGAGACCGGAAGTGGCGGTGGATCGAGGAGTATAATATCTCTGGCTGGGAGCAGATATAAAGCTTTTCTATAAAATGATCTCCAGGTTTTGGGGGGTATTCTACAATATATACATTTTTGTAGAGAGGGGTGGACAGTCCCTTTAAGGTGCATGCACCTTGTCACTTAACGCTAACATGGATGTGCTTTTCTACAATTTGTAAAAAAATTTAAAAAAAATTAAAATAAATATAAAAGAGGAGTTAGAAGTAACAAAGTGAGGAGATTTAACAGCCCTGTTAAAAAGGCAGGTGAAATAGGTTTCAAGCTAAGTCCTTTAAGCCTTTACATAAATTACTACTGTAAATCACATCTGCCAACAGTAATTACTAGCACTGGGAGTTACTCACCATCATTATTTCTTTTGTTTAACACATTAGGAGCATGTTGTTTGCACAAACACAGATGAGCCTAAACAAAATGCCAGCAAGGTTTCACAAGTGTGAATTGCAGATGCTAGTTATGATTTACAGAAATACTGACCATAGGTAACAGGGATAGCTAAAGGCAAGTATAGATAGATATAGGCAAGTATAGATATAGAAAATTGAATAGATAGAAATAAAAGAGAAAATCTAAACACAAAGGACCAGGTTTAAACGAGGGGCCCAGAGACTCAAGACTGCATCTATGGTTACCAAAAGTATATCCAAAATAGGACATTCAATCCTAGTAAATACTACAAGGTCCAGTAATGAACTCTATGAACATCCCCTAAAGAGGACCTGATAGGAACTGGTATGGAATAGCTGTAATCGTCTCAACTATTGCACTAAATGTCCCGAATCTAGATCTGCAAACGAGTTAGTGCATTTTCTGTCCATTTCTCCCTTCATGTTTTCAGTGTATTACAGACCTTTGAGTCTGGTTTCTCTATAGACAGTGTGGGTCTCTGCACATTTTTTGGACCAGTATTGGATATTTTTCTATTTAGGTGGTAATCATAGCATTAAAATTTAGCGATCTGGAATGGGACAATGATAACAGTGAGGCATTTTCTGATAGCTTCTCTGGGTCAGACAGTGACAATCCTGATAGAAAAATCATTAAGGATTTCTACCGATATAAGAAAGAATTAAGTAAGCTTATAAGACATAAATGGGAAATATTGACCCTCAAAAATGATCTTAAATCTAGGATAATTCCATGGGAGGTTAAGATGGAAAATCCGCCCAGGTCGAAACCTTGTCACTAAAATGTCAGGTGATTTTCAAACTAAATGGGATTAGGCAGTGAGCACAGCTTCATTTGAATTGATGAAGCTAATTATTGAAAGAATTCACCCAATGCTAACTATGAAACAGAAGTGAAAAAATTGGTAGATGAACTGAATATTTGGTGTGATCATAAAAATTATTCTAAACTGAATGAAAAAATTAAATCAGATTGATAAATTGCAAAGTAACATCAAACTCCGTCAAGAGAAAAAATGAATAGAGATTGTGAAACTATAGATTAAATTGTCTTTTCACATATGATAGAAATGAACCTCAGTTCAGTGATGGGACGGATACCGAGCAAGAAAACAATGGGAAAACTAGATTTAAAAAATAGAAAGTACACCAATTGCCAATGCAAATCACTAAAAACTAACAATCCCCCTGCATTTTTAGACAAAGAAATAGGAGAGGTGGGTGGAGAAAACCTGACTAAATGGAGTAAGGGCCTCATTTATGTTCAACAAGGGGATGGACCCCTTCACTTTAGTTAAGGACGTCCATCTTTTTGCTGGACTTCTCACATTAAAAAGACTATATTCCAATAACAAAGTTGAAGGGGGGGTACCACTTGATTTGTTTGACAACTTTGCCTTGGACACGCTGACTGATCTAGAGGAGGCAGGTACCCATAAGATGACAAATGATGTAATGTAAATCAGGTTAAGATACCTAAAACCCCCAAACTGATTAATCATCTGGGTCTGCGCCCAAGGACTAATTTATTTCCACCCTTGTCCGCTGTTCCCTGTATTTGAGTGTTCGTGAATTCCATTGAACAGGAGCTGAAGGAATTTAAATGTGGCCTGGAAAATCCCAATTAGCATATCACAGCCATGTACAATGCTGTTTTGACACCTTACTCTGGGCGTTCCTATAACACCTCTTAGCCACTACCCAATCACGCCCTTAACACCTGGCTGTGATATGCTAATTGGGATTTTCCAGGGTACATAATTGTCACAGATTCTTGTCATTCTGAATTGAGAAAGCCAGTCGGATGACTAGCGAAACGACTTCAAAAACTAAACTTCAAGTCCAGTTGATCTAATTGAATACAACAGATATAAACCCCATATTTTTTATCCATCACTATTTTTTCTGCTTTTCTATTTTATGATTATCTTTTTGATGGATGGAGCACCTTCAAAATCATTAAACCATAGCTCTAAATACTAGATACATCTCACCAGTGCCCCTCGGATATCATTATTTATATCTATCCAGTATAGGGAGTAGCACAGGCCTCAACACTATCGCGTTTTTCGCGCGTTTATTCGCCCAAATGGAAATCGCGGGAACACGAAATTCCCGCAATTTCCAATGCGCATGTGATTGCGCCTCCGTTCGCATTTTGGTAACGCATGCATTCCCCATTTTTGGTGCATTAATGCATGTGTTTCCATAATGGAAAACGGCAAAATCGCATGCGCAAACGCAAAACGCACAAGAATCACACACACAATCGTGTTTAATAATGCTCGATAATCGATAATGCGATTCCTGTGTGTTGCAGTGTGGCGTCAGACTTACAGAGAGTAAACTGTCTGGAACAATTCATTGATTTATTACCAATTCATTTATTTATTACCAATTCATTGATTAATTACCAATTTATTGGTTTATTACTCTCAACTCATTAATTAAGGTGTCCATACAGATTGTATGTTCATTGTACATAGATGTACCGTACATATTGTTGGACATTCAATTCCTTTCGTGATTAATGTCGAATGTCCTTTATTGTGAGGTTACGTTTGTATTTAATCAGAAAACACTACAATCATTTTACCAATCGACCAATCGACCAAAAACGACTTTCCCGGTCGTAATTACGATCGATATTATGACCTAATGTCGCACAATAAGATCAGGGAAATTTTTCTGCCAATCAACTTAAATGTTGGATTGTACATAAAATCGGCCTATTGTATGGTCAATCTTTGCAAAGTCCAGCTGTTTACTGGATATTGTCAGCAGGGACCTGAACAATAACTTGTTATAACTTGTTATAACCTGTATAACTTGTTAGTCGTACCATAAATGTGTTCATAGGCAAAAAATGATTTGGGACACATGGTACCACAACCAATATTTAAATAAGACCATGTACGTGGTCCATTGAAAACCACACAATCAGCTGAAATTTGCCAACCTGTTCAATCCAACTTTTGTAAGATTTGGAGAGACAATCAACTGAAAATGACTGCCCACGTTTGGCTGGGCCAACAGATCATGTGTACACAGCCTAAAGGAGAACTAATGTCATAATAAATGATGTGTTATGTGTTATAAGACCCATCTGGATGTGGGTGAATTTCCACAGTATTTAATACTGACCAATGGTGATATAAATCTTTATTAGGACATGCATATGGTGTAGCACAATGTATCCAATGGTACGAGTAACACGCAGTATCGGACCAAGATAACAGAGAAAACTGATAAAATGTCAATACAGAGCAATTTGCCCTTGTCGCGGTGCATGTAAATCGCACCAAAAATGGAGAGCAACGGAGGTGATTTGGCCACCTCCATAGGCCAACTCTACTGTGCGCTTTTAAAAACACGATCGGATTGCGCTTAAAATCGCAGTAGTGTGGCCTAGCAATAAGAAATGCATTTTAATAAACAATAGTCAGTAGAAGTAAGATAGATATTTAAATGGGTGATAATATAGATATGAAATGTTAGGTGGGCCCTTTAACTCGTCCTGGTGGACCCCTGGTCTCAGATTTCCTAATGGGCCCCAACCATCCAGTCCAACACCAGGAATACATACCAATGGCCAAAATGTTTAGTAAAAATAATGGAGCTTGGATAGAAAGGAACGATCAGTACCCACAGTCCTTTGTGATAATATTATGAAAATTAAACATATAAAGGCTCAAACCCAGAGGAATCAACTAAAAAGTTTTATTTTGTTTCTTCTTTAACATCACGAGACTGTTTTATATGAATCTCAGAGCAACGTAATCTATTTATACGCCACTCTGGCTGCTGAAGACTGTGGGATATATACAAGTAGCTTGCAGGATTCATTGTTATGATTCATTATTCCTGCATCTATAGAGGATTTATCGGCAGATGTTGTGGTCAGAACCTCAGTTGGCAAACTTCAATATCTCTCCCATTCATTCTGCTGCCTGCCAAAGAAATACGGTATTTTATCTGACAACCAACAACGAGATCCCAGTTTTAAACCATCACAATCTATTGCTGTCAGCAACACACTTGAGATTTGATTAACAACGCAGCCAGTCGACAGAGCCATTCGACAGTACGACTTGCAATACATTTGCTGTGACGCCCTTTTACAATAGGAATACAAGTCAAAATAAGGAATATTAATACAACAGAAAGGAAAATGTTCTTAAGAATAGAACCCATGGCTGTGGCCACACTGTAACGTGCGTGAAAAGCGCAACCCCAATTCGGCATGTTACCGTGCGATTTTCACAATATTTCATTATCAGACCTTGCAACCTGCATCCAATAATAGATCAAATCGCAATGGCTTGTCACATTGCAATGCACTGGCATGAGATTCTCACTCAAAACGCAATCGGAATTACGTGAGAATTGTGCCAGTGTGGCCTAGTCCTTTATAAGGTATCCAGGGTAAAACCCATTACCTAAAATCTAATTTCTATATAAAACACATCCTTCTTCTTTAATAATCAATGATACGTTCTTCTTCTTCTTATTAATATACTAAGTTTGGGTATGTATGGGTCGATATTTTTACCCAAACAACAGCTCGGTGCAATATTGAGGTCAGTCGGGGTAAAATATTGGCAACTTTTTTTCTCAGCAACTAAAATTTTTCCTAAGATTTTTCGTTCAAAAAATCAAACAAAAAATGGACCTGACATGAAGGTAAGTTTCAGTTGAACACGTGGTCTTTAAAAACGTGGAAGTGTTAACAGTAATGGTTTTCTTCTTGACAGGCAGACAAATCGGTTAATTGATCGGTATTCTGTCAGAAGGGAAATTGTCCCATGTGTACTAACCTTCATGTATTATATTATTGTTCACAGCCACAGAAATTTCGTGCCACTGTTTTAAATATTCATTGCGGTATTAAACCAGCATGTTACAATTGACATCCACTTTGTCTGTGTTATAAAGTGACGATACTGACGGAATTACATTGTTTTAGACAGTTGAAATGAGCAGTTATATCTCCTGTGCCCCATGGTGTGATTTTCCTGTCCTGGCCATTGATCTGTTCAGTGGAGAAACACAGTATTTTATCTGATCTGACAACCTACAACGAGATCCCAGATTTAACGTTATCGCTGTCAGCAACACATCTGAGATTTGATTGACGACACAACAAGTTATCAGAGTGCATCAGCAGAACAGGGCGCAATCCAATCACTGTGACAACGTCCTACAATAAGAATCAGATGAGCAAAATCTAATACAACAGATCTCTGGTCAATTCCTTAAAGAGGAAAATAAAAAAACCTCCTTGAGCAAGAATGTAGCTTAATGAGGTATCCAGGGTAGGGCCCATTCTAAATAATACACTTTCTGCTGCTTTTATTGTAAAAAAAATAGTACATTATTATCGTACAAAGGGAATTGTTCAGGGCAAAAAAACGCAATATTCTTATTTTTACCCTTTAAATCTAGGGAATTTTTTAAACAGAAAATGCGCTGCCACGTGTGGGAAAAGTAACCAGCGCTGGATAAATAGGGATGTACTGCGGTTTTGTAATGAACCTGGTTTTGGGCATAACTATTGATTTCTTACATGAAATTTCATTGGTTGAAGCTACTGATAAAATGTTTTCTTTTCGTGGTTCCGACATTTGTAATTCCTGAATGACACTTTCTTCCACAAATCTATTATTATTTTTATTATAACGGATTTATATAGCGACAATAATCCTGCCCCGAAGAGCTTACAATCTAATCACTTTATGTACACATACAACCTATCAGTATGTCTTTATGATTGTGGGGGAAACCGGAGTGCCCGGAGGAAACACACGCAAGCACGGGGAGAACATACAAACTCCTTGCACATGTGTCCAAGGGTGGAATCGAACTCAGGACATCAGCGCTGCAAGGCATCAGTGCTAAACACTGAGCAACCTTATAGTATAGTATTTAGTATTTGAGGTTGAATAAAGACATATGTCCATCCAGTCCAACCCATCTAGCAATATCCTTATTTCCTGCCTAACTGTTGATCCAGAGGAAGGCAAAAAAAAACTGGAAGACAGTTCCATAGCTTTACCGTTCTCACAGAGAAAAACCCTTTCCGCACTTGCAGCCTAAACCTTTTTTCTTCAAGTCTTAAGGGATGTCCACATGTCCTCTGACACGCTTTATTGGTGAACAATGCCCCAGATAGTTTATTGTATGGCCCATTAATGTATTTATACACAGTAATCATATCCCCACATAAGCGCATTTCTCTAGCGTATATAATTGTAACTTATCCAGTCTCTTACCTCACCTTATTAATTTAGTTGCCCTTCTCTGAACCCTTTCCATTTCGAAGATGTCCTTTTTGTACACAGGATTCCAAAATTATTATTATTATTGAGGATTTATATAGCGCCAACATCTTCCATAGCGCTTTTTTATCCGGTCCAGGGGATTTAGTAATATTAACCTCGGTTAACCAAAGTGCACTTGAATCTTTTATACCATTATTGCTACTATACTCTATGATATCTGTACTTGGATCTTCTATAGTGTATAGAAGGGATTATAAATAAATCAGATTTTAGTTTTTTATTAAACCAACATCCAGTTTTACCTTGTTTATATTGGTTGCCAAAACTACATAAAAATGCCACCAGACCTCCCGGTCGCCCTATTATATCTGGCATCGGGAGTCCAACTGAGAATATTTCTATATTTGTTGATCGGGCTTTACGCCCATTCTTGGATACTATACCTGCCTATTTAAAAGATACACTAGACATCCTACAACACCTAGAATCAGTGTAAATTAAGGAGACTACAGTATTCGTGGGGCTAGATGTTGAGGCCTATATACCTCTATACCCCATGGACAAAGTTTGGCAGCCATTAAAGGGTACCTAGCCACTCGTAGTGCAAAATATGATAAACATTCATCATTCATATTAGAATTATTGGAGGTAATCCTTACCAACAATTATTTCACCTTTGATAATAAGTTCTATCACCAGGTGCGAGGCACCACTATGGGCACTGCTTGTGCCCCTACGTATGTGGGCCTCTACTTAGGTGCCTGGGAGAAATATGTGTTCTCTGAAGAGAAAAAGTTACATTTTGGGGCCATTATATAGACTAAATCCTTATTCTGTGGGATGCGTCTATTGACAAGCTCAAATCATTTGTCCAGATGCTAAATGACAACGAGTGAAACCTACACTTTACATAACAATCTGATCTACAATGTATACCTTTCGTAGATTTAAAAATTAAGAAAGTTTGATGCAAACTATACACCGACTTGTTTCTCAAAGAAACTGCAGGAAACAGTCTGTTACGTGCTCAAAGTTTGCACCCAACATCTTTGTTAAAGGGGATCCCAGTGGGTCAATACCTATGAACTAAAAGAAATTGTACTTCCCTTAACGACTTTGGAAAGGTAGCATCTAAGCTGTTTGTAAGATTCACGGATATAGGTTACACTGAAAATTGGCTTTAGTTTATAAGAAAGCTAAATATTCCCAAAGGGAAACTTTGGTGTTTGGTACAAAAAACAAAAATAAAATGAATGATAGCATTGTAAATCTGATTACCAGGTACAATGCTGACTGGGTTTGGATATAAAAACTGGTTGATAAATATTGGTTCATCCTACAAACTGATGAATCCCTTAAGAGATTTATAGGTGACAAACTGGTTATTATATCACGGATTGCCCCAACAATTGGGCAATCACTGATTTCCAGTCTATGTCCCCACTTTGAAAAATCCATCCTGGTTAGAACATAAACCTATAAAAGGTAGCCATAAATGTGGCTCGTGTAAAGCATGTATATATGAAAAAGAAACAGATGTTTCAAAATAACAAAGGGAAGACATTCCAAACAAAAGGCTATTAATTGTAGATCTAAGGGAATTGTTTATGTACTCCAATGTGACTGCCCTATGCTCTACGTAGGCAAAACAATCAGGGAACTCCGTACAAGAATTTTGGAACATGTATCTATACTAATAAAAGGCAAAGCCCTCACTCATCACTAATTCTCCAACTTGCCGTGGAGGCAGACGGCTTAAATTTGGCAGGCTCATTCATTGCACCTTACTTACAAAAGTTAAGCAGGTTTCGTTTCGAAATTCCACCTGTAACGGTGAGTATCTGACATTACACAGACTTATGGTTACCTAGCTTACAAGCTATACAAATCTATATGGTTGGTCCGATTTCAACCAAATTTTGTATGCATATACCAGGTACTCCTTTACCAGTAAAAGGTTAACGAAATTTTTTTTTGGGTGGGGGTGAATGGGGGGGGGAATAGAATTTTGAACTCCTGCACACGAACGGCTGGACAGATTTTTACCAAAATTTCAAGGTGTGTGCGGGGACTGGTTGAGGTGTAAGGGGAAGGGTTTGGAGGGTGGACAGAGGAATAGTGAGGGGTATTGGGGGCGGACTGGGAGGGGTGGTGGGGGTTATTTTCACCAAAATTTCGTAGTTGAATAAAAAATACAATATTAAATTAAAGTTAATGAGTGTTGCATTATCGTAAAGCTTATTGAATTGTCTTTCTTTAATATATCAAGTGCCGAGTGATTACAGCAATCTTGATAGATTATTGCTTTCTTACTAAAAAGGTTATTTGAATACATCTCCGCTGCGAAGCGTGGGTATTTTGGTAGTGTGATATAAAAAAACAATAGACAGGAAAGTAGTGTCGCACGACACTTTTGTGACAGGCATGCCTCAGACCCAAGTTGCATCACTGCATGGGGACTGGAAAAAATTCCACCTCCTATGCGGGGTAGTATTTGGGATAAAAATATCATGCAAAGGGAAACAAGGTTGATTTTTCTGCTACAAAGCAGATACCCAAAAGGCATGAACGAAGAATTGCAATTAATGTTCCTTTGAAAGTCTCTATACCCATGAGTTAATATGAATGCTGTGGTGATATACTTACTAATCTGTATATAGTGGTTATATGTGGTTTAATTATAGCATATTGCGCTTTGTAAATATGCCATATATATTGTACATATATAAATCATTTTTATTAATATGGGCCACAGGATTGTTATATTACTCTGTTCCCTGATGCTTATTAATGGAACAGGGACTTCCGGCTAGGTGGGAACTGTTCTCCCAAGCCAAATTTATTCCCCCCCCCTTGCATGAGTTAGTGCACTTTCTATCTATTTCTCCCTTTATGTTTTCTATGATTTACAGAAAGGCTTTGTTATAGTTCTTAAAAAACATGTTCAAGTAATCTGTTGGCATTAAACTCAATGCTCTGTTAAGCAAATATAATCAAATTTTGTAAAGTATCCCTGGATCAACCAGAGCTACAGTATAGGTATCAATACGAGAAATTCTCAATATTATTTAGTTTTAGAAACTTATCCAGCCCAACTTTAAAGCTATTCAATAAATATGCCATTACCACATCTGCTGGAAGACAGTTCCAGTTTCACCTTTCCTTACCAGAAAATTAAACTTAATTTCTTCTAGTCTTACAGGATGTCCCCAAGTTCTCAGATATGACCTATTAGTGAACAGTGCACCAGAGAGGTTCTTATTTAGCCCATTAATATATTTGTATAAAGTGATCACCACTTCTCCAATGAAAATGAATATTTCAAAGAGGCCTTACCAGTGCCTTGTAAAGGTGAGAATATTTTTCTCCCTTGAATTTATTCTTTATACAAGACGTGGCTGTCTGGCATTGTTTGCTAAAGCCAAGTCTTATCTACTAGAACCCCCAAAACTTTTTCCCATTAGTGATAGCTACACTGAGCATTATTTATGGTGTAGGCGGCACAATTGTTAAGCCCCCAATACCTTACAATTATCAACATTGAATCTCATCTGCCATTCTGATGCCCATTTTAATTGTCTAGGACTGCTTGCATCAATTGCATATCATTTGTTGAGGACACTAAACAATGCAGAGCTATAGAAACTTCAAAGACAGAGCCCTTGCTCTCAATGCCCCCTTCTAAGTCATTTATTAACACATTAAAAAGAAGTGGCCCCAGTACAGGAGCCCGAGGTACGCCACTTAGAACTTTAGCACACGTGGATGTAGCTCCATTGACCACTACTCAGTCATCCAACAACCAATTTTCTATCCTTGTACTAAAGTTTTTTTCTACTCACTTCATAAAAAACCAAGTAGATTTGTCTGGAACAATCTATTTTTAATAAATCCATGCAAACTACCAATGATGTCAGGATTACAGGTCTATAGTTACCAGGTTGGGAACGACTACCCATTTTGAATATTGGTTTTGGATTGGCCGTTTCCCAATCCAACAGCACATCACCAGAGAAAAGTGAATCTAAGAAGGTAAGAAACAGTGTAACTGTTAAACACGTAGACAGGTATGCCTGGAAATGCAAATTCTATTCCAGGGATTTTTTTTCTTTTTGGACTGTACCTTATCTACCTATAATTAAAAAGAAGACCAATCCCACAAGCACCCAAGGGACTAGCATCTGTAATAAAATGGGGACACACACACACCAAAGGCTAGGCAGGTGGTAGTGTGCTCCATTATTATACAAGTGGATATAGTTTATCTGACACCAAGACTCTACATGCCATGCAGTGTGTTGCTTATTTATTGCTAGGGTTTGACATGTGGTAGATCATGTAGTTAGACTATTGCAAGGGACTGGAAATGACCCAGCGATTTTGGTTCACATTGGTACAAATGACAAAGTTAGAGGAGGAAGAGCTCTTCAAAACTGACATCCGAAAGACAAGGACCTCCAGTGTTGTATTTTCAGAAATACTACTGCAGCCACATTTTGGGGAGACAGCCAGAGCTAAGGATATTTAATGTGTGCCTAAAAGGTTGGTGGAAGGAGGAATAGTGTAGGTTTTAAGGGAACTGGGAAGACTTTTCTGTTGGCCAGAGTTTCTTTAGTAGGGATGGGTTAAACCTCACCGATTGTGGAACAGCGGATTTGAGAGAGAAAATGACTAAAGAGTTGGAGATTTTCAGCTAGGTTTTGGGGGGGTGTAACTGTAAATCTTACTGGGGTTAAAAAGCCAGTAGTGGGAGGGAATAGGCTACTATAGGAGGATAGAGAGGCATCTGTATTTTAAGTATGTATATAAATTACAGGATCATAATCTTAAATGTATTTTTACAAATGCGAATAGCCTAGATGAAAATGTGAGAATTTGAGATTGTTGAGGTTTGAGGTTTTGACTGTAAAGTATTATGTAATGGGTATAGCAGAAATATGGATAAACAATTCTTATGACTGGGCTATACATTTAGAAGGTTACTGCTTTTTTAGGCATGAAAAAAAATAGGAAAGGGGGTGGGGTGTTTTTTATATTAAAGGGCAACTGTGGTCTCAAAACAAGTTAGGGTTAAATGAAAGCCAGCAGTATTTCCTTTAAAATGAGCTGACAATCGCATCTCTGGCTGGAGAAATTACATTAGGGTGAATGTTCGAAACTTCCTGCTTCCAGTAGGTTGAGTGACATCACTTCACCTCTGCCGCACCTGTCTTCCCCAGGGGAGAAGCATGCTCAGTTAAGACTTAAAGCCTGGGGAAATCAGGAAGCACCTGGGGGGAAAATAGACGGTTGAGAAGGGGAGCCTATTAATGCAGGCAGAGGCTGGTCACATGACTACAAGCTGGTCAGATGGCTGAAAACAGAAAGTGTTCAAGCAGGAAGTAATATTGCGGAATCTTTCCAGCAATAACGTCTCACAAATTTTATCTAGAGATGTGATTTAGTTTTTATTTGAAGGTACGATGGAAGGCTTTGTATATAATTCTTACTAGTTTGGAAGAATTTGAGACCACAGTTCCCTTTAAACAATAGTTTAACATAAAAAAAGTAAAATTTAAAAGAAGATATAACTATCAATATTGATGTCAGGCAATATGGGTGGAATTGGGCCACAAAACTATAGCAAGGATTAAGTGAGTCTGCTTCTTATGCATATGGCAAGGGGTGCAAGTTTTTGGATTATGTTGGACTGTAATTATTGTTGTGACATTGATAGGAGACGTGGAACTGCCAACACTGTTAAGGGTAATGATATATATATAAAAAAAAAAAAAAAAATATATATATATATATATAAATAAAAATATATATATAAATATATATATAAATATATATACACTGAAGCAGAGAAATCCTTTCAGAGTTTGAAAACCTCCATGTCAGGCCAGTTCTCATAACTCCTAATTTTAAAAATGATGCATCTGATGTGGGATTAGGAGCTGTTTTTACAGCAGTATCAAGCACATTAATCTTCAAACCATTTGATATAAATATTCCTGTAATGTCTTGTAATGGATAAGCGATCAACTGTTAGACAGACATTATGGGTAGAGTATAAAGGTTGGACATGTGTCTTTATATAACCTCAATTACTATGTTACTATTTAACTGTTATACAGAAATTATAGGTAGGGTATAAAAGTTGTACTAAATGGGCATGTGTCTTTATAAAACCTCAATTACTATGTTACTGTTATACAGACATTATGGGTAGGGTATAAAAGGTTGGACTAGATGGACGTATGTCTTTATACAACCTCCAATGCCAGTTACTATGTGCTGTTCCGGAACAGAAATGGTGAAGAAGACCCAGTGGCATATTTAAGTAGGAAATTGAATGTTCACAAGGTTAAATATGCCACAGTTGAAAAAGAAAGCCTGGCAATCAAGTGGGCATTGGAAGTCCTTAGATGCTACCTACTAGGTCAGCCTTTTAGGTTGATAACTGATCATACCCCACTGATGTGGATGTGTGAAAATAAGGAAAAGAACAGACTTGTTACAAGGTGGTTCTTGTCCTTAAAAAATTATTTGTTCACGGTAGAATACAGGTCCAGCAACTTAAAGGGGGACGTAGATGCCCTTTCTGGGGTACATTGTTTAGCATCTACATGTGTTCCGATCCACCCCCCCCCAAAAAAAAGGGGGGGTATGTAAGAGAAGCATGGTGCAGGTTTGTGTTGGGATGTATGTTTCACCAAAATTCCTGTACTATGCTAACTCCAGGGAAGTATGGTAGTTGGAAAAGAAAATAGATTTTGTTTCCAGCTTTAACAAAAGCTGGTATATGGGTCCCTGGAGTGAATGGAGGAGAGTAGGATGGGTCCTCCATTCCTAGGCCCTTCCAGGTTTTTATCTTTCCACTTCTGACACTAATTAAAGGGTATGTCCATTCAAAAATTAACTTGCTTTCTATCTGTTTTACTGAAGAACAGGAGGTAAATGCACTATTTCTTACCTCCCGTTCTTCAGTAAATCTTGCAGGAGAGCAGGAGAACTTACCGGGATCGTTCCAGCGCTGACAGAGCTGCGGCCGAAATCCCCAACGCCTCCGACGCATCTCCAGTACTTTGCACAGTGCGCGCACGCGCACACCGTGCTAAGGAGAGTGGAAGCGCCGTAGGTATCGGGGATTTCGGCTGCGGCCGAGATTAACTGAAGAACAGGAGGTAAGAAATAATGCATTTACCTCCTGTTCTTCAGTAAAACAGATAGAAAGCAAGTTAATTTTTGAATGGACATACCCTTTAAGCTACACCTGTAGGGTGAAGGCTAGAGCTCTTCAGTTAACCCCCATCAATGTGGTCACTTTCTCTCTCACTGCCTGGGAAAGCAAGCAGGTGCTGGGACTAACTGGGAGAGCCTGTCTCATTTGTGAGTACGACGTTTGTTTTTGACTGGGTACTAGGCCTAAAACCCCAATAAAGAGGATAATTCTCTTTTGTATTAGTTAGAGCCGGAGTGGCTTAGGTTTATTGATTTATTACTTTGCTTTAATTGATTGAAATAAACTCAGATTGCTGCCAGACATACTGTTTATCAGCCTTTTGAATGTTTCACCCTTCAGCCTTTTGAGTGTCTCATTTGTACCACAGCCTATTCCAGAAGGCCGCTTTTCTCGTTACCAATAATCCCTAATATATATACACATACATGGGTACATATTGCCATATATCGCGTTTCGGCCATCTGAATATATACCATATATAAACCGAATTTTTCAGGCTGTAAAATCAGGCTGAAAACTCTGCCTCGGTTAATACTCGAGTCAGTAACTAACCTTAGCAATCCGGCAGCCGCTCGCTCACTCCCTGTATTGGCGCGACGGCTGACGTCACTGTCACGCGTCAGTACAGGGAATGAGTGAGCGGCTGCCGGATTGCTAAAGAAAGTTACCGTACAGACTGCAGATAAACACAGAAGAGAGCCCACAGAAGGTACACACTGAACTGGGTGGGAGGGAGAGTGTGTAAATGTTTGGAAGCTACAACTCCCAGCTACTAAAGCATGCTGGGAGTTGTAGTTTCCAAACATCTGGAGTGACAAGGCTTTAGTTGTTTTTTAAATGAACAGTAGAATTTTCATACAGTAATAGCCATATCCAGTGTGGCTATCACTGTATGGGAAATCTGCTGTCCATTTAAAGGGCAACTAAAGCCTAAAAACAATACAGAATCAGGAGAATGGCATCTATTGTTGCCTTCTGATTCTGTATTGTTTTTAGGCTTTAGTTGCCCTTTAATTGGACAGCAAGATTCCGTTTAAAGGGCAAGTAAAGCCTAAAAACAATACAGAATCAGAGGGCAATAGTGGTCATAATTTTACCCTCAAGTCAATCACTTTTATTAGTTTTTTTAGGTAAGTTGGGTTTATACTTGGGTTGGTTTATACTCGTGTATATGCCAGTATGCGTTTATAAATAAAAGCACTTTATAGGTTTTGAAAAAGACCTTTGTGTGAACTGAAGCTTTTTCTTCTTTTATATATATACCTTATATTATATAAATATATTTATATCTTCATAGGAGATTGCATTGAGTTTTTAGGAGCTACCAATGTGGTGGGGGGGGATTATAGGATATGACATATAGGAAAGGTGTATATGTATGTGTGTACTATCTCATTATAACCATTTAAATGACCATCAGTTAATGTATGTAAAGAATAGCACTGACTTATATTAGGTACAGCACAAAATATACAAAATACATAAACTTACTTACTGAGCTGAGTCCCTATTTCAAAATGGAATGGTCAAATGGCAGCTTAAACCACACCCATGTCTGCTCCATGTGAAAAGAGGTGTAATCCAGAAAAAAGTTTCTGTCTGCTACACAGGATGTGATGTGTATTATAATAGACATATACACCAAGGCTCCTTATATATTACCTCCAGCCTGCAGGTGGTGTCAGTGAGTGATAAAAGACAAGACATCCCTGCTCTCTATGGCTAGGAGGACAGAAAGTGAAAGTAGATTGTGGTGTGTTTTGGAGAGATATTGACTGCAACACAAGATCCTGTGTATAAGATCATGTTACCACCTGTTGGGAGGACAGATTATTGAACAGACAATTTACCTTATTGGATACAAACTCTGAGGCTACAGATAAGTGTACACCAACTTACAAGGACACACACATACAGGCGTGGTCAATATTCAAAGTGTTGCACCTGTTCAAAGACAGGGACACCCCTGATTACTGCATATGATATGTGGGGAACCGGTTTATGTGCACGGTCTGCATTGTGCCAGACCACTAGAGTAAATCACTGTGTGCCATGCTACCCATAATCCTTTCATAAAGCAGTGATCTGGTACAAATTGGTGGCCGCGGTGCTGGTAATACCATTTATTCTCCCTGTTTTCTTTGTATATTTGTTCTCTGTATTAAGCTATGGAGGCTGCTACTGTAGTATTGATTTAAATCCTCCTGTCCTGGTACATGCAGATGAAATTCCCCAATTAGACTCAGTAGCTCTATCAGGCCCAATTGCCAAATCTGTTTTTAAACCTGATCCTTTTGATAGGGTAACGAAGGAGTGGACTGATTGGCTAGAACAATTTGAATTGGCAGCCACTATTAATGTTTGGGATGAAGGTGCTAGCTGGCAAGTCATTAGCCTTTTGCTTAGTGGTAAAGCCAGGCCGGTATACCAAGGATTAACTGTAATACTGAAATAAAAAGCAGTTATCAGTTATTAAAAATTGCTCTGCATGAAAAAAAGAGTATATAAAGGATACATCCATTAGGTAAACTGGGAATAAGAAATGTTTGTTTATACCATAGATTATTAGGACAATGCTATTACAATAACATGATGCTGTGAGGTACCTTCTGTTACAATATATGAGGTACCATCACCACTTGCCGTGGTGAATACTAATAAGTATTAACCTAGCATGTTTAGTTTCAACCACACAGTGTGGCAGGATTGCCTGGATCTACTCTTAGACCTGCAGGATTATCCTATTTGGTTCTTCAGGAAGCTGGTGACTGTCTGAGTTTAAAATATACCTGTGTAAAGATTCTATATCCACTAAATCCAGACATAAAATAACAAACACACATTTTCCATTGTGCACCAACGGGCACACTTTTGCGAGTATATATATATATATATATATATATATATATATATATATATATATATATATATATTATATATATAAATATATATAATATATATATATAGATATAATGAAAAATACGACTCCACAGCACTCCAATATGCAATATAACTCCTTTATTACATACCCGCTGTGCTTAAAATAGTGACGTTTGGAGGGGGCAATCCCTCTTCCTCAGGCACACAGCAACAGGTAGACAGATGTCAATACAATTCACATATATATAGGGTAATCACAGGAATACATCATCACCTTCTAAGTCCCTCACCTCACTAACGCCTGCAACATTAATTATTACACAACCCTAAAACTGCCCTGGATCATCACAAGTATACATGTACATCATAATCCCTGTTAAGTACCCTGTCCCCTCCATGTTTAAAGGGCATGTCCACCCTTATTAACAACTTTTGTCTATTAATAGAATACCCTCCCCCAGCCCCAACCGCTATAAAAATAATTTAAGAAAGTGACCAGATCTTTACTTACCTTCCCTCTCTCCTCCGATGCCCAGCCTGGCCTTCTGCTTGCAAGACACTGCAAGCAGGGGACGGGACCGGCAGCCGTGTCTGTGATTGGCTGAGAGGTAGCCAATCACGGACGCGGCTGCCGGCTTTTCAGAATGCCGGTGGAGAGAGGGAAGGTAAGTAGAGTTCTGGTCACTTTCTTAAAATTATTTTTTTGCAGTTGGGACTGGGGGAACATATTCTATTACATGGGCAAGGGGTTTTATGCTAGGGGGAGGGATAGCAAAACGGGAGGGAGAGGAGTCCTATATGGACTCTGCTATCCTCCTGGTGGGCAGTTTTTGGGACTTTGGGGGGGGGGGGGGGGGGGGGGGGGGGGGGACTACAGGAGAACCTTATGGAGCTGGGATGTGAGGAAGAGATTTACTACACTACATGGTGGGGCCAGTAGTGGGGGGGTTATAGTTTTGGGGGTGGACATGCCCTTTAAGTTGTGGCACAGATTCCAACACTGCAAACCTGATGTCTTTTTCTAAATGTGTTTCAATTCACAAAAATGAGCAGGTACAGGTAGTTTTACATTTTTCAATTTAATATACGATTTATGCTGGGAAATTCTCCCCTTAATTGGTTGAGTTGTCTCCCCCACATATAATAAGTTGCAGGGACATGACAACAAATATACCACATTTATATATTTGTTCATCATCAAGAAGCTTTCAGGGTCCAGAGAATTCCTCAATGTGCCAGTTGCTAGCACCGGAAAAAGGCAACGTGAGGTAATTATGAAACTTAAAAACTGATTTAGAGCTGCACAGGTTAACCCTGGCTGAGTATCACTCACAGGGGAGGATACCCAGGGGTCTTAGAATCCATCTGAGACCCACTATATTTATACAAAATGAAGAATTTAAAACCAAATATATGCATATACTGATTAAGTGTTCATCTGATATTATGACTTTTGTATATCACTAAGGAGCTGGGTCAAATTGCCAACTCAAAAATTGAGTTGCAGAAATTGGATAATGATTTGCAAACAGCACTAACCTCTGATGATTTTGCATCCTTGAAAGAGCAGCTGGACTCCAAGATGGCGGAATACCGAAAAGTAGGAGAGGATTGCAAAAGGAGTAAATTTGCTAGAGATGCGGAGGACTATGAAAGAGGCCATGTGTATCAGTGGACGCGGACGGATGACGTCAGGGGGTACGCGACACGCCGTCAAACCTGGAAGTCGGACTGGGTTCGCGGTAGGCCTATTGAATCCTCCGGTGGTGCAGCCAATACACAGGCTGCTTTTTTGGAAATTGGAGATGGCACAAGGTTAGGCAGGAAGCTCCAAGCTGCAAGGAGGGGGAAATTACCGCCCGCAGAATCAACTAAAAGAGAAGGGGACAAACCCTCATGTGTAATGAATCTCTCCCAGGTGTGTCTCTCTAATGCTCAAATTTTTGTGTTGGAAAAGGGACTGGGTTATTGCTTAACCAATGATCTTGATCAGTTACAATTAGATGTGGACTTGTATGCTCTGTTTGGACGTATAAGACCGAAAGTTTATCACTGAAAGTTTATCACTATAACGGTCTTGGGATCCCAGAATTTTCTGATCAGAAGGTGTACAGGAAGGTTGCTGGTGATCCTACCAATGGTATCAACAAAAAAGCTGAACTACTGATTAATTTGGCCTTTGAATCAAGAATAATTGCTATGGATTTGAAACGTTATTTAACTGTTGAACACCCTGTAATACCTATGTTTTATGCCTTGCCGAAGGTTCACAAGAACCCCGTCCAGCCTCCTGGATGCCCCATAGTTGCAGGGATCGGATTTCTGTTTAGTCCTATGGCCGTCCTGCTGGACAGGGTTCTTGCGCCCCTGGTGCAGGGCACGTGATCATATATTGAAGACACTAGGTCATTTTTGGGTAAGCTTAGGTCCTTGCATATAGAAAATTGGGAAAATATTATATTGGTGACCCTAGACGTGGCAAGCCTATACACGTCGATCCCGCATGGAGACGGGGTGGCAGCTTGTGAGAGGCTGTCATCACATAGTGGCTTATATACCAGCGAACAAATTGAATTTTTTAAGGGCCTGTTAAAGTTTATCCTTAACAATAGTTACTTCATGTTTGATGGGGGGTTCTTCAGCCAACTACGCGGGACGGCAATGGGGTCTAATATGGCTCCGGCCTACGCAAACTCATTCATGGTTTGGCAGGAGGAGGACCTTGTCTATGGGCTTCCACTATTTAACAGACATTGTCTGGCTTGGTGGAGGTTCACAGACTATGTCTTCCTCCTGTGGAGAGGGGATGCCAGCACCCTCACTGAATTCCATGAGGAGTTAAATAATTTACATAATAATATCAAGTATACATTGTACTTTGACATTCATAAGATTCCATTTTTGGATGTCAGTTATCACCCTGCACAAAAAAATAGTTCCCTGTGAGCCAATTTAAACGGGTAGAAAGGTTGGTTACTAAACCAATAAGAAGGAATGAACAATTGGATAACATGTATTCCAGATTTACAGAGCATAAAAATATCCCAAAGATGTATTGGATGTGGCCTTTATGAGATCTAGGAGAGTGGGAGATCAGAGAAAGTGGAAGCCTGAGGGGGACAGGATACCCTTTGTTACACAATTTGCTCCGGGTATTGATAAGGTTATCAATATCCTGCGTAAACATTGGGGGATATTGGGTTCAGCTTACCCCGATATTAAGGAGTTCAATAACCTGCCGTTAGTATCCTACAAAAAGGGAAAGTCGATTGGGAATGTACTCACTCGTGCAGCGATTAGAAAGTCTAATCCCTCAACAGCTACTTTTTGGGGACTAGAAAGAACGGGATGTTTCCCTGTCTTTCTTGTGCCCAATGTAATAATGTGAATAAAATTGATGGGGTTGACTCTGCCTTGACAGGACGGAGGCTCTCCATTAGAGGGTACCATTCGTGCAACAGTAGGTTTCTGGTATATTTGTTGTCATGTCCCTGCAACTTATTATATGTGGGGGAGACAACTCAACCAATTAAGGGGAGAATTTCCCAGCATAAATCGGATATTAGATTGAAAAATGTAAAACTACTTGTACCTGCTCATTTTTGTGAATTGAAACACTCAGAAAAAGACCTCAGGTTTGCAGTGTTGGAATCTGTGCCACCACTTAAACGTGGAGGGGACAGGGTACTTCGTTTCAAACAGAGGGATGTTTGGTGGGTCAAGCAACTAGGGACTATGTACCCTAAGGGCTTGAACAGGGATTATGATGTACATGTATACTTGTGATGATCCAGGGCAGTTTTAGGGTTGTGTAATAATTCATGTTGTATGTGTTAGTGAGGTGAGGTGAGGGACTTAGAAGGTGATGTATTTCCTGTGATTACCCTATATATATGTGAATTGTATTGACATCTGTGTACATGTCTACCTGTTGCAGTGTGCCTGAGGAAGAGGGATTGTCCCCTCGAAACGTCGCTATTTTAAGCACAGCTGGTATGTAATAAAGGAGTTATATTGCATATTGGAGTGCTGTGGAGTCGTATTATAAATATATGTATATAATATATATATATATAAATATATGTATCCCTTATATTACATTGAAACAAGAAGGGCAATTAAACAAGGTTTGTGCGTCACTGTGTTGGTGTGGTGTATTAGAAGGGACAGTTTTGTCAGTACCATGCAATGTGCATCGTGCCACATGTATAGGAACCTGGAGCAGACGTTCCGGGGAACCTATGTCTGTGTCAGGTGTGAGTGGGTTGCCCGTTTGGAAGCTGAGGTGGAGAGTCTAAGGGGGCAGCTTGCAGCATTGCGGGGATTGGCAGAACTGGGGGGTCAGCAGGCACTGGCTGGGGCCAGTATAGAGGTGGGTGGAAGAGGGACAAGAAAGGATGAGGAAGGAGGTAGTTTTGTTAGGGTTACTAGGGGAAGTGGGGGACGGAAGAGTAGGGGGGCTTCTTCCCAGATTGTCCATCCCAACAGATTTGCTGCCTTAGGTAATGAAGTGGAGGAGGACACCTCGGAATTAGCATGTATGGAGGGGGCTAGTCCCTTGAGCACCCAGGGGACTGCCATCTCTGATACAAGGGAGGAGGAACGAAGGGTCAGGAATGCAAGGCAGGTGGTAGTGGTAGGGGACTCCATTATAAGGAAGGTAGATAGGGTAATCTGCCGCCAAGACCCTACATGCCGAACTGTGTGTTGCCTGCCTGGTGCTAGGGTTCGGCATGTGGTGGATCGTGTAGACAGATTATTGGGTGGGGCCGGGTGTGACCCGGCGGTCTTGGTTCACATTGGTGCCAATGACAAAGTTAGAGGTGGAGGTGAGGTCCTTAAACATGATTTCCGAGAACTAGGGGCCAAGATAAAAGCAAGGACCTCCAGGGTAGTGTTTTCAGAAATACTACCCCAGCCACGTGCTAAGCCAGGGAGACAGCGGGAGCTTAGGAGCATTAATGCGTGGCTAAGAAAGTGGTGTAAGGAAGAAGGGTTTGGGTTTATTGAGAACTGGGCAGACTTTGCTGTCGGCTACAGGCTCTTTAGTAGGGATGGGTTGCACCTCACTGATGGTGGTGCAGCTGTTTTAGGGGAGAAGATGGCTAGAGGGTTGGAGGAGATTTTAAACTAGGTTTGGGGGGGGAGGGTATTAGCAGTCTCACTGGGATAGATTGTCCAGGAGGAAAGCAGGGTGTAGATAGGCCAGTGGTGGGTGGAAAGGGGGGTGGGGCTAGCATAGGGGATAGGGAGGAATGTGTATCAAAGTGTACGAATAAATTACAGGATCATAATCTAAAATGTATGTTTGCAAATGCGAGAAGCCTGGCTGACAAAATGGGTGAATTGGAAATGATGGCATTGAATGAAAAGTATGATGTAATAGGTATAGCAGAAACGTGGTTGAACAGTTCTCACGACTGGGCTGTAAATATAGAAGGATATGCCTTGTTTAGGCAGGACAGAAAAAAAGGAAAGGGGGAGGAGTATGTGTATATGTTAAAAAAGAATTGAAGCCAAATTTAAAAGAAGAGATAACTGGCGATGTGGATGTTAAAGTGGAGGCAATATGGGTGGAATTAGGCAACAGGAAAGGGGGTAATGTCATTGTTGGTGTCTGCTATAAGCCGCCAAATGCTAGCAGAGAGGAGGTGAGTCAACTTCATATGCAGTTGGCAAGGGCTGCAAGTTTGGGGAGTGTGCTCATTATGGGGGACTTCAATTACCCTGACATTGATTGGTGTGGTGGAACTGCCATCACAGAAAAAGGCGATGAGTTCCTGAATTTGCTGCAGGATAATTTTCTCTCACAGGTGGTTGAGGTTCCTACTAGAAAAGGAGCTCTGTTGGATCTGGTAATATCTAACATTGTGGAGCGCATTATAGATATAAAGGTAACCGGAGGCTTAGGGAATAGTGACCATGAAATAGTGGCATTTGGACTTTGTTATCGAAAGGAAAAGTGCGCTGGGTTAACAAAGACATTTAATTTCAGGAAAGCAAATTTTCCCAGGTTAAAAGCAGCTCTTCAGAATGTCAACTGGGATAATGTATTATCAGGTAAAGGTACTGAACAGAAGTGGACTGTGTTCAAGGGGATTTTAAGCCAGTTCACATCTAAATTTATACCCTTGGGAAATAAATGTAAAAAAAAATAAATCCGCGCCCATGTGGCTGAATTCTGATGTAAAGAGGCAAATGGTAAGGAAGAAAAAGGCATTTAAAACCTTTAAGGCCGAGGGAACGGAAAGGGCCTTTAGGGAGTATAAAAACTGTAACAAGGAGTGTAAGAAAGCAATCAAACTAGCTAAAATTAATAATGAAGTTAGGATAGCTGAAGAAAGCATCACTAAGCCCTAAAATTTTTTATATATTAATATATATATATATATATATATATTATAGTAAGAGATGAGGACTGAGAATGTGGCACCATTAATTAATGGGATAAGTTAGTTACGGAGGATGGCGATAAAGCAAATGTCTTGAATAATTTTTTTCCCTCTGTATACACTATAGAAGATCCAAGTACAGATATCAGAGTATAGTAGCAATAAAGGTATACAGATTCAAGTTCACTTTGGTTACCGAGATCTGGGTACAGATAGAACTAAATAAGGTTAATATTAGTAAATCTCCTGGACCGGATAAAATACATCCTAGGGTACTTAGGGAGCTAAGTTCAGTTTTATCTAGGCCATTGTTTCTAATTTTTGCTGATTCCCTCATGTCCGGTGGTGTGCCTCTGGATGAAAAAGGCTGATGTGTATTCCACTTTCAAAGGGTAGTCGTTCACAGCCGGGTCAGTAAGTTTAACTTCAGTGGTGGGGAAGATCCTGGAAAGTTTAATAAGGGATCATGTTCTAGAGTATGTTTCAAGGACTGACATTATAAGTAGTAACCAGCATGGATTTAGGAGGAATAGATCTTGTCAAACTAACTTGCTTGGCTTTTATGAGGAAGTAAGTAGAAATTTAGACTCTGGTATAGCAGTAGATGTAGTTTACTTGGATTTTGCAAAGGCTTTTGATACAGTCCCCCATAGGCGACTAATGAATAAGCTAAGGTCTGTTGGTCTGGGGAGTCACATTTGTACATGGATAGAAAATTGGTTAAAGAATAGGATGCAGAGAGTCGTTTTTAATGGGGCTTCATCATTATGGACTAAAGTGCTAAGTGGGGTGCCACAGGGTTCTGTGTTGGGGCCGCTTCTATTTAATCTAATTATTAATGATTTGGAAGTGGGTATTGTCAGCAAGGTTTCTGTGTTTGCTGACGACACAAAACTTTGTCGACCATTAAAAACTTCAGAGGATGTGCAATCGTTGCAAGGGGATCTAGATAGATTATCACATTGGGCTGCTAAGTGGCAGATGAAATTCAATGTTGATAAATGTAAGGTGATGCATTTTGGACTTAAAAATACTTGTGCTACTTATACTATAAATGGCTCTGTGTTAAGTGAATCCCTGTTGGAAAGGGATCTTGGAGTTTTGGTGAATAACAAACTTAAAGGTAGCAAGCAGTGCCAGGCGGCAACAGCCAGAGCCAGCATGGTATTGTCTTGTATAAAGCGAGGTATGGATTCAAGGGAGGAAAATGTAATTCTCCCTCTTTACAAAGCATTGGTAAGGCCTCATTTGGAATATGCAGTGCAATTTTGGAATCCTGTGTACAAAAAGGACATCTTTGAAATCGAAAGGGTTCAGAGAAGGGCAACTAAATTAATAAGGGGATTGGGGGAGCTTGAATATGAAGAGAGACTGGAAAAGTTACAATTAAGAAAAGGCGCTTGCGTGGGGATATGATTACTGTGTATAAATACATTAACGGGCCATACAATAAACTATCTGGGGCATTGTTCACCAAGAGAACATGTCAAAGGACACGAGGACATCCCTTAAGACTTGAAGAAAAAAAGGTTTAGGCTTCAAGCTCAGAAAGGGTTTTTCACTGTGAGAACGGTAAGGCTATGGAACTGTCTTCCAGTGGACGTTGTAATGGCAGGTTCATTGGTCAGTTTCAAAAAAAAGCTGGATGAGTTTCTGCAAACAAGGAATGTTGCAAGTTACTGGTATTGATACATAAAGTAGAGTTGATCCAGGGAAATTTTCGATTGCCACTTGGAGTCAGGAAGGAATTTTTTCCCCCTTCATAAATTTGGTGGGGGTTTTTTGCCTTCCTCTGGATCAACAGTTAGGCAGGAAATGAGGATATTGCTAGATGGGTTGGACTGGATGGATGTATGTCTTTATTCAACCTCAAAATACTATACTATAAATAAATTTATATTTTTACAGAGATTGCAAGAGTTTTTGGGAGCAACTAATTAGGTGGGGTATACAACACTATTACACACAGGAATGGTCTATATGTATATGTGTAATTATCACTATTTAATGAAACTCACCATAACAAATAACACTATACAAAGTATAGTACTACTACCTACTACTGAATTACAAAACAAGTGATACTTTACACCCCTAAGTTTGAATGGAAAACTCAAAATGATAGGTTAAGACACACCTCCAGGATTTATACAGGGTCTCCATGTAGACACTAAAGGGAAGTGGAATTTTACCAACATCCAATGAGAGGTTCTGATCTTAAACTGTTAGCAAATCAAAAAATTAATTTTAGGCACTCTGCATGACAAGACAGAAAGTGTGAGGAAGTTCCTGTATTACACCCAATTATGTGCTGTTTGTAAAACATGTGACAGTCTTAGCCAATTAGAAAATTCTTCAGACTCTAACATTTACTCCCCCCTCTCCATAGAAAATAATGAGACAATCTAGTTTCTGTTTGCTAGACAGGAAGTGTGTTTATGATTTAATGACTTTGCATGTCTACCCAGCATTCTTAGAGAAATGGGCATTTCCCCCCTTTTTTCTCAATATTAATATATTAAACATGAGGCTGTCAGGTACTTCCTGTTATAAGAAGGTTGTATTTCATTTTATACTCTATGGGTTTATTCTGTTGATATTCTATGGATTATAGATGTCAGATAGGTGGTTGGATGTGTGACTCCTACTGCCTGAAAGGACCGGAGTACTCCTTCTCTAAACCAATAGTAAGGGAAGGGCAGAAGAATCACTTGCATGTTCAAACCCTTGGGTAGGAATCACAAAAGCATAGGCTTTTAATGTCTAAGTCAGTAAAAGGGCTTTATTCCAGGATGTATGACAAATTAATTTTCAGCCAGGGAATGCTGGGAGTTTTTCAACATTTGAAAAGTTTAACACCCATGCTCTATATCATTACACTGTATTGCATCTTAATACATTCATTAGCCAATGGACATGAAAAAACTTACTGCTAACAGAATGCTGGGAGTTGTAGTTTTCAAACATGTGCATATTCAAACCCTTGGGTAGGAATCGCTAAAGCGTGGGCTTTTAATGTCTGCAAGTCAGTAAAAGTGATTAATTTTGGGATGTATGAAAAATAATGTGCAGCCAGGGAATGTACGTAGTTGTAGTTTTTAAACGTGAAAAGTTCAACACCCATGCTCTATATCATTACACTCTATTACATCTTAATACAACCATTAGCCAATGGACATAAAGAAGAAACTTACTGCTAACAGAGAATGCTGGGAGTTGTATTTTTCAAACATGTGAAAGATCCCAAGTTCAACACCCCAGGTCTATACCATTAGGCTGTATTACATCGGATACTTGCCTTTCTTAAAAGGACATTAAGGAAAAACTTACTACAAACAGATAATGCTGGGATTTGTAATTTTCAAACATATGAACGGTCACGAGTTCAACACCCCTGCTTTATACCATTAGGATTAATTACATCTAGACACATGCCCTTAGCTACAGGCAATAAATGAGATACTTTGCATGTCCCCACCCATTTCTTTGGAAGGAAGAAATAGGTGTATAAATGTTACATTATTAGGGCAATGCTATTATAATAGCATGAGTCTGTGAGGTACCTTCTGTTATAAGAAGGCTCTACTCTGTGGGGAGATTTTAGCTCCTTTAAAAACATGTCTCCCTAATTATAGCTAATTACTTTCCTGTGTTCTCCTAACACCATAGTAGTTGTAGATCTGGAGCCTGCTGTGGTTAATACTAATAAGTATGTACCCAGCATGTTAATCTGGATCCTGTAAATGGTATCAGGTTGTCTAATGGTGCAGTTTTGTTACAATTGCACATTGTGGTAGGATTGCCTGGGACTGGCTGGCAGGTCAAATAAAAATGGTAGGGTATATGTATATTTGATCATATTGTGCAGTGGGATGCCTGGGTCCTTTTTAGATAAAAAAAAATCACCTCCAGTGAATCCTCCTCTAAAGTGCACGATAGTAATAAAAAATATGCATATAAATACATTAAAACGTAAAAACACTGATCCGAGACCAGTAAACATAGTGATAAAGATAAGCAACAATAACAGCAATAGCACTTACTATAATTCTCTCAATTTGAACGGACTTTCAATGTAAACTCAAAGCCCAGTAGTTCAGTGGCAGTAACATTATAGCATTATGTAGCATTATAACAATAACATTGTATTATTGTAACATTGTAATAAATATAAGCAGCAATAGCAGCAGTAGCATTCACTATAATACTCTCAGCTCAAACTGACTATCAATGTAAGATCAAGACCGAACTGTTCAGGGGCAGTAACATTGTACTATACAAACTTAAAGGGACTGTCCACCCCGATTTTGAAAAATTAATATGTGGTAGATTAGCCCCCAAAACCTAGACATAGTTTAAGTCTCAAGCTGTAATTCGGCTTCCACACAGAGATATTATAATTACATCCTCCTCGCTCCACCGCCGCTTCCGTGTTCTTCTACCAGTCTCCACTGTGGCTGCTCTGTTCTTTTTCTGTTCCCGAGCAGCCGCAGTGGAGACTGCTCCGGAAATGGCAGTCAGTGATTGGCCGTGACGTCACAGTCACGGCCGACACTGACTGCCTTTCCCGGAAGTGCAGAGCCGCGGTGGTGGAGCGAGGAGGAGCATGTAAGTATAATATCTCTGTGTGGGAGCCGAATTACAGCTTGAGACTTAAACGATGTCTAGGTTTTGGGGGCTAATCTACCACATCTTAATTTTTCAAAAGAGGGGTGAAAGATCTTTAAGTAAAGCAA
This sequence comes from Hymenochirus boettgeri, assembly GCA_019447015.1. Lineage (NCBI taxonomy): Eukaryota > Metazoa > Chordata > Amphibia > Anura > Pipidae > Hymenochirus > Hymenochirus boettgeri. The sequence continues at coordinate 72,154,583 of CM033477.1, forward strand.
CCAATAGCTCGAAAGTGAAGGGAGGAAGCTCTTAACACACAGGACCACCCGCCAGAGCGGTCTAATCTCTACCATTTAGGGCTCCATCTATATACTACCACTGGAAATAAAGGGGAACTATCAGACTAAGGATAGTACAAATATATATATTACAAATATAATAGTAATGTATATAAAGTGCATAAGCACATTCAGTGCATAAAGTACATTTAGCGCATGAAAAGCACATTAAGTGCCTAAAGTACATAAAGTGCATAAAACGCTATTAGCTCCATAAAATACAACTGCAGCAATGGATCACCACTAAAAATAAGCCACCACCTAGCACAAGGGTTACAAATAACATGATAGTGACAGTTGTTCATTAAGTCCCCTGGGGGCTAATGTATCAAGAGTTACAAATAACAACAATGACATGAATAAAAAGCCTTCCAACCACATCAAGGTAACTCCAGTCTGGAAGGTCCTAACTTCTAACCTTTTTTTTTTTTTACTTCAATTACCATTAGCAAACTTTCATTTCTCATAGTTGTGCACTGGACCCATATAACATGCTTCCTCACTTCCCCCCAGCCCTTTGGCTTTTTAAAATGAGGGAAGAGGCCATCCACCCAGTGCTTTATATTAAAGGCATAGCACCTCCCATAAAAGGGGCATATTAGGGGTGCTATTAGCACATGGGTAATGAGCTGGGAAAACTAAAGAATAACAGAAATACACAAGCTGAATGCACATTGATTCACAAAAATAACAGGGTTCAGCTGCTCTTAAAATTCAATAAGAACATATGTGAAATTGCTCCTTAAAATAATATGCAAGAGCTCCACTACAGTGTAATGAATGACATAAAATATTTTTTTTTTTCGTATGCAGGTTGAGGAAAAACAAAATCAATGGAAGTTGAATGGAAAATATAATTCTATAATACACAAGGCTCTGGCATTTGAATGGGGAGGTGCAGTGGCGAGAATCTATATAATCAGTCACTCAGTGATGTCACTGAGTGACTTCCTGTATTCCACTGCCCCTCCCCATTTCTCTCTCCCAATATTAGTAATGTAGATACCAAGCCCATTTTTGTACACTGACTAACTTGTGCCCGGGGGGGATTTGTTTGCCGGTCGTGTGCCCGGGGGGGTAGCGGATATTGTTGTTGCCGGTGTGTGGCCCGGGGGGTGGGGGTTGTTGCTGTGTAGTGTGCCCAGGGGGAGGGGTTGGTTGCTGGAGCGTGTGCCCAGGGGAGGGGGTTGTTTGCTGGACGTGTGCCTAGGGGGGAGGGCGGTTGTTGCTGGTCGTGTGCCTATGGGGAGGCGGTTGTTGCTGGTCGTGTGCCTATGGGGAGGCGGTTGTTGCTGGTCGTGTGCCAAGGGGAGGGGTTGTTGCTGGTCGTGTGCCAAGGGGAGGGGGTTAGTGGATTTGTGTGCTTGTGGTGTGCCAAGTGGGGTGAGGAGATTTGTGTTAAACTTTGCAAGTGTCAAATAGTTGTGTTCCTAACGGCCTCGTGTTTTTATATGGTCAGGGAACTCCTCGGTGGCGTAATATCCTTATATTACATTGTAGGTAGCGTATTATCACTAATATAATTAAATTAAAATCTATAATGGATCTTGGCAAAATATTTGTTTGCCGGCGGTGTGCCCAGCAGGGTGGGGGATTTGTTTGCCGGTGGTGTGCCCAGCGGGGTGGGGGATTTGTTTGCCGGTGGTGTGCCCAGCGGGGTGGGGGATTTGTTTGCCGGTGGTGTGCCCAGCGGGGTGGGGGAGTTGTCTGCCGTGGTGTGGGCCCGCGGGGTGGGGATTTGTTTGCCGTGGTGTGCCCAGCGGGTGGGGGATTTGTTTGCCGGTGGTGTGCCCAGCGGGTGGGGGATTTGTTTGCCGGGGTGGCCAGGGGTGGGGGATTGTTTGCCGTGGTGTGTGCCCACGGGGTGGGGGATGTTGTTGCCGGTGGTGTGCCCAGCGGGGTGGGGATTTTTTTGCCGGTCGTGTGGCCCAGGGGGTGGGGTTGTTTTGCTGGACGTGTGCCTAGGGGAGGCGGTTGGTTGTGCTGGTCGTGTGCCTAGGGGAGGCGGTTGTTGCTGTCGTGTGCCAAGGGGAGGGGGTTGTTGCTGGTCGTGTGCCCAAGGGAGGGGTTGTTGCTGTCCGTGCCAAGGGAGGGTTTAGTGGATTGTGTTGCTTGTGGTGTGCCAAGTGGGGTGAGGAGATTGTGTTAAACTTTGCAAGTGTCAAATAGTTGTGTTCCTAACGGCCTCGTGTTTTTATATGGTCAGGGAACTCCTCGGTGGCGTAATATCCTTATATTACATTGTAGGTAGCGTATTATCACTAATATAATTAAATTAAAATCTATAATGGATCTTGGCAAAATATTTGTTTGCCGGCGGTGTGCCCAGCAGGGTGGGGGATTTGTTTGCCGGTGGTTGTGCCCAGCGGGGTGGGGGATTGTTGCCGGTGGTGGTGCCCAGCGGGGTGGGGATTGTTTGCCGGTGGTGTGGCCCAGCGGGTGGGGATTTGTTGCCGTGGTGGTGCCCAGCGGGGTGGGGGATTTGTTTGCCGGTGGTGTGCCCACGGGTGGGGGATTTGTTTTGCCGTGGGGCCCAGCGGGGTGGGGGTTTGTTTGCCGTGTGTGTGGCCCGGGGTGGGGATTGTTTCCGGTGGTGTGCCCACGGGGTGGGGGATTTGTTTGCCGGTGGTGTGCCCAGGGGGGGTGGGGGATTGTTGCCGTGGTGTGCCCAGCGGGGTGGGGAGATTTGTTTGCCGGTGGGTGTGCCCACGGGGGGGGGATTTGTTTGCCGTGTGTGTGCCCACGGGGTGGGGATTTGTTTGCCGGTGGTGTGCCCAGGGGGTGGGGATTTTGTTGCCGGTGGTGTGCCGAGCGGGTGGGGATTTGTTTGCCGTGGTTGGGCCGTGGGTGGGTGGATCTGTTTGCCGTGGTGTGCCAAGCGGGGGTGTGTGGGATCTGTTTGCCGGTGGTGTGGCCCCAGTCGTGGTGGGGGATCTGTTTGCCGGTGGTGTGCCCAGCGGGGTGGGGGATTTGTTTGCCGGTGGTGTGCCCAGCGGGTGGGGGATTTGTTTGCCGGTGGTGTCCCAGCGGGTGGGGGATTTGTTTGCCGGTGGTGTGTGCCAGCGGGGTGGGGGATTTGTCTTGCCGGTGGTGTGCCCAGCGGGTGGGGATTTGTTTGCCGGTGGTGTGCCAGCGGGGTGGGGGATTTGTTTTGCCGTGTGTGGCCCAGCGGGGTGGGGGATTTGTTTGCCGGTGTGTGCCCAGCGGGGTGGGGGATTTGTTTGCCGGTGGTGTGGCCTGCGGGGGTGGGATTTGTTTGCCGGTCGTGTGCCCAGCGGGGGGTGGGGATTTGTTTGCCGGTCGTGTGCCCGGGGTGGGGGTTTGTTGCTGGAGGTTGCCTAGGGGGAGGCGGTTTGTGCTGGTCGTGTGCCTAGGGGGAGGCGGTTGTTTTTGCTTGTCGTGTGCCATAGGCTAGGGAGGGGGTTGTTGCTGGTCGTGTGTCCAAGGGGAGGGGGTTGTTGCTGGTCGCGTGCCAAGGGGAGGGGGTTAGTGGATTGTGTTGTCTTGTGGTGTGCCAAGTGGGGTGAGGAGATTTGTGTTAAACTTTGCAAGTGTCAAATATGTTGTGTTCCTAACGGCCTCGTGTTTTTATATGGTCAGGGAACTCCTCGGTGGCGTAATATCCTTATATTACATTGTAGGTAGCGTATTATCACTAATATAATTAAATTAAAATCTATAATGGATCTTGGCAAAATATTTGTTTGCCGCGTGGTGCCCAGCAGGGTGGGGGATTTGTTTGCCGGTGGGTGTGCCCAGCGGGGTGGGGATTTGTTTGCGGTGGTGTGCCCAGCGGGGTGGGGGATTTGTTTGCCGGTGTGGTGTGCCCAGCGGGTGGGGGATTTGTCTGCCGGTGGTGTGCCAGGGGGTGGGGGATGTTGCCGGTGGGTGTGCCAGCGGGGTGGTATTTTTTTGCCGGTGGTGTGCCCAGCGGGGTGGGGGGTTTTTTTTGCCGGTGGTGTGCCCGGGGGGTGGGGGATGTTTGCCGGTGGTGTGCCCGGGGGGGGGGATTTTTGCCGGTCGTGTGCCGGGGTGGGGGATGTTTGCCGGTCGTGTGCCCGAGGGGAGGGGGATTTGTTTGCCGGTCGTGTGCCCGGGGGAGGGGGATTTGTTTGCCGGTCGTGTGCCCGGGGAGGGGGGTTTGTTTGCCGGTCGTGTGCCCGGGGGGGGGGGATTTGTTTGTTGCCGGTCCATGTTCCCCCGGGGGGGAGGGGGTTGTTGCTGGTCATGTGCCCGGGGGGGGGGGGTTGTTGCTGGTCATGTGCCCGGGGGGAGGGGGTTGTTGCTGGTCATGTGCCCGGGGGGGGGGGGTTGTTGCTGGTCGTGTGCCATGGGGAGGGGGTTGTTGCTGGTCGTGTGCCCAGGGGAGATGGGGTTGTTGCTGGTCGTGTGCCAAGGGGAGGGGGTTGTTGCTGGCGGTTTGCTATGGAGGTTAGTGGATTTGTGTGCTTGTGGTGTGCCAAGTGTGCCAAGTGGGGTGAGGAGATTTGTGTTAAACTTTGCATGTGTCAAATAGGTTGTGTTCCAATGAGTATGGGGGGATTGGTGGGATTGTGCTTTTACTTGCAAAGTTTATGAATATGTATGTGTAATGGAAAGGAGGGGGCGAATCTGACTTGTGTCTAGGGCCCCATTTGTTCCCAATCAGGCTCTGCCTCTGTAAAATGTAATTGCCTACTCCTGATCTATAATAAAACTCAATGCATTAGTTTAGGGCTACACAAAAGATTTAACTCAAAGGTTACAGGGACCCTCCACATGCTAAATATTGATTGCTGCATTACCACATTTCCAATGCCTTTAGTGACACACCAAGCATCACACACAAAAAGCAAAACAAAAATGGCCAATAAGCCGTAAGTAGAATATTAAAAAAAAACAACGTCTAACGTCTGGAGGACTATCGATCCCCAATTTCCAAGCTGAAAAATAAAGACGTTAGCGGGAGGAGACCAACAACAGGACAGGCGGGTGGGGAGTGAGCAGAAGATGGGGGAGAGGATTCAGCTGTTTCAAATGTGCTTTGTATGAGACAGCAGCCAGAGTCGGGTATTGTTCCGACATCCCTAATTATAGGATACGTGTTTCCGCTTTGTCCTCTCCCCCCCCCCCCCATAAATGATTCGCTATTTGCAGATTTTTAATAGACCTAAAAGTAGTACGATCAAAAATGGGCGAGGTATTTTGTACATAATACTGCTATAAACCTCCTTCATAGTTGTTCAATTTAAGGGGGGGGCATGATGACATTCATATTACATCTGATTGTAGATGTCAGTCGGCTCACCCTGTCTTGTAGACACGTTCCTCCCATTACCAGCCGTCAGCACCACTTGTGGACAGCTTCTCTCCAAGACAAACAGCTCGTCTCTACCGGCCCTGCTGTTGTTCTTCCCGGCCTTCAGGGTTCCACTTGGACCCGAGGGAGTCAAGTATCTACCATCGCTGGCCCTAAAAGCTACTTTCCCAGCCGATATGTCTAGGGTATATCCAGTTTCAGACCCAGGCTCGTCACGAAGGCTGCCATCTGATGCCAAGAGACGGTGATCAGGAGTTTGGATGCTATAACGGTTTTCTTGGAAGAGGAGAGTAATGAGCGAGTCCAGACCCCAGGGGACATCGCGTTCCACAGATAACTCTTCTCCACGGGCACTAAGGCGGGCATATCTTTTGCGGGTTACACTGTACAATGTAACCTGTGGGTGTATGGCTAGATGAACTCCCCATTTCTCAGCAGGCGATATAGAGGGAGAGAAGCAACTAATTCGGTCCTCAGAGCCCCCGAGGTACCGACCGTAGACCTCCGACTGCAACACCCACCGCCCATCGCCTTGTGCGCTGACCAAGAACCGACATTCTGGCCCAGGAGTTTCACTCTCACCAGACACTTTACCATCTTTGTCGGCAGAAAGGTACCGGCTCAAATGGCTCCGGAGTAAGACAGCACTGGTATCATCACTAGCAGGCTCCAGACTCCACACCTGTTTTTTTTTTAGACTTGATGCAGAAGCATTGATTTTGAAGCCGAAGGTCTCTGCGGTCAGGTACTTGTTGTTACAGTTAATAAGACCCAGTTGTAGAGGCCCAGAACTACTCATGATTCCAGTTATGTGATCAACAGACAACAAGCCCGGTCCCCTCACTGGTAGCTCAGTGATTGCGAATCAACGCCTTTAAAGACTCGGTGACGTCAACGCAGAGGGTGTGTCCCTATAGTCGGGTGGGCTTAAAAAAGGAAAGAACGGAAAAGAGACGAAAGTGACGTGGAAATCGCTGGAAGGATAACATTGAGACTTTCTTTTTCTGAAAGCAAAGTTAAAAATGTAGAAAATTTTGTAAGTCGTTAATGAGAAATCCTAGACCCCATTGCGTATAATTTTTGAGCGATATTGTAAATTTTTTACAAACAGTTTACAACGCCCCCCGTCTCGCCTGGGAATTCTGTAAGCGCAGACCCCCTTTCTACTTTGGCTCCACCTTTTTTCATCCCATGCATCATTCCATCTGCTAGCTATATTGTTTTAAGTTAAAGAGACCCCCTGAAATTGCCCCCACCTTCTGGTCACACCATATGCCATAACATATTTAAATTGCCTACAGGGTCCAGGGTATTTGCCTAAAGTTAGCTAGTCAACACAAAGGACAAACATAAAATGGATGTTCAGCCATAATTATTACTCACAACTAAAAGGTGGCCATACACATGGATGATATGCTGCAAACTCCATCAAATAGGGATCAGGCATCCCACCTCTCCCTGAAGTTTAGGGAGTCTCCCTCATTTTAATGGCAGCTCCCTGACTCCCAGAAATAATATACAATCTCCCTGAAATGTGTTGTTTTGAATTTAGAGGTGAGGGGCACAATGATGTCCGAGTCTTTTAGCGGTTAACAAGTGAACAAAACACTTAATAGTGACATGACTTGTATGCTGTGTCTGACTGTTTTCATGAGTGTTGGTGCGGTTGAGATGCATGGTGTTTGTGTGCAAAATGTTTCTTACTGTATACATGTGTGGGTCTGTATGCATGGATTATGTGTTAATCTTGGGGTGGGGCTTTAGGGGGTGGGTATCTTCCCTGAAATGTGTGGGTGCCCTCCCTGGAATGAGTTTTGGCAGGGTGGGATGTCTGGGATATGTTTCATGTTGGCCATGTGTATGGTATGGATAGGTTGTTAAGCCAATGAACTTCCATATTCGGCAAATCGTTATTGACTCCCTTTACTTAGTATAGGGAGCTGATAACATTGTTGGCACGTTGCCCGCACAGAACCTCCATTCCATATAAAGTATATACGGAACAATCGGCCCTTCAATTCCTCTATAGTTTTGAAACTAACCCAAAAAGTGTTGTGACCATATAGCATAGCCTCCAACATTTTAAAGACAGAAAAAGGTATACTTGGCAATGCCCATTGTACCTCCCAAACTCCTCCCATAGTCCCACCCCTAAATTATAAATGGCTCCTCCCCAAATCTTGCTATTAATATCGCCAAAGTTGATATAAGTGCCTTGACACATTAGGAATAAGATCCTTGCCCCGAAGAGCTTACAATCTAAGTGGGAGGGACAACACACAGATACAAATGGGGGATGGGTACAAAGTGCTCGAGATGACTAACAATCATTTGTGGTGCTCATTGTGCTGGTGCTCAGAAAGGTAGGATGATAGTCTAGATTTGAAAGTATTAATAGATGTCACCAGGCGAAGTGAGAGAGGGAGAGCGCTCCAAAGGTAGGGAGCAGCAAGAGAGAATGGTTTAAGGCGGATGGAGGCAATGTTTGTTGGGGGTTTGTGGAGAAGATTTCCTTGCAAGGAACGGAGGGCACAGCCAGGAACATAAGGGACCAAGAGAGAAGATATTTAGGGAGGTGCTGTAGAGTGAAGGGATTTAAAGGTTAAAAGAAGGGTATTGAATATGATTCTTTGTTTGATGGGAAGCTAACCTATGGACTGAAGTATCAGGGTTGCAGGTTGTCTTTTGGAGGAGAGTGAGATGATCCAAGCTGCCGAGTTTAAGAGAGAGGAGAGAGATGACAGGCCGGGAGTTACAGTAGTCAAGACGGGAGATTATATGGGCATGCATTAACATTTAATAGAGGAGCTAGAGAGGAAAGGGTGGATCTTGGCAATATTATGAAGGAGAAAACAACACATCCTAGTGACATTAATATGATGATGGAAGGAAAGATAGGAGTCCAAGGCAGCGTGCAGATTCAACTGGGTTAATGACCATATTATCAGTAGATATGGAGAAGGGTGGACAAGGTCCCAGTTTAGGGGGGGAAATGATTAATATGTTATTAAATACAATGGCGTAGCTGGTAAAAGTACCAACTAATAAATTGTTTCTAGGCAAAGATACTGAGCAGATTTGGACCACTTTTAAAGGGATATTAAACTATTCAATTTCTAAATTTGTACCTTTAGGGAACAAGCGTAAAAAAATTAGGTCCATTCCTGCATGGCTTAATGCTCAGGTAAAAGAAGAAATGGAAAAAAAAAGAAAAAGGCTTTTAAATTTTGAAATCAGAGGAAACACAAAGTCTTACAGGGAGTATAAAAGCTGTATAAAGAGTGCAAGAAAGCAATTAAATTAATGAAATATAGATAGCCAAACAAGTCCAACCCAAAAATGTTTAAGTATATACATGGTAAAAAGATGAGGACTGAGAATGTGGCACCATTAAATAATCGGGCTGAGATGGTTGTAGAGGATGCCAAAAAGCCTAAATCTGCTAAACCGTTTTTTTAACATTGTTTTTTTACTATTGAGAATCCTAGTCCTTAATTCAGTTCTATCTAGACCACTGTTTCTCATGTTTTCAGTTTCACTTTGGTCTGGGAATGTGCCGTTGGATTGGAAAAAACCCAATGTAATACCAATATTCAAAAAAGGTAGTCGTTCACAGTCTGGTAACTATAGACCTGTAAGCCTAACATCAGTGGTAGGGAAGGTGTCTGAGCTCTATGTGTTTTTATTAAGCGTGCTCTATTTTTTGCACATTAGTTAGCCGTATGTCACTTTGTTTGCACAATTTATTCTTGCTCAAAGGACCACTTTAGATTGACTATTAGATCCCAATCAATAAAGTTACTTTCTGGTCCGAATTGAAAGTGTCATGATGTCTTTGTTCTTTTATTTGTATCTTTAAGCTCTATCTGTGAAGTGTGTGACATGTGGGCAGTGTGTGTCTGGTGCTTAGGTCTAGGTAATGCAGGTAATTCCCATGTAGTGCATACCCCCCAACCGTCCCGGTTTAAGTAGGTGGATGGGGCATCTCTGCAATGTTGCGGTGGGTGGGGCACAGCATTCTAGGGTGTGGATGGTCTGGGGGCGTGTCTGTGATGTTGTGGTGTCCAGGAGGCTTGTACGTGACATTTAGTGGTCGCTATATTTGGGGGCCCGGCCATGCTGTTTCAAAGTGTGGGCGTGGCCATGCCATTTAGGGGCATGTGTATGATGTTTTGGGGCATGGGTGTCAAGTTTGGGTGTGTGGTGTTTGGAAGTGTGCCTGTGATGTTTGGGGGCATGGACAGGATGTTTGTGGATGTAGGCATGATTTTGTACCTGTAATGTTTAGGGGTGTGGCCATGATGTATAGGGGCAGATCATAATGGTTTGGGGTTTTTTTTTGGGGGGGGGGGTGACCACAATATCTGGTAGTGTGCCCACAACATTTGGGGGCCCAGGTTGCGATGTTTGGGGGCATGGCAGTTATCTTTGGGGGCATGGCCTTGATGGTTGGGGTATGAGCGTGACCGTAATTTTTGGTGATGTACCTGTGAAAGCAATATCTAGGGGCGTGGTCACATTCTAGGAGGTTCTGCTTTAACCTTTTCAGTGCCTACAGAATTTCAATTTTGTTGCACTCAGTGCCATCAGAATTTTCATGAATTTACCCTAAATTCGGTTTAGACTAATTTTACAGTAAGAAACCTTGCAGTAAATCAGGAATATTATACATTGTTTTTTTCAGCACAAAGTGAACTCAAACACAGTAACAAAATTTTATAACCTTTCTGGAAATTTTACTGGAATTATGGGTGAAATATGTAAAAAAAATAATGTAAAACTTGCTAATTTTCATGTATTTTTCCCTTTTTTATTGCAGATGCAAGTAAATGCAGATACCTGGACGCAGCTCTTCGTCCAATTGTAAGTTACTTTCTCACATTTTCCTTTTTTTCCTAAACTGTAAAATCAGAGACTAAATCAATGTGAATTTCAGCTAAAAACTGTAAAGGAAAGTTAAAACATCTCAATATGAAAGCCTAACCCCTTTCAATAAAACAGTATGCCACATTCATATGTTACCCAGAGACATGGCTACCAACTAACCCAGAGCGGGACCAATGCCAAATGTCAGTAGCAGCAAAAATTTTTTAGCCAGCTCTTATTTGAACAGCCTGCAGTTTTTCCCACAATACACCCCCGAACTCAGAAATACCCCCACAAAATGTATATTCCTGAAATCTATACACCTCAGCTATGTAATGCAGTCGTTCATTTATTCATACCATCAATGGTGTGGGCGCAGTTCTTCGTAGAAGTTTGCCACTTTCGCAGATTTTCTAAAAAAAAATTAACATCAAACAACATTCAAAAGGTAGAAATAATGCCCAAACCTCATGAAATGTAAAAAAACATTACCAAATATCAATCCCCCAAATGTACTGAATCAAACGGTATGCCATATGAATGGTTGCACACATGCACGTGGAAGCGTAAAGCCAAGAAGTGAGACAATGCATGATGGCTCAGAAACAGCAAAAAATATAAAGCAAACTCTGAATTTGAACAGTCTGCAGTTTTTTCCCTCAAAAAAATCCCTAACTTAGAAATAACCCCCACAAACTATATATTTCTGAAATCTACACACTCAGCAACGAAACACTGTAGTTTGTTCATTTGTACCATCAATGGTGTGGGGTAGTTCTCCGTAGAAATTCACACTTTTCACCAGATTTTCTGAAAAAATTAACAAAAATCAACTTTTGAAGGTAGAAATCATTAGAGATGGTCGGTTTCGCGGATCCGAACCCGAAATCCATGGCGGATCCCCAGATTTTTCTTACCTGCCCTCCCTCCTCCGCTGTTCAGAACTCCTTGCAGCCGCGACCGTGATTGCTGCCTCCAGCTAATCACGGACGCGGCTGCCGGTCCCGCCCCCTGCTTGCAATTCCATGCAAGCAAGAATCGGGGGACTTTCCAACAATTATATTAATGCGGTTGGGGCTTGGGAGCATGCCCTACCGCATATCAAAAGTTAAATTTCGGGGTGAACATGCCCTTTAAGGACTAACCTTCCTTGTGAGAATCAAAAGTCCTTTTAAGGACTAACCTTCCTGTGAGACCCAAAAGTCCTTTTTAAGGACTAACACCCCCCTATAAGTCTTTGACAATTTGTGTTAGACCTTTAGAGGTCTAGGTGTACTGTTTTTTGTTTGTTTCTGTATCTGTGTGTCAGCGTCCATGTGTCTGTGTAACTGACAGTGCTGCCTTTAGCAGTAATCAGCAACTTTTGCTGTCGATTTGCCTATAGCTGTGCTGCAGCTATGTCTGTGTCTCTGTGTGCGCTTATTGTTGTTGTGTCTGTCTTTTTGTTTGTGTAAAAAAAAAGCTTTGTTTATGGTTTGCTTCTGTGTGTGTTACTGTGTGTTTTTCTTCTGTCGTCTTGTCTTGGTCTTGTTATTGTGTGGTGTATATATATATATATATATATATAATATATATATATATAATATATATAAGATATAATATCTAAAATCTCCTTCCTTATATTACCATATATATATATATACATTATATTTTACGGAGACTGCATTGAGTTGGGTATATAGCATTATTACACATAGAAAAGTCCATGTGTATGTGTTATTACCGTATATACTCGAGTATAAACCGAGGTTTCAGGCTTTAAAAAAAGCCGAAAATCTACCTCGGTTTATACTCGAGTCAATGTTTCCCCTACCTTGTCCGGTGCCGCGCGATCAGCATCCTCGCTCCACAGCTTCTGCACATCCGGATGATGTTACTACCCGGCGCCGCAAAGGAGAGGCGCCGGTAGTGACATCACCGGATGCGCAGAGGCTGTGGAGCGAGGATGAGGATCACGCGGCACCGGACAAGGTAGGAGAAACTTTACCGTACTTTATTTACACAGGGACACATACACAGGGACACACTTAAGGGGCAAATACATACAAATAGAGTAAAACTTTATTTGTGCATACTGTATGCACAATATAGAGGATTTACCCCTATTTGCAAGTATTTGCCACTTAAGATTTGTGGAAACTACACTCCCGCATGCTTTTCTGTGGAGTTGTAGTTTTCAAACATCTTAAGTGGCAAATACTTGCAAATAGGGGTAATCCTCCTTATATTTGTGCATACAGTATGCACAATAAAGAAGGTTTTACTCTTATTTGTAAGTATTTGCAAACTTAAGATGTTTTGAAAACTACAACTCCTGAAAATCCCAATTAGCATATCCACAGCCAGGTGTTAAGGGTGTGATTAGATAGTGGCTAAGAGGTGTTATAGGAACGCCCAGAGTAAGGTGTTAAAACAGCATTGTACATGGCAGACAGTTGGTGTCGAACCCCAACAAGGTTGGGGGGTCGACACCAACTGTCTGCATGTACAATGCTGTCATGTACAATGCTGTTTTAACACTTACTCTGGGCGTTCCTTAACACCTCTTAGCCACTATCTAATCACACCCTTAACACCTGGCTGTGATATGCTAATTGGGATTTTCCAGGTACATAATTGCCACAGATTCTTGTACAAGTCATCTGGAATTGAGAAAGCCAGTCGGATGACTAGCGAAACGTCTTCAAGAACTACATTTCAAGTCCAGTTGATCTAATTGAATACAACAGATATACGGTAGCACTATTTAATTAAATCACCATAAGAAATAACACTGTACAAATTATGAGTACTTCTACCTACTATGAATTACAAAACAATTATATACAATAATAAACTAACTTACTTTACTGGACACCCTAATGTTTGAATGGAAAACTCAAAATGATAGGTTAAGACACACCCTCCAGGATTTCTACAAGGTCTCCAGGTAACACTAAAGGAAGTGAATTTACTAACATCCAATGAAGAGGTTCTGATCTTCCACTGTAGCAAATCAAAAATTCTCTTGACTTCCTTACATGTTGTATGTGCAGTGTCAGACCACACCCTCTGACCTTAGTCAATGCTTCTTGCTTATCTGTCCTGTAAAAGGATTGGCTAGATATTATAATGGGTGTGACAACTGTAACAAGTTTGTGCCATAGCTAAGGACTAAGCATGTGCAGAACATATGGTCGTTGACCAAACTGTGTGATACTAGAATGCTGAGAAGTAAAGCACAAACCATATGTTATTTAGGTAATTTCCCAGCGCCCGTATCAAAATGAGATGTTAAGATACAGATTACTGGTTTTATCTCAAGGTGGTCTGCCTTCTGGTTCAGTGTTGTTCTGTGACTTTACTTGCCCTTAAATGACTTTGCATGTCTCTGAAACTACCCAGCATTTCTTAGAGAAATGGGCAGTTTTTAACCCCAATATTAATATATTAAACCACAAGAGGCTGTCAGGTACCTTGGCTGGATACATAATAATACATGTGTCCAAACTGAGCATCTGCTTTGTGTGAGAGCCCCGCCAGGACCAGATGACTGTTGGTCACAGTAACAGTAGCTGCAGCCAGCAGCTCATGTGACAGGACTGATCATGTGTCCCACAGGGTACTGCATGATTGGTGTGATTTTACTAACTGACCCATTTGTCTGATATGACGACCGAAACTCGGTCGCGCTGGCCGCACCACACCATCACATATTTCCAGCCGACTAATCCGTGTCAACTATTGGTTCATTACTGGTGTTTAACCCGGCCTAAGTGTTCGTACACACATGCAACCGCGAGTGCCAACCCGTGACGCACGATTGGTACGACGGCCGATAATCGTGCCATGTATGGGCAATTTGTCAGCTAAAATCTCCGTTTGTCTATACACGGCACGAATCTAATCCGAAAACGGCGTTCGCACACGTAATGCATCTGCCCGGCGATCGTATGTGTGCACGAACTTTAGACTTTATAGATTATAACTGCCAGGTATTTGTAAGTGAGTGCAAATATGGTAAAGTTATGACTCTAACAGGGAGATTCACCAGAGGCACAAGCTCTCTGGGCAAATCTCTGTACGGGATTTACCAGAGACTGTGCGATTTTGGGGTGAATCTAACCCACACATAAGTATTTATCGCCAGCTATTAGTTGGTGTTAACTACTTACGTGTAAGAGGCATGCAACCTCTGGTAAATTCTTTTGAAACAGCTGCACGAGTGCCTCTTTGGTACTCGCTCTGCTGCCGCAAAGCGGGCACTAACCAATCGACCCATATTAATGCTTCAATAATCCAATAGTCTAATAGCTATGGTGTAAGGGAAGGCAGATGAATCACTTGCATGTTCAAACCCTTGGGTAGGAAGCGCTAAAGCATGACCGTGGGCTTTTAATGTCTGTAAGTCAGGAAAATGTCTTTATTCCAGGATGTATGAAAACGAACAGGGAGATTCAATAAAAGTTCTTATCGTTAAAAATGGTGCTATTTTGCCCCAACCAATCAGATCTTATTAACATTTGAAAGCTAAATCTGATGGGTTGGGGCAAATTTAGCACCATTTTTAACGATAAGAACTTTTATGAATCTCCTGTAAGTTTTCCAGAATTCTGTGCAGTTAGGGAATGCTGGGAGTTGTAGTTTTAAAACTTGTGAAAGATTCATTAAGAAGACACTAACTGCAAACAGAAATGCTGGGAATTGGGGTGTTTTCAAACACGTAAAAGGTTCACAAGTTAAACACGCCTGCTCTATACCAATAAGGCTTGTATTATATCTAGACCATGCCTTTGCCACAGGCAATAAATAAGATACTTGCATGTCCCCACCATTTCTTTAAGTGAGAAGTATGTTTTATATTTAGATTATTAAGCAATGCTATTATAATAACATGATTCTATGAGGTACCTTCTGTTATAAGAGGCTCTATTTCATTTTATACTCTGTGTGGAGCCCTCATCCACACCTCGTCCTTAACATTATATTAATCATTATCCAGTGCTCCCAAGTCCTAACCCCATAGGTTAGTTAAACTTGTGTTGGGTAAATATCTAATAAATAGAACCTTGCATGTTAATCAGGATACTGTATAGGATTTAAGGTTCTATACATATATCCGATTTTACTGTATCCAACCAAGCGCTCATGCATATTAGTTTGATCTTGCCAGAACCAACTTTTCCATTCTTCTATGCCACAGACAGGCGGTTCTTGCATGATCGGTACTGATGTCGCTGGAGCACTCGGTCGGGATAGTAAAATTGGATATATCTATGGGATGCTTTTGATTGCCCAAAGGTGCGTGTTTAGATTGCCTGGGTCAGTTCTTCAGACCTGCAAGTTTATTCCACATAGACCCTCTATATTCTAGCTGGCAGGTAGTATAGGTAAGGGAGATATAAGTGTGTGTTTGTTCTTTTAATATGATGCGATTATTTGGTTTTTTTTTAGGACCTTCAGACTAATTTTATTATGCCCCCTGGATGTTTCCTGATGGTTCCTGTAAGCACTGCAAACTACACATAGCAAAAACATACACACATAATTTCCACTGTGCACCACGGGACACTTTGCTAGTATTTATATAAACCTATAGAGCATAACATACATATGTATTAAGAATGTGAATAAATGTTACCTTCTCTTTTCCTCTATCCTTTCCACCCCACCCCCACCTTTTAAAATTTATTTTATCCCCTTCCCACCATAGATTTTAAGATAACGCAGAGCTGTATTAGCTGCTCTGAAGGTTTCATTTGCATATAGAAAAAAACAACAAAAAAAATAAAGAGGACAGCTTTTATAATGTAATTTTATTAAAAATGAATAATAGTACTAGGGCTATGTTGATGGTCATGCCTTGTTGTAAATGTCATGTAACTGCTTAAGCATTTCTTACTCGTTTTGTTTAAAGTTTTTTCGTTTTTATCAGAATTTTGCAGCATTTTTGGCGATTTCGGAACGCTTCATATACATGCTTAAGAAACGCCGGTAAGTATGATAAAACATTTGGTCTGGAACCACAATTTCAAGGTAGCATTTTTTCATCCATCCAAAGATGGATGACAGAAAAAATGTGGATGTATTCATTTTGCGGAATCTTCTTACCAGATGCATGTGACAGAGTGTCGTTTCTACATTACTGGGTACTTTCACTAAACTGCACAGATAATGGAGAAGAGAACCTTTGTTTCTTTATATCAAAACATAAGAAGTCATCCAAAGAAGTTAATGACCTCCAAGAATACTGTTTCATCTTTGGATGAACTTCTTCATTTGGTGTCTCACATGTGAGATGTCAATGCACTAATAGGGACGTAGTTTTCAAAATGCAGATACCTGGACGCAGCTCTTCGTCCAATTGTAAGTTACTTTCTCACATTTTCCTTTTTTTCCTAAACTGTAAAATCAGAGACTAAATCAATTGTGAATTTCAGCTAAAAACTGTAAAGGAAAGTTTAAAAGCATCTCAAATATGAAAGCCTAACCCCTTTCCGAATAAAACAGTATGCCACATTCATATGTGTACCCAGAGACATGGCTACCAACTAACCCAGAGCGGGACCAATGCCAAATGTCAGTAGCAGCAAAAATTTTTTAGCCAGCTCTGTATTTGAACAGCCTGCAGTTTTTCCCACAATACACCCCCGAACTCAGAAATACCCCCCACAAAATGTATATTCCTGAAATCTATACACCTTCAGCTATGTAATGCAGTCGTTCATTTATTCATACCATCAATGGTGTGGGCGCAGTTCTTCGTAGAAGTTTGCACTTTTCGCAGATTTTCTAAAAAAAAATTAACATCAAACAACATTCAAAAGGTAGAAATAATGCCCAAACCTCATGGAATGTAAAAAAACATTACCAAAACAATCCCCCAAGTACTGAATCAAACGGTTATGCCAGATGAATGGTGCACACATGCACGTGGAAGCGTAAAGCCAAGAAGTGAGACAATGCATGATGGCTCAGAAACAGCAAAAAATATAAAGCAAACTCTGAATTTGAACAGTCTGCAGTTTTTTCCCTCAAAAAAAATCCCTAACTTAGAAATAACCCCCACAAACATATATTTCTGAAATCTACAAACTCAGCAAACGAAAAACTGTAGGTTGTTCATTTGTACCCATCATGTGTGGGCTGTAGTTATCCGTAGAAATTCACACTTTTCACAGATTTTCTGAAAAAATTAACAAAAATCAACTTTTGAAGGTAGAAATCATTAGAGATGGTCGGTTTCGCGGATCCGAACCCGAATCCATGGCGGATCCCGCAGATTTTTCTTACCTGCCCTCCCTCCTCCGCTGTTCAGAACTCCTTGCAGCCGCGACCGTGATTGGCTGCCTCCCAGCTAATCACGGACGCGGCTGCCGGTCCCGCCCCCTGCTTGCAATTCCATGCAAGCAAGAATCGGGGGACTTTCTAACAATTATATTAATGCGGTTGGGGCTTGGGGAGCATGCCCTACCGCATATCAAAAGTTAAATTTCGGGGTGAACATGCCCTTTAAGGACTAACCTTCCTTGTGAGAATCAAAAGTCCTTTTAAGGACTAACCTTCCTTGTGAGACCCAAAAGTCCTTTTTAAGGACTAACCCCCCTATAAGTCCTTTGGACAATTTTTGTGTTAGACCTTTTAGAGGTCTAGGTGTACTGTTTTTTTGTTTGTTTCTGTATCTGTGTGTCAGCGTCCATGTGTCTGTGTAACTGACAGTGCTGCCTTTAGCAGTAATCAGCAACTTTTGCTGTCTGATTTGCTCTATAGCTGTGCTGGCAGCTATGTCTGTGTCATCTGTGTGCTCTTATTGTTGTTTGTGTCTGTCTTTTTGTTTGTGTAAAAAAAAAGCTTTGTTTATTTGTTTGCTTCTGTGTGTGTTTTTTTCTTCTGTCGTCGTTTTGTTCTTGGTCTTTGTGTATTGTGTGTGTATATATATATATATATATATATATATTATTATATAATATATATATATATATTTATAGATATTATATCTAAAACTCCTTTCCTTATATTACCATATATATATATATACATTTATATTTTTAACGGAGACTGCATTGAGTTGGGTATAAGCATTATTACACATAGAAAAGTCCATGTGTATGTGTGATTACCGTATATACTCGAGTATAAACCGAGGTTTTCAGGCTTTAAAAAAGCCGAAAATCTACCTCGGTTTATACTCGAGTCAATGTTTCCCCTACCTTGTCCGGTGGCCGCGCGATCAGCATCCTCGCTCCACAGCTTCTGCACATCCGGATGAGTTACTACCCGGCGCCGCAAAGAGAGGCGCCGGGTAGTGACATCATCCGGATGCGCAGAGGCTGTGGAGCGAGGATGAGGATCACGCGGCACCCGGACAAGGTAGGAGAAACATTTACCGTACTTTATTTACACAGGGACACATACACAGGGACACACTTAAGGGGCAAATACATACAAATAGGAGTAAAAACCTTCTTATTTGTGCATACTGTATGCACAATATGGAGGATTTACCCCTATTTGCAAGTATTTGCCACTTAAGATTGTGGAAACTACAACTCCCAGCATGCTTTTTGCTGGAGTTGTAGTTTTCAACATCTTAAGTGGCAAATACTTGCAAATAGGGGTAATCCTCTTATATTTGTGCATACAGTATGCACAAATAAAGAAGGTTTTACTCTTATTTGTAAGTATTTGCAAACTTAAGATGTTTGAAAACTACAACTCCTGGAAAATCCCATTAGCATATCACAGCCAGGTGTTAAGGGTGTGATTAGATAGTGGCTAAGAGGTGTTATAGGACGCCCAGAGTAAGGTGTTAAAACAGCATTGTACATGGCAGACAGTTGGTGTCGAACCCCAACAAGGTGGGGGGGTTCGACACCAACTGTCTGCCATGTACAATGCTGTCATGTACAATGCTGTTTTAACACCTTACTCTGGGCGTTCCTTAACACCTCTTAGCCACTATCTAATCAACCCTTAACACCTGGCTGTGATATGCTAATTGGGATTTTCCAGGGTACATAATTGCCACAGATTCTTGTACAAGTCATTCTGAATTGAGAAAGCCAGTCGGATGACTAGCGAAACGTCTTCAAGAACTACATTTCAAGTCCAGTTGATCTAATTGAATACAACAGATATACGGTAGCACTATTTAATTAAAATCACCATAAGAAATAACACTGTACAAATTATAGTAATTCTACCTACTACTGAATTACAAAACAATTTATATACAATTAATAAACTAAACTTACTTTACTGGACACCCCTATGTTTGAATGGAAAACTCAAAATGATAGGTTAAGACACACCTCCAGGATTTCTACAAGGTCTCCATGTAGACACTAAAAGGAAGTGGAATTTTACTAACATCCAATGAGAGGTTCTGATCTTCCACTGTTAGCAAATCAAAAAATTCTCTTAGGTACTTCCTTACATGTATGTATGTGCAGTGTCAGACCACACCTCCTGACCTTAGTCACATGCTTCCTTGCTTTATCTGTCCTGTAAAAGGATTGGCTAGATATTATTAATGGGTGTGACCAACTGTAACAAGTTTGTGCCATAGCTAAGGACTAAGCATGTGCAGAACATAATGGTCGTTGACCAAACTGTGTGATACTAGAATGCTGAGAAGTAAAGCACAAACCATATGTTATTTAGGTAAATTTCCCAGCGCCCGTATCAAAATGAGAGTTAAGATACAGATTACTGGTTTTATATCAAGGTGGTCTGCCTTCTGGTTCAGTGTTGTTCTGTGACTTTACTTGCCCTTTAAATGACTTTGCATGTCTCTGAAACTACCCAGCATTCTTAGAGAAATGGGCAGTTTTTACCCCAATATTAATATATTAAACACAATGAGGCTGTCAGGTACCTTGGCTGGATACATATAATACATGTGTCCAAACTGAGCATCTGCTTTGTGTGAGAGCCCTGCCAGGACAGATGACTGTTGGTCACAGTAACAGTAGCTGCAGCCAGCAGCTCATGTGACAGACTGATCATGTGGTCCCACAGGGTACTGCATGATTGGTTGTGATTTACTAACTGACCCATTTGTCTGATATGGACGACCGAACTCGGTCGCGGCTGGCCGCACCACACCATCACATATTTCCAGCCGACTAATCCGTGGCACTATTGGTTCATTACTGGTGTTTACCCGGCCTTAAGGTTCGTACACACATGCAACCGCGAGTGCCAACCCGTGACGCACGATGTGTACGAACGGCCGATAATCGTGCCATGTATGGGCAATTTGTCAGCTAAAATCTCCGTTTTGTCTATACACGGCACGAATATAATCCGAAACGGCCGTTCGCACACGTAATGCATCTGCACCGGCGATCGTATGTGTGCACGAACCTTTAGACTTTATAGATTATAACTGCCAGGTATTTGTAAGTGAGTGCAAATATGGTAAAGTTTATGACTCTAACAGGGAGATTCACCCAGAGGCACAAGCTCTCTGGGCAAATCTCCTGTACGGGATTTACCAGAGACTGTGCGATTTTGGGTGAATCTAACCCACACATAAGTATTTATCGCCAGCTATTAGTTGGTGTTTAATACTTACGTGTAAAGAGGCATGCAACCTCTGGTAAATTCTTTTGAAACAGCTGCACGAGTGCCTCTTTGGTACTCGCGCTGCTGCCGCAAAGCGGGCACTAACCAATCGACCCATATAATGCTTCCATAATCCAATAGTCTAATAGCTATGGATGTAAGGGAAGGGCAGATGAATCACTTGCATGTTCAAACCCTTGGGTAGGAAGCGCTAAAGCATGACCGTGGGCTTTTAATGTCTGTAAGTCAGGAAAATGTCTTTATTCCAGGATGTATGAAAACGAACAGGGAGATTCAATAAAAGTTCTTATCGTTAAAAATGGTGCTATTTTTGCCCCAACCAATCAGATCTTATTTAACATTTGAAAGCTAAAGTCTGATTGGTTGGGGCAAATTTAGCACCATTTTTAACGATAAGAACTTTTATTGAATCTCCCTGTAAGTTTTCCAGAATTCTGTGCAGTTAGGGAATGCTGGGAGTTGTAGTTTTAAACTTGTGAAAAGTTCATTAAGAAGACACTAACTGCAAAACAGAGAATGCTGGGAATTGGGGTTTTCAAACACGTAAAAGGTCACAAGTTAAACACGCCTGCTCTATACCAATAAGGCTGTATTATATCTAGACACATGCCTTTGCCACAGGCAATAAATAAGATACTTTGCATGTCCCCACCCATTTCTTTAAGTGAGAAGTATGTGTTTATATATTAGATTATTAAGGCAATGCTATTATAATAACATGATTCTATGAGGTACCTTCTGTTATAAGAAGGCTCTATTTCATTTTATACTCTGTGTGGAGCCCTCTATCCACACCTCTCCTTAACATGTATATTCAATCATTATCCAGTGCTCCCAAGTCCTAACCCCATAGGTTAGTTAAACTTGTTGTGGTAAATACTAATAAATATGAACCTTGCATGTTAATCAGGATACTGTATAGGATTTAAGGTTGCTATACATATATCCGATTTTACTTATCCAACCAAGCGCTCATGCAATATTAGTTTGATCTTGCCAGAACCAACTTTTCCATTCTTCTATGCCACAGACAGGCGGTTCTTGCATGATCGGTCTGATGTCGCGGGAGCACTCGGTCGGGATAGTAAAATTGGATATATCTATGGGCTGCTTTTGATTGCCCAAAGGTGCTGTTTAGATTGCCTGGGTCAGTTCTCAGACCTGCAAGTTTATTCCACATAGACCCTCTATATTCTAGCTGGCAGGTAGTATAGGTAAGGGAGGATATAAGTGTGTGTTTGTTCTTTTAATATGATGCGATTATTTGGTTTTTTTTTAGGACCTTCAGACTAATTTTATTATTGCCCCCCTGGATGTTTCCTGATGGTTCCTGTAAGCACTGCAACTACACATAGCAAAACATACACACATAATTTCCACTGTGCACCAACGGGCACACTTTTGCTAGTATTTATATAAACCTATAGATGCATAACATACCATATGATATTAAGAATGTGAATAAATGTACCTTCTCTTTTCCTCTATCCTTTCCACCCCCACCCCACCCTTTTAAAATTTTATTTTATCCCCCTTCCCACCCATAGATTTTAAGATAACGCAGAGCTGTATTTAGCTGCTCTGAAGGTTTCATTTGCATATAGACAAAAAAACAACAAAAAAAATAAGAGGACCAGCTCTTTTATAATGGTAATTTTATTAAAAATGAATAATAGTACTAGGGCTATGTTGATGGTCAATGCCCTTGTTGTAAATGTCATGTAACTGCTTAAGCATTTCTTACTCGTTTTGTTAAAGTTTTTTCAGTTTTTTATCAGAATTTTGCAGCATTTTTGGCGATTTCGGAAACGCTTCATACATGCTTAAGAAACGCCGGTAAGTATATAAACATTTGGTCTGGAACCACAATTTCAAGGTAGCATTTTTTCCATCCATCCAAAGATGGATGACAGAAAAATGTTGGATGTATTCATTTTGCGGAATCTTCTTACCAGATGCATGTGACAGAGTGTCGTTTCTACATTACTGGGTACTTTCACTAAACTGCACAGATAATGGAGAAGAGAACCTTTGTTTCTTTATATCAAAACATAAGAAGTCATCCAAAGAAGTTTAATGACCTCACAAGAATACCTGTTTCATCTTTTGATGAACTTCTTCATTTGGTGTCTCCACATGTGAGATGTCAATGCACTAATATGGGACGTAGTTTCAGAGCATCTAAAAGATTGCTGGTGACATTGAGATATAATTACAAACTATTTGTTTATACTTATAAAGCAATGTGTTAATGTTGGAGACAAACATAAATATTATGTTTATTTTGCTTTTTTTTCAAGGTTTCTTGCAACTGGCGAGTCCTTTTGTTTCCCTTCACTTTTTATTGGAAAAATCTACCATCCAACTGATTGTCCTATATACAAGTCATCCAAATACCCACTCATACTGTTTCTGTTTTTTTTTTAATTAAAATAAATATTTTTTATAGTTTTAATGGCTATTGCTGACAGCAATTGTAGTTTTGTAGCTATTGAAGAGCTGCTTTCAATTTCTTCTCCAATTCCACTTCTTCAAGGGAGGCACCTTTATCCTATGTTCTTGTTACAGATGAGGCTTTGGTCCCCCCAAAAATGTTATGAAGCCTTATCCTAAACAGGGCTAGGATGTCACCAAAAGGTTGTTCAATTACAGGCTTACTAGAGCTCAAATATATGTGGAATGTGCTTTTGGTACCCTATCCAACTGACATGGTATTAAAACCAGAAATTGCTACTAAAGCTGTGTGCATTTTACATCATTTCTAACGGCAAAAAGAGCCATACATTGTTGTGAGTCACTTTCATCATTAGACTTCCCCAGTGTACGTGCCACATTTGAAGCTCAGTACATCAACATTTTGCTCAATATTTCATGTCTGCAGAAGTTCCTTAGCAATTAAATACATTATTTCCATATAAAATGAATGATACTGTAACTTACAAATGCATAAAGTTATTTTATTTACGTGTAATATATTATAATAATATTATATATTTAGATTTCTTTTTACTGTAAATTATTTTTCATGTAATAAAAAAGCATCATTTGTTTGAATATTTTTTTTTTTTTGAATCAATCAGTTTTTATTGAAATTTACAAGAATTTTTTTACATAATTGTAATAATAATATAACAGCATAACATAAGGGATCATAAGGTAGCGTCATATTGTATGATATTGTAGGTATACATATAGTAAAATAACATTGGGAGGGGGAGAATAAGAGGGGGTGAAATAATACTGTTGTTTACTGTATATCTATGGTCAACTTTTGTTAGGGTTTAGATTTTATCTTGATCACTCTTCCAGTCATAGTTAGATATGGTGGGGTCCAAGACAGTTTCTTGCTATGAATTGTAAGGTGATGATGAAAAGGTGAAACATTAAGGTTATGGTTGAGGGGAAATAGTCGTAGGTTAGTTTAGGAGTAGGTATTATTTGTTAATGAAATAGTGTCGTTATAAAATTTTGGATCTTGTACCAAACTTTTGTAATTTTGTTGCAGGACCAGAATATATGGATCAAGGAGCCTTGGGATTTTCCGCATCTCCAGCATAGAGGTGAGTATTTTGGGTTCCATTTCACCAAAAGTGTTGGTGTTCTATAGTATTTTTTGCGGTTTCCCAGTGCTGTGAGCATTTTGATAATTGGAATGGTAGGATTGCTGCGTCTGACCATTGTTCTTCTAAAAAATATTTTCTTCCCATCTTAGAAATGGTTTTATTTTGGTCATCGTGTTTTTATTATTTAGCATGGTGTAAAAGGTGGTGATTCCTTTTGGTGGTATCTTGGAGGTTTGAAGTTGAACACATGTGTTCCTCTATTTGGCACCATAGTTTGTTATTTGAGTTGTTGTTCCACCAGAATCGTATTTGATCTAGTATAGTAGCTTGGTAATAGTCTTTTAGTATTTGGATTGTCAATCCTCCCATCTTGCGTGGTTTGGCCATGATTTGATTGTTAATTCTAGCTGTTGTTTGTCCCCAAATAAATTGGGTGATATTTTTTTGAGCTCTAGAAAAAAAGGAGTCTGGTATAGTTATTGGTAGGGATCTGAACATATATAGGTATTGTGGTAGTATGAGCATTTTGGAGGCCATTATTCTGTCCATTAAAGATAGCATGAGGAATTTCCACTTTTTGGTTTTGGATTCTAGTTTTTCTAAGAGCGGTAGGAAGTTAATTTTGTATAAATCTTCTAGGTTAGTCAAATTTTGATTCCAAGGTATGTTATTATATTTGTTTCCCAGTTGAATCTGTATTTGCTGGATAGAAATAGTTTTAATGCTCCTGATATGTTGGCGCCTAGTACTTGAGATTTCTTTTTGTTTATTTTATAATATGAAATCAAGCCAAATTGGATATGTATATGTTTTTGGATATGAATTAAAGAGGTTATTGGTTGTGTTACTATTAGGATGACATTATCTGCAAATAAAGCTATCTTGTGGTTTGTGGATTTAATTTGTATTCCTTTGATATTTGTATCAGTATGGATTTTTTCAGCTAGGGGTTCCATTACTAGGGCGAATATTAGAGGGGAAAGTGGGCATCCTTGTCTGGTTCCGTTGGATATGTTGAAAGGGTTTGATAACATGTTCGATATGAATAGTATTGCAGAGGGGTGGGAGTAGAGTGCCATTATTGCTTTTTTAAATTGGTTTTGGAAACCAAATTTATCTAGGACGTGGATCAAGTAGGACCAGTTTAGGTGATCGAAAGCCTTTTCGGCGTCGAGAGTTATGAACAATGATGATATATTTTTAGGCCTATAATTCTCTTTGTGTTGTCAATGGACTGTCTGTTCTTTATGAAGCCAACTTGGTCTTGGTGAATGAGTTGTGGGAGAATATTGTTAAGTCTTTCAGCTAAGATTTTGGGGTATATTTTCAGGTCGTTGTTTAGTAAGGAGATTGGCCTGAAGTTTCCAGTTAGGGTTGTGTCTTTTCCTTGTTTTGGGATTGGGATTATTATTGGTTTCAGCATCTCTTTGGGGAACAATTGATCTTGTATGGCTTGGTTAAAGATGCTTTGTAGGTATGGGTTTAAATGTGGTATGAAGGTTTTATAATATTCGTTGATAAATCCATCTCCTCCTGGGGATTTGTTGAGTTTTAGTGTTTTAACCACTTTTATTATTACTTCTTGCAAAATTGGTCTGTCTAAATATTCGTTTTGTTCTGTTGATGTTGATTGGAGATTTATGGATCTGAGGAAAGATTCTATTAATTCCGGATTGGGTTGGTTGACTTCTTTGGTATCGGTGAGATTGTATAGGTTTGCATAAAATATACTGAATTGATTTGCAATGTCTTGCGGGTTGATGAATTTCTTATTATTTTCAATTATGAATGGGATTCTGGTTTTGGCTGTTTTTTGTTCTAGCCTGTTTGCTAAGTTTCTGTTAGCGCTTCCTCCTTGAGCGTAGAATGAGGCTTTCATCTTTCTAAGCATCCTTTCATATTCGTATAGGTTAATAGAGTGTAGTTTTTCTCTTGTTTCTTTTAGTTCTTTTTTTTGTTTGTTGTGAAGGATTTTTTTTTTATACGCCTCTTATAAATGTCTTGTGGGCATTCCATAGGGTGAAGGAGTTGATTTCTGGGGTGTCGTTTATTTCGAAATAATCTTTTATTGCTGTTTGGATTTTGTTTTTTGTTGTTTCATTTGAGAGTATGGTCGGGTTTAATCTCCAGGGTTTTTGTTGATTTGAGTTGAATTCTTCTTCCATGGAAAGGATTATTGGTGCGTGGTCAGACCATGTAATGTAATTTGTATGTCTGGTAGTTTCTGTAGTGCCCATTTATCTACAAGGAAATAATCCAGTCTGGAATAAACGTTATAGGATTGGGAATATTATGTGTATTCTCTATCTGTAGGATGGGTTGTTCTCCAGGAGTCAAATAGATCTTCTGATATAATTAAGTTGGAGAAAGTGTTGTTTTTATGCGGACTTGTAGTGTCTAGAAGTGATTGTTTGGTTGATGTCGCCACAGATTATGATGTTTTTTTGGTGATATTCTTTGACTTTTAGTATAATTTTCTTTATAAATTTGGTTTGTTTTCGGTTGGGTGTGTATATGTTGGCTAATACTATGTTGCGGTTGTTTAAACAACAGAAGAGGATTATATATCTGCCGTTTGGGTCGATTTTTGCTGTGGAGTTTGAAGGCGATAAAATTGTTTATGGCAATAGTAACACCTCTTTTTTTTCTTGTCTAGAGATGAGTGAAAGATATTGTTGAATGACTTGTGTTTAAGAAGGTGGTTTGAGGATTTCTTTAGGTGTGTTTCTTGGATGCATGCAATATCAATTTTGTTGATTAGTAGTTCTTTCCATAGGAGGTAATGTTTTGGAGGAGAATTCAGTCCTCTAATGTTGTAGGATTGAATTTTAATAATCATTGGACCTAACGGGTTTGGACCTAACAAAAGGAAGTTCCTGTGAGTGTAACGAACTTGTGAGTGGCCCTTTCTCTTAAGGACCTTGATCTCAAGGACATAAAAAAAAGAAGGACACTTAATCATTTGATGGTTGTATGGTGTGTGTGAAAGTTTGAAAATAAGGATTGTTTGACAGTTTGAAAATAAGGATTGTTTGTACTGTTAAAAACTGTGTGCAGGATTGAGTGTGCAGTAAGCAGACTAATCTTTCTTCTTCCAGTTAAAGGGGTGTGCTGGACTTCTATATTCTAGTATTGTACCTGTTGTAATCACAAACAGGCTGCGAAAGGGTTAATAAGTGTTTGGTGTTTTTTTTTCCTCTTTCTGGCTCTTGCACTAATTGGTGTGGGGGTTGGGGCCTATTAGTTAAATAGGATTCACAGTGTTGGGCCTGTGGTTTGGACCTAACAAAAGGAAGTTCCTGTGAGTGTAACGAACTTGTGAGTGGCCCTTTCTCTTAAGGACCTTGATCTCAAGGACATAAAAAAAAGAAGGACATTGAAACAAGAAGGACAATTAAACAAGGTTTGTGCGTCACTGTGTTGGTGTGGTGTTATTAGAAGGACAGTTTTGTCAGTACCATGCAATGTGCATCGTGCCACATGTAGTATAACCTGGGAGCAGACGTTCCGGGGAAACCTATGTTGTGTCAGGTGTGTGAGTGGGTTGCCCGTTTGGAAAGTCGAGGTGGAGAGTCTAAGGGGGCAGCTTGCAGCATTGCGGGGATTGGCAGAACTGGGGGTCAGCAGGCACTGGCTGGGGCCAGTATAGAGGTGTGGTGGAAGAGGGACAATAAGTGAGGAGGAAGAGTAGTTTGTTAGGGTTTACTAGGGGAAGTGGGGGACGGAAGAGTAGGGGGGCTTCTTCCCAGATTGTCCATCCCAAAAGATTTGCCGCCTTAGGTAATG
The DNA here is from genome assembly GCA_019447015.1 of Hymenochirus boettgeri. Classification (NCBI taxonomy): domain Eukaryota; kingdom Metazoa; phylum Chordata; class Amphibia; order Anura; family Pipidae; genus Hymenochirus; species Hymenochirus boettgeri. The sequence continues at coordinate 72,182,726 of CM033477.1, forward strand.
AAGTGGAGGAGGACACCCGGAATTAGCGTGTATGGAGGGGGATAGTCCCTTGAGCACCCAGGGGACTGCCATCTCTGATACAAGGGGAGGAACGAAGGGTCAGGAATGCAAGGCAGGTGGGTAGTGGTAGGGGACTCCATTATAAGAAGGTAATAGATAGGGAATCTGCCGCCAGGACCCTACATGCCGAACTGTGTGTTGCCTGCCTGGTGCTAGGGTCGGCATGTGGTGGATGTGTAGACAGATTATTGGGTGGGGCCGGGTGTGACCCGGCGGTCTTGGTTCACATTGGTGCCAATGACAAAGTAGAGGTGGAGGTGAGGTCCTTAAAAAGATTTCCGGAAACTAGGGGCCAAGATAAAAGCAAGGACCTCCAGGGTAGTGTTTTCAGAAAACTCCCAGCCACGTGCTAAGCCAGGGAGACAGCGGAGCGTAGGAGCATTAATGCGTGGCTAAGAAAGTGGTTAAGGAAGAAGGGTTTGGGTTTATTGAGAACTGGGCAGACTTTGCTGTCGGCTACAGGCTCTTTAGTAGGGATGGGTTGCAACTCACTGATGTGGTGCAGCTGTTTTAGGGGGAAGATGGCTAGAGGGTTGGAGGAGATTTTAAACTAGGTTTGGGGGGGGAGGGTATTAGCAGTCTCACTGGGATGATTGTCCAGGAGGAAAGCAGGTGTAGATAGGCCAGTGGTGGGTGGAAAGGGGGGTGGGGCTAGCATGGGGGATAGGGAGGAATGTGTATCAAAGTGTACGAATAAATTACAGGATCATATATAAAATGTAGTGTTGCCAAAGCGAGAAGCCTGGCTGACAAAATGGGTGAATTGGAATGATGGAATGAATGAAAAGTATGATGTAATAGGTATAGCAGAAACGTGGTTGAACGTTCTCACGACTGGGCTGTAAATATAGAAGGATATGCCTTGTTTAGGCAGGACAGAAAAAAAGAAAGGGGGGAGGAGTATGTGTAATGTTTAAAAAAGAATTGAAGCCAAATTTAAAAGAAGAGTAGCTGGTGATATGGATGATAAAGTGGAGGCAATATGGGTGGAATTAGGCAACAGGAAAGGGGGTAATGTCATTGTTGGTGTCTGCTATAAGCCGCCAAAGCTAGCAGAGAGGAGGTGAGTCAACTCATATGCAGTTGGCAAGGGCTGCAAGTTTGGGGAGTGTGCTCATTATGGGGACTTCAATCACCTGACATTGATTGGTGTGGTGGAACTGCCATCACAGAAAAAGGCGATGAGTTCCTGAATTTGCTGCAGGATAATTTCTCTCACAGGGTTGAGGTTTCTACTAGAAAAGGAGCTTGTTGGATCTGGTAATATCTAACATTGTGGAGCGCATTTGATATAAAGGTAACCGAGGCTTAGGGAATAGTGACCATGAAATAGTGGCATTTGGACTTTGTTATCGAAAGGAAAAGTGCGCTGGTGTTAACAAAGACATTTAATTTCAGGAAAGCAAATTTTCCCAGGTTAAAAGCAGCTCTTCAGAATGTCAACTGGGATAATGTATTATCAGGTAAAGGTACTGAACAGAAGTGGACTGTGTTCAAGGGGATTTTAAGCCAGTTCACATCTAAATTTATACCCTTGGAATAAATGTAAAAAAAATAAATCCGCGCCTATGTGGCTGAATTCTGATGTTAAGAGGCAAATGGTAGGAAGAAAAAGGCATTAAAACCTTTAAGGCCGAGGGGGAACGGAAAGGGCCTTAGGGAGTATAAAAACTGTAACCAGGAGTTGTAAGAAAGCAATCAAACTAGCTAAAATTAAAATGAAGTTAGGATAGCTGAAGAAAGCATCATAAGCCTAAACATTTTTAAGTATATTAATAGTAAGAAGAGAGAGGACTGAGAATGTGGCACCATTAAATAATGGGGATAAGTTAGTTACGGAGGATGGCGTAAAGCAAATGTCTTGAAATTTTTTTTCTCTTTAAACTATAGAAGATCCAAGTACAGATATCATAGATGTATAGTAGCAATAAAGGTATACAAGATTCAAGTTCACTTGGTTAACCGAGGATATGGTACAGAAGAAACTAAATAAGGTTAATATTAGTAAATCTCCTGGACCGAGTAAAATACATCCTAGGGTACTTAGGGAGCTAAGTTCAGTTTTATCTAGGCCATTGTTTTTATTTTTGCTGATTCCCTCATGTCTGGTGGTGTGCCTCTGGATTGGAAAAAGGCTGATGTTATTCCAATATTCAAAAGGGTAGTCGTTCACAGCCGGGGTATTACAGGCCTGTAAGTTTACTCAGTGGTGGGGAAGATCCTGGAAAGTTTAATAAGGGATCATGTTCTAGAGTATGTTTCAAGGACTGACATTATAAGTAGTAACCAGCATGGATTTAGAAGGAATAGATCTTGTCAAACTAACTGCTTGGCTTTTATGAGGAAGTAAGTAGAAATTTAGACTCTGGTATAGCAGTAGATGTAGTTTACTTGGATTTTGCAAAGGCTTTTGATACAGTCCCCCATAGGCGACTAATGAATAAGCTAAGGTCTGTTGGTTGGGAGTCACATTTGTACATGGATAGAAAATTGGTTAAAGAATAGGATGCAGAGAGTAGTTGTAATGGGGCTTTATCATTATGGACTAAAGTGCTAAGTGGGTGCCACAGGGTTCTGTGTTGGGGCCGCTTCTATTTAATCTATTTATAATGATTTGGAAGTGGGTATTGTCAGCAAGGTTTCTGTGTTTGCTGACGACACAAAACTTTGTCGACCATTAAAAACTCAGAGGATGTGCAATCTGTTGCAAGGGGATCTAGAAGATTATCACATTGGGCTGCTAAGTGGCAGATGAAATTCATGTGATAAATGTAAGGGTGGCATTTTGGACTTAAAAAACTTGTGCTACTTATACATATAAATGGCTCTGTGTTAAGTGAATCCCTGTTGGAAAGGGATCTTGGAGGTTTGGTGGATAACAAACTTAAAGGTAGAAGCAGTGCCAGGCGGCAACAGCCAGAGCCAGCATGGTATTGTCTTGTATAAGCGAGGTATGGATTCAAGGGAGGAAAATGTAATTCTCCCTCTTTACAAAGCATTGGTAAGGCCTCATTTGACATATGCAGTGCAATTTGGAATCCTGTGTACAAAAAGGACATCTTTGAATGGAAAGGGTTCAGAGAAGGGCAACTAAATTAATAAGGGGATTGGGGGAGCTTGAATATGAAGAGAGACTGGAAAAGTTACAATTATGTACGCTGGAGAAAAGGCGCTTGCGTGGGGATATGATGTACTGTGTATAAATACATTAACGGGCCATACAATAAACTATCTGGGCAATTGTCACCAAGAGAACATGTCAAAGGACACGAGGACATCCCTTAAGACTTGAAGAAAAAAGGTTTAGGCTTCAAGCTCGGAAAGGGTTTTTCACTGTGAAACGGTAAGGCTATGGAACTGTCTTCCAGTGGACGTTTGTAATGGCAGGTCTCATTGGGAGTTCAAAAAAAAGCTGGATGAGTTTCGCAAACAAGGAATGTTGCAAGTTACTGGTATTGATACTAAAGTAGAGTTGATCCAGGGAATTTTGATTGCCACTTGGAGTCAGGAAGGAATTTTTTCCCCCTTCATAAATTTGGTGGGGGTTTTTTGCCTTCCTCTGGATCAACAGTTAGGCAGGATATGAGGATATTGCTAGATGGGTTGGACTGGATGGACGTATGTCTTTATTCAACCTCAAATACTATACTATACTATACTAAATTGAGGTTTATTTTGTTTTGATGGAGGGGTTGTTTCAGTAGTATATTAGGGGTTGGCTGGTGAGGTATATAGTTTGGGTGCGTCATGCATAAATTTTGGTGTTAATATAATAGTAGGCAGGTGCACAACTTATAGAAAAAGCCGTGGATCACTGAAATACAGTGGTGCTCAAGGGGATAATAATAATTTCATAAAATACAGAAAGCAGGGAGCCGGTGATAAAATCACCTCACATCCCAAACAGTCCCCCACAAAATAGCACTACCACATGCCAAACAGAAGTAAAAATGCGATTTATTAGATTCACAACAATATACCCCCATACAAATAATGTACACAATAAAAAACAACACACATCAAAACTGGGCGTCCCCGGTGTATCAAAGAAAGGAAAGCTGATCCAACGTAACGTGTGTCTGAATAAACGGCTCTAGCAGACGATGTAAATACTACTACTTATTGTGGGACTTATTGTGAGAAGCCAAGTCTGACTTACCGACCTTCTTCACGGACGGACTACACTCTTCACCCGACTGACCAGCCTCTAATGCCGATGTCCAATGTCCAGAAATCTCCGATAGATCAGGCTGCTAACTGATACACAAGTTCGGAGCTCCAAATCCCATTATGGATCACACATAGACAAAATGGAGACACACGCTACGGAAGCTTTCCCGGATCTACACATGTTTCGCCGTTCCGCCCATACTGCTACGGCTTCCTCAGGGTCACATGATAGAAAGCGCCACACCCCCTTAAATAGTCCCACTTTTAAAGACACATCACTCACTTATCCAGGATGGGCTGAAAGATAAAAATGCATTATCATAACAGAACAGAAGAGTGCAAATTACTTAAACAATCAATTACAATGAGGGACTCACTACCAAACATGGCATTCCAAACATTAAATCACTCTGAGAAACAGGATACCTATACAAGCCCAGGGAACCAATTGCCTCCCATCCCTAAATGCCGATGGGTATAGAACAACACATGGGGTAATACCCAATTACAGGTAGCAATTAAATTGGATGTCATCCTTCAGACAAAACGGGGTCATAGTATTGAGTTTAAAAATCCAACATAATTCACGCTGGAGAAAGTGATTCTCCCCTCCCACCTCGTACACCCAATTTGACTACTTCAAGTCCCATAAACGTCCATTTAATATTCTTATTATTATTATGTACTTCTGCCACATGTTTTGCTAGGGCTGACCTTTCAATTTGTCCCTTATAGACTACCCTGTTGTGCTTCTGTATTCTAGTGGTGAGTGGACGAAGTGTCTTGCCCACATATTTTTTATTACAGACACACTGGATCAGATAAATTACCGCTACAGACCTGCAGGATATATATTGATAGATTTTAAATGTCCTCCCCTCATCAGAACATATGTAATATGTTTCCAACATCCGAGGACACATTACACACTTCCCACATTTCTTATTGCCCTTCCATTTCTTATCTGTCAACCAATTCGTTTTTACTCTCTTATCCACAAAGTGACTAGGTGAGAGGCAGTCCCTCAAATTAGGGGCTCTCTTAGCCGTGAGTGACGGATGATTCAAAATAGAATCCCCTAAGTCAAAAATGTATTTCTCACAGAGAAAGACAAGAGAACAGTGGAAGTCCTTCGAAGTCTCATGGATGAGGATTCAGAAGACAGTACCATGAAGGAGGTCAATATTGCTACGGAGGTGGCAACAGGACTTAAAAATAAGTCTAAATGGTATCCTTCTATTGGATGTTTTCCTAATGTGGATCTGTTTGTTAAATTAGTATCCAGGGATATAGAAAAAATGACTGTGTCCCCTTATAGTTCTAATTTATCTAGAGGCGAAACAAAAGCTGTTAAGTCCCTCAGACAGCGCGATGATTTGATAATTCGCACTGCAGATAAAGGGGGTAACGTTGTAATTATGACAAAGCAACAATATAAAATGGAAGCATTGAGACTATTAAGTGACAAACAACAATATGAGGTGTTATCTCTTAACCCTATGGGGAGTATTCAGAGTAGACTCCGGGTAATTTTGGATCAAGGTTTAAAAGATAAGCTAATAACCAAGCAGGAATATGAATACATTTGGAGGAAATATCCCAAATTCCCCACATTTTATCATATACATAATATATATTTATCACATATAAGGTACACAAAAAAAGGAGTTTTCCCCCGGGAAGGCCCATTGTAGCAGGGATAGGGGTCCCACGGAAAATGTGGGGAAATATATTGATGTTGTGCTCAGACCCTTTCTGTTTACCGTGAGTTCGTATGTACAGGATACCACTGATGTACTGCGTAAATTAGATGGGATTACTTTGGATGAGGACTCTTGGCTTGTGACACTGGACATAGAGGGATTGTATTCGTCAATCCCTCATGATGTAGGAGTCCAGGCCTCTAGAATGTATATATATATAGACGACATACTGTTGATATGGAAAGGGTCGTCGGATAGCCTCATTAAGTTTTTTGAAGAATTGAATAACAATGTGTACAATATAAAGCTAACTTTTGAGTACAGCAGGGAAGAAGTATATTTTTTGGATTTAGCCATCCGTAGAGTTGGCTCATCTATTTCTACACATACCTACAGAAAGGAAACTGCAGTTAATACTCTGCTAGAAGCATCCAGTCATCATCCACGGAATTTGGTCAAGGGGATGCCGGTAGGCCAGTTCTATCGTATGAAGCGAAACTGTACAGACAGTACTCCTTCGCCTGTTTAATTGTCAGGCGAAGGAACTGGCCGAAAGGTTCTACCAAAGGGGCTACTCTGAGCAAATGGTGCAGAGGGGTTGGAAACGGGCCAACCATATAAGCAGACAGACCCTACTTAGAAGAAAGGTTAAGGGTGAGAAAGATGGGGTATCCCAGATTCGGTTAATCACTGGCTATAACCAGGAATGGTCCAAAATTAGGGCCATCCTGGATAAGCATTGGTTTCTCCTATCAGAAGATAAAGACTTAGGGGATTCTATTTTGAATCATCCGTCACTCACGGCTAAGAGAGCCCCTAATTTGAGGGACTGCCTCTCACCTAGTCACTTTGTCGATAATAGAGTAAAAACTAATTGGTTGACAGATAAGAAATGGAAGGGCAATAAGAAATGTGGGAAGTGTGTAATGTGTCCTCGGATGTTGGAAACAGATTACATATGTTCTGATGAGGGGAGGACATTTAAAATTTATCAATATATATCCTGCAGGTCTGTAGTGGTAATTTATCTGATCCAGTATGTCTGTAATAAAAAATATGTGGGCAAGACGCTTCGTCCACTCACCACTAGAATACAGGAGCACAACAGGGCAGTCTATAAGGGACAAAATGAAAGGTCAGCCCTAGCGAAACATGTGGCAGAGGAACATAATAATAATAAGAATATTAAATGGACGTTTATGGGACTTGAAGTAGTCAAATTGGGTGTACGAGGTGGGGACTTAAAGAAAGTGATAAACTCAATACTATGACCCCGTTTGGTCTGAACGATGACATCCAATTTAATTGCTACCTGTAATTGGGTATTACCCCGTGTGTTCTATACCCATCGGCATTTAGGGATGGGAGGCAATTGGTTCCCTGGGCTTGTATAGGTATCCTGTTTCTCAGAGTGATTTAATGTTTGGAATGCCATGTTTGGTAGTGAGTCCCTCATTGTAATTGATTGTTTGACTTAAGTAATTTGCACTCTTCTGTTATGATAATGCATTTTTATCTTTCAGCCCATCCTGGATAAGTGAGTGATGTGTCTTTAAGAGTGGGACTATTTAAGGGGATGTGGCGCTTTGTATCATGTGGCCCCGAGGAAGCCGTAGCAGTATGGGCGGAACGGCGAAACACGTGTAGGTCCGGGAAAGCTTCCGTAGCGTGTGTCTCCATTTTGCCTATGTGTGATCCATTATGGGATTTGGAGCTCCTAACTTGTGTATCAGTTAGCAGCCTGATCTATCGGGGATTTCTGGACATTGGCATTAGAGGCTGGTCAGTCGGGTGAAGAGTGTGGTCCGTCCGTGAAGAAGGTGGTAAGTCGGACTGGCTTCTCACAATAAGTCCCGAATCGTAGTAGTTATTTACATCTACATTACGTTTGCTGGTCGTTTATTCAGCACACGTTACGTTGGATAGCTTTCCTTCTTTGATACACCGGGACGCCCGTTTTGATGTGGTGTTTTTATTGTGTACTATTTGTGAGGGGGGTATATTGGTGAATCATAAATCACTTTTACTTCTGTTGGCATGTGGTAGTGCTATTTGTGGGGGACTGTTGGGATGTGAGGTGATTTATCACCGGCTCCCTGTTCGTTATTAGAATTTTGTTGTTGACTGAGAGATGATAAGGATATATAATAGCTATGTGAGTGGGGGGAACAAAACACAGAGTCTTTATCCCTATATTGTTTGGTTTTGTTTTTTAGGTAGGGATTTGTGTAGGTTAAAAATAAACAGTTCACATAAAAAACAAAACATAGTGAAAAGGAAAACAATAAAAACATAGCCTTTAGGGTTAATAGAACATTTCTAGTCATCAGATGATAGCTAGAAAAGAGGGCTTAGTGCCACCTGGAGTGTAAGTTATTGATAAGTGTTTAACAGGTTTTATAATTTAGGGTTATTTAGGTAGTCATTATGTGTGGAGATAAGCTTTTGAGATTAAAGCTTTATCCTTCAAAATTGCTTCTTTTTGAATTGCAATTTTTGCACAGGGTTTGGATTTAGTGGTATAATCTTGTTTACTGATATAGGGAGTTTTTGAACACTGTGTTGTTTATTACACTGTGGAATATGTTCAGGAATATAGTGTTTTGGCTATATTAATAACAAGGAGTAGCTTTGATATGTTGGGTTTGGTAGTTACCCTGAAATGTTGAATTGGGGTATACAGTGAAATACAGGGAAATTGGCTAATAATAACATATATAGTATGGGTAAGGTAATTTGGTAAGTTTCTGGTTGTGAGGGTAGTTAATCAGGAATTATGGGTGGGGGTGGTCAACACCTTAGATTTGTGTTAGTACATATGTTAGCCTAATTATGTAGGGGTTATTTTGTTTTGTTTGATTGTTTTGTATTGTGTTTTACCTGTTTATGAAACATATACAGAATATTAAAACATTGATAACGTAATTTTCTGGTTATATATAACATGAAAAACATTGTTACAGTTATAATAAAAGACATTGCAATATGAAGCATTGTAAAATAATACTTTATTATTGTCTGTAAAAGATTGTGGTATAAACTTTATAAAAATATATACATTTTCTATTTATTAAAGTTAGAAGGGGTGGTTCCCCTTGGAAACTTATCTGGTAAAAAGAGGTGAAAACAGAGCTATGGTGATAGAGTCTGAAGAATTTACTTAACTGGAAAATAAGTCCATCAGATTTTAAGCAAAGTTCCACTCCTTGGAAATTGTATTGCTGTTTTGTGGATCTTTCAATAGTTTTTAGGGAGTTAGGTATTTTCAGTTCCCATTCTTGGCATTTTTTAATGGCTTCTGTTGGAGTATTCAGAACATATACTTTGTCTTCTTTTGTAGTTATCAGACATACTGGGAAGCCCCATTTATAGTTTATTGAATCTGAGGATTTCTGTTGCAGTTTGGAAGAGTCTCCTTGCTTGCATAGTTGACTGGACTGGGATAGAGCAACGTAGTAGTATTGTAAGTGAGAGAAATTAGTTGGAAGATTTTGTTTGTTTCTTGTAGCAGACATGAATAGCTCTTTGGCTTGTAGAAATGAGAAATCTGGTGATCACATCTCTAGGTGCTGTTGGAGGAGCATTTTTAGGTTTGAACAGTCTATGTGTCATCTAGGGTGCGTTCTAATTTTGACACACCTGGTATTATTCCTCTATCAAATTGTCCATATATGGTTTAGTTCTGAGTTTTTAATAGTTTCTGGAATGCTCTTATTTTGATATTATTTCTTCGTGACCTATTTCTAGGTCCGAGATTTATTTTTAATTGTGTTGACTGTGTCGTCTAAGTATTGTGAGCGTTACAAGTTCGTTGAAAGAAGTGGTAAAATCCGCCATTTTATTTTCTATGTGGAAGTTCTTTCAGCAATTTCCACTATAACTTTTTTAATGGTGTTAACCATTTCTGTGACGTCTGCTTTAAATGCTTTATGTTGGGAAATTAGCATTCCTTTAATATAGTCTCTGATACTGGTATGTAGTGGTAGGGAAATTATGTAAGGATTTTTGCATACCTGTTTTGGTTTGGTGTTTGTTTCAACTTTTGTTTTCCTTGTAGGTTGTTAGGATCCATCTGGGACTGAGGGGATCCCCCAGAAGAGTTTGTTGTTGTCTCTGGTGTTGTCACTTGTAGGGTTTAGATGTGTAGAAGTACTGCTGTGCGATTCTGCATCTGAATCCACCTTTCCTTCTATTTTTATGTTTGTTCCCCTTGCAGGTACGGACTCGCGGGATCACTATGGGCCTGCCATCTTGGATTTCCTCGCGGGAACCGGAGCTGCCGGAGAAGAAGTGGGTGTAGTTCTTTGACTTTGCTTTTGGCGTAGCAGTTTTATTCTTCCCATGTCTGGGAGTTGTGTGGGTCGCTGGAGAAATTTGGACCGTTTTTGTTGGGGTAAGTTGTTTAGTTCTGGTAGGTGTGCAGGAGCTAAGCAGACATGCGACTGTCCTTCTGAATTTTTTTATTTTGTTGTTTGAACAATAAATATATCCTTGACAAATGTCGAACAAATGAGCAACAAAAATTTACCACCAACTGTTAAAAAAGGGGACACATATATACATAACCATAATATCTATAACAAATATAATACATTTTAATAATTAGACTGAACATTGCTAAAGCCACAATGTTCAAGAAATGCTTTTCTAAAACAAATAATTTGGACTAGCTTTGTCTTATTTGGTCCCATTTTTGTGATCTTAACATGGGATCCTTACAAGAAAGATTTGAAGGTTTGTACTACATAGTTATGCAGAATAGTAAAAAACAAACATTTTGTAAAGATCATCAATAGAACTAATATACAATTTTGCCATATATTTTTCAGATATATGCAAACATGCTTAATCTGCATTGATCCTACAATCAAAATATCATAAGATGCACATAATAAATAACAATGCTCATTGAAGACAGTATTTGTAAAGGATTGTATTGGTAATTTTCCGTAGACAAACTTATTCCTTTCCCAACGTATGCTAGTACCAGTAGTTTTGCAACATGTTAATGTTAATGTTGGAGTGCAGTCGAAAACAACAATACTAGAGGTGTTTGTATATTATGTATGGGCCCATAGATCTCAATGTCCTCATACCAGGTAAGACAAAAATAACAACCATTTTGGTGTTTTCAAAGGTAGACAAACATTTCTATGTTGACAATTAGAATTGTCTGATCCTTCACAAAAACTATCATGAGCCAATTGTAAAGTATTGTATAAGTAACGTCTGTAACAAACAATAGCGCTAGGATTGTTATGGTTTTCCATTGCAGTGTTGCTTTTGTAACACCATAACTTTATTTCCACCCTTGCTAAAAACAATACCGTCTTGTATTTGCATAACACCCAGTATCATGCCATACTACATTGGGAAAATAATGAGTGGTAGCCAAATACCATCCAGATGAATGTTTGAGTGCTGCATTATTTTTGTGGGTTGAAAGAACATTACTATCCAAAACAATGGCAATCCTATCAGTATGTTTTTTTAACACTATAGTACATTGCACATAAGAATCCTTTATGAAAATGGCCCTTTATAAACACTGTGGAATGACATTACAATTGGATTACAAGTACAATGTATATCAAAGCATTGCCATGTTGAAAACATATATGCTTAGAAAATAAATTTAAGCCCATGTAAAAACTGTTATTTAAATAAATCTTGAGCAAGAAGATAAGATTTATAGTCAGTGGTCCAAAACCTCAGCTAAAATTTGTTTATTTTGGTTGGAGGCACACCAAGTTGCACGTAAGCATATTAGCATTTGGCCTACTTGTCATCTGGATATATAGTACAGAACTATAGACCTGTAAGCCTAATATCAGTGGTAAGGATGTGCGGGAAACTTTGGTAAGGAATCATATCCAGAACTGATCTTATTATAGTAGTCGCCATGGATTTATGAGAAATAGATTGTGTCAGACAAATGTACTTGTTTTTTTAAAGAAGTGAGTAAGAATTTAGATTCAGGCATAGCAAGATGTAGATACTTAGAATTTTGCTAAAGCCTAGTGTGTGCCACATAGGGGACTGAGGTAAACTGAGGACTAATAAAACAAGAATTGGTTATTGGATCGCAAACATAGTGGTAATAGAGCTACATCTATGTGGGCTAAGTTCTAAGTGGCGTGCTCATTGTTCCTTACTGAGGCCACTTCTTTTTATAAATGACTTAAGGTTTGTACACACGCTCAATTTAAATAGCGAGGAACGATCCCCGACAAATGATCCACCAGGCGGATCAACGAACGACCCCTGACCGAACGCATACACACGGACGATTCTCACCCGAACAGCGTCGTCGTTTGAGTGCTCGGCTATTGGGGGTCGTTCCTCGCTCGTAAATCAAGCGTGTGGATGAGCCTTTAGAAAGGTGTTATTGAGAGCGAAATCTCTGTGTTTGCTGATAACACTAAACTATGCAGAGCTTTGGAAACTTCAAATGATGTGCGATTGCTGCAAGCTGATCTGTTTGATAAATGTAAGGTGATGCATTTGGGTTTTAACATTCCTTGTGCCACTACACTATAAATAACTCTGTACTAAGTGAATCTCTAATGGAAAAAGATTGGGGATTTTTGTAGATAACAGACTTAGCTGTATCAAACAATGCCAGGCAGCCATGGCTTGAGATAGCAAGTATTGTTTGTAAAAAGAGGGGAATAGATTCAAGGGAGAAAAATATTATTTCCCTCTTTAAAAGGCACCGGTAAGGCCTCATTTGGAATATGCAGTGCCATTTGGAATCCCACATACAAAAGGGACATCCTGGAAATAGAAGCAGTTTAGAGAAGGGCAGCTAAAATAATAGAGGAATGGCCATCCTTCATGCTTGACTATGCAGGCAGATTAGACAAGTTACATTAGAGAAGCATTTGCACTGAGATATGATCACTTATTCAAATTATTAATGGGCCTTAATAAACTTTCTGGGTGCATTGTAACCAATAGGTCATATCAGGGGACTTGTGGACATCCTTTAAGGTTAGAAGAAAATATCCTGAATCAAACGTATTCCATATGCATGGTTGCACACCTGGATGTGGAAGCGATTAGCCCACAAAGTGAAAATGCACGATGGTCAAAAACAGCAAAATTATTTAGCCAACTCTGAATTTGAACAGTGTGCAGTTTTTACTGCCTACTCCCCACAAATATATATTCTTAGAATCTACACATACCTTCAGATACATAACGCGGTAGTTCGCATTCACAATCAATGTTGTGGACGGTGAGTTCTTTGTAGAAATTCACACACTTAGCAAAGAAATTTGCCAAATGGGACGATGCACGAGAGCAATTACAAGAAAAAAGTGCTCTGTAATTTAAACAGCCTACACTTTTCAAAGGAAACCCTGAAATTTGAATATAAACCCCACAAACTATAATTTTTGGAATTTATACAACTTCAGCTACGTAATATTGCCTTGTTTTTAATTACATGAAGAATTCAAGAATCCATAAACTATTTGCATCAAAAAATAAGATGATGCAAAGGTGGAAATCTACCTGAACACACTTGACAAGTAAAAACACCCACTAAATGTCAATCTCCCACATGTCCTGAATCAAACAATATGCCATATGCATGGTGTTAGAATAAATATCCTCAATAGTCACGCCGACCGCTGATGCCTGTCTTTAGACCCACTAAGAGACCCTCAGCGCTGGGAGAAAGGATACACAACACGTCGGTGCTGGTAGAACCAGTTTCTTGGTTTATTTATTTCGTACATTGGAATATATCAAACCAGAAAAAAAGGGCTTTGCCAGAAAAAGGGCAGGCCAGACACAGTGTCTGCAGATGACATACTAAAATCTGGAATATGAAGATAGAGTCAGGCTGACACACAATGTGGGAGGCAAAAGACCTTGAGCTCAGAACATTTGGAAACAAAACATCTGCAATAAACACGACAATAATATAAGACAAATGGAGTCAGAGAACAAAGGCTGCTATTAGGCTAAGTGATTATAGAGATATATATCCACCCTTTTATCCCAAAGGGATAACAAACAGAAATTATGTGTAATTTATAGCAAAATTATCAGTGGATGTATTCAGAGCAATACTCTCATTATACAGCAGCATGAGAAACAGTTTTTACAATTAGTAGGAAGCTTACAAAATGAAGAGAATTAGAGGTCAGCCCTAGCGAAACATGTGGCAGAGGAACATAATAATAATAATAATATTAAATGGACGTTTATGGGACTTGAAGTAGTCAAATTTGGGTGTACGAGGTGGGGACTAAGAAAGTGATAACTCAATACTATGACCCCGTTTGGTCTGAACGATGACATCCAATTTAATTGCTACCTGTAATTGGGTATTACCCCGTGTGTGTCTATACCCATCGGCATTTAGGGATGGAGGCAATTGGTTCCTGGGCTGTATAGGTATCCTGTTTCTCAGAGTGATTTAATGTTTGGAAGCCATGTTTGGTAGTGAGTCCCTCATTGTAATGATGTTTGACTTAAGTAATGCACTCTCTGTTATGATAATGCATTTTTATCTTTCAGCCCATCCGGATAAGTGAGTGATGTGTCTTTAAGAGTGGGACTATTTAAGGGGATGTGGCGCTTTTGTACATGTGGCCCCGAGGAAGCCGTAGCAGTAGCAGTATGGGCGGAACGGCGAAACACGTGTAGGTCCGGGAAAGCTTCGTAGCTGTGTCCATTTTGCCTATGTGTGATCCATTATGGGATTTGGAGCTCCTAACTTGTGTATCAGTTAGCAGCCTGATCTATCGGGGATTTCTGGACATTGGCATTAGAGGCTGGTCAGTCGGGTGAAGAGTGTGGTCCGTCCGTGAAGAAGGTCGGTAAGTCGGACTTGGCTTCTCACAATAAGTCCCGAATCGTAGTAATATTTACATCTACATTTACGTTTGCTGGAGTCGTTTATTCAGGCACACGTTACGTTGGATAGCTTTCCTTTCTTTGATACACCGGGGACGCCCGGTTTTGATGTGTGTTGTTTTTTATTGTGTACATTATTTGTGAGGGGGGTATATTGTTGTGAATCTAATAAATCACATTTTTACTTCTGTTTGGCATGTGGTAGTGCTATTTTGTGGGGGACTGTTTGGGATGTGAGGTGATTTTATCACCGGCTCCCTGCTTTCTGTATTTTAGAAATTTTGGTGTTGACTGAGAGAGATCAGAGGATAATAAATAGCTAGATTTAAGTTGACCAAGATATAGATTGTTTTTTTAGGTAGGGATTTGTGTAGGTTAAAAATAAACAGTTCACATAAAAAACAAAACATAGTGAAAAGGAAAACAATAAAAACATAGCCTTTAGGGGTTAATAGAACATTTCTAGTCATCAGATGATAGCTAGAAAAGAGGGCTTAGTGCCACCTGGAGTGTAAGTATATTGATAAGTGTTTAACAGGTTTTATAATTTAGGGTTATTCTTAGGTAGTCATTATGTGTGGAGATAAAGCTTTTGAGATTAAAGCTTTATCCTTCAAAATTGCCTTCTTTTGAATTGCAATTTTTGCACAGGGTTTGGATTTAGTGTATAATCTTGTTTACTGTAATATAGGGAGTTTTTGAACACTGTGTTTGTTTATTACACTGTGGAATATGTTCAGGAATATAGTGTTTTGGCTTATATTAATAACAAGGAGTAGCTTGTATATGTTGGGTTTGGTAGTTACCCTGAAATGTTGAATTGGGGTATACAGTGAAATACAGGGAAATTGGCTAATAATAACATATATAGTATGGGTAAGGTAATTTGGTAAAGTTTCTGGTTGTGAGGGTAGTTAATCCAGGAATTTATGGGTGTGGGTGGTCAACACCTTATGATTTGTGTTAGTACATATGTTAGCCTAATTATGTAGGGGTTATTTTGTTTTGTTTGATTGTTTTGTATTGTGTTTTTACCTGTTTATGAAACATATACAGAATATTAAAACATTGATAACGTAATTTTCCTGGTTATATATAACATGAAAAACATTGTTACAGTTATAATAAAGACATTGCAATATGAAGCATTGTAAAATAATACTTTTATTATTGTCTTGTAAAAGATTGTGGTATAAAACTTTATAAAAATCATATACATTTTCTATTTATTAAAGTTAGAAGGGGTGGTTCCCCTTTGGAAACTTATCTGGTTTAAAAAGAGGTGAAACCAGAGCTATGGTGATAGAGTCTGAAGAATTTACTTAACTGGAAAATAAGTCCATCAGATTTTAAGCAAAGTTCCACTCCTTGGAAATTGTATTGCTGTTTTGTGGATCTTTCAATAGTTTTTAAGGGAGTTAGGTATTTTCAGTTCCCATTCTTGGCATTTTTTAATGGCTTCTGTTGGAGTATTCAGAACATATACTTTGTCTTCTTTTGTAGTTATCAGACATACTGGGAAGCCCCATTTATAGTTTATTGAATCTGAGGATTTCTGTTGCAGTTTGGAAGAGTCTCCTTGCTTGCATAGTTGACTGGGATAGAGCAACGTAGTATTGTAAGTGAGAGAATTTAGTTGGAAGATTTTGTTTGTTTCTTGTAGCAGACATGAATAGCTCTTTGGCTTGGTAGAAATGAGAAATCTGGTGATCACATCTCTAGGTGCTGTTGGAGGAGCATTTTTAGGTTTGAACAGTCTATGTGATCTATCTAGGGTGCGTTCTAATTTTGACACACCTGGTATTATTTCCTCTATCAAATTGTCCATATATTGGTTTAGTTCTGAGTTTTTAATAGTTTCTGGAATGCCTCTTATTTTGATATTATTTCTTCGTGACCTATCTTCTAGGTCCGAGATTTTATTTTTAATTGTGTTGACTGTGTCGTCTAAGTTATTGTGAGCGTCTACAAGTTCGTTGAAAGAAGTGGTAAAATCCGCCATTTTATTTTCTATGTGGGAAGTTCTTTCAGCAATTTCCACTATAACTTTTTTAATGGTGTTAACCATTTCTGTGACGTCTGCTTTAAATGCTTTATGTTGGGAAATTAGCATTTCCTTTAATATAGTCTCTGATACTGGTATGTTAGTGGTAGGGAAATTATGTAAGGATTTTTGCATACCTGTTTTGGTTTTGGTGTTTGTTTCAACCTTTGTTTTTCCCTTGTAGGCTTTGTTAGGATCCATCTGGGACTGAGGGGATCCCCCAGAAGAGTTTGTTGTTGTCTCTGGTGTTGTCACTTGTAGGGTTTAGATGTGTAGAAGTACTGCTGTGCGATTCTGCATCTGAATCCACCTTTCCTTCTATTTTTATGTTTGTTCCCTCTTGCAGGTACGGACTCGCGGGATCACTATGGGCCCTGCCATCTTGGATTTCCTCGCGGGAACCGGAGCTGCCGGAGAAGAAGTGGGTAAGTTTCTTTGACTTTGCTTTTGGCGTAGCAGTTTTATTTCTTCCCATGTCTGGGATGTTTGTGTGGGTCGCTGGAGAAATTTGGACCCGTTTTGTTGGGGTAAGTTGCTTTAGTTCTGGTAGCTGTGCAGGAGCTAAGCAGACATGCGACTGTCCTCTGAATTTTTTTATTTTGTTGTTTGAACAATAAATATATCCTTTGACAAATGTCGAACAAATGAGCAACAAAATCTTTAGGCCACAACTGTTAAAAAAGTGGACACATATATACATAACCATAATATCTATAACAAATATAATACATTTTAATAATTAAGACTGAACATTGTGCTAAAGCCACAATGTTCAAGAAATGCTTTTCTAAAACAAATAATTTGGACTAGCTTTGTCTTATTTGGTCCCATTTTTGTGATCTTAACATGGGCATCCTTACAAGAAAGATTTGAAGGTTTGCTACATACATAGTTATGCAGAATAGTAAAAAACAAACATTTTGTAAAGATCATCAATAGAACTAATATACAATTTTGCCATATATTTTTCAGCATATATGCAAACATGCTTAATCTTGCATTGATCCTACAATCAAAATATCATAAGATGACACATAATTACATAACAATGCTCATTGAAGGACAGTATTTGTAAAGGATGTTTATTGGTAATTTTCCGTAGACAAACTTTATTTTCCTTTCCCATACGTCATGCTAGTACCAGTAAGTTTTGCAACATGTTAATGTTAATGTTGGAGTGCAGTCGAAAACAACAATACTAGATGGTGTTTGTATATTATGTATGGGCCCATAGATCTCAATGTCCTCATACCAGGTAAGACAAAAATAACAACCATTATTGGTGTTTTCAATGGTAGACAAACATTTCTATGTTGACAATTAGTAATTGTCTGATCCTTCACAAAAACTATCCTATGAGCCATATTTGTAAAGTATTGTATAAGTAACGTCTGATAACAAACAATAGCGCTAGGATTGTTATGGTTTTCCATTGCAGTGTTGCTTTTGTAACACCATAACTTTATTTCCACCCTTGCTAAAAACAATACCGTCTTGTATTTGCATAACACCCAGTATCATGCCATTAACTACATTGGGAAAATAATGAGTGGTAGCCAAATACCATCCAGATGAATGTTTGAGTGCTGCATTATATTTCTGTGGGTTGAAAAGAAACATTACTATCCAAAACAATGGCAATCCTATCAGTATGTTTTTTTAACACTATAGTACATTGCACATAAGAATCCTTTATGAAAATGGCCCTTTATAAACACTGTGGAATGACATTACAATTGGATTACAAAGTACAAATGTATATCAAAGCATTGCCATGTTGAAACACATATATGCTTAGAAAATAAATTTAAGCCCAATGTAAAAACATGTTATTCAAATAAATCTTGAGCAAGAAGATAAGATTTATAGTCAGTGGTCCAAACCTCAGCTAAAATTTGTTTATTTTGTGTTGGAGGCACACCAAGTTGCACGTAAGCTATATTAGCATTTGGCCTACTTGTCATCTGGATATATAGTACAGAACTATAGACCTGTAAGCCTAATATCAGTGGTAAGGAATGTGCGGGAAACTTTGGTAAGGAATCATATCCAGAACTGATCTTATTATAGTAGTCCGCATGGATTTATGAGAAATAGATTGTGTCAGACAAATGTACTTGTTTTTTATAAAGAAGTGAGTAAGAATTTAGATTCAGGCATAGCA
Organism: Hymenochirus boettgeri; assembly: GCA_019447015.1. Classification (NCBI taxonomy): domain Eukaryota; kingdom Metazoa; phylum Chordata; class Amphibia; order Anura; family Pipidae; genus Hymenochirus; species Hymenochirus boettgeri. The sequence continues at coordinate 72,201,738 of CM033477.1, forward strand.
TAGATGTAGAATACTAGAATTTTGCTAAAGCCTAGTGTGTGCCACATAGGGGACTGAGGTAAACTGAGGACTAATAAAACAAGAATTGGTTATTGGATCGCAAACATAGTGGTTAATAGAGCTACATCTATGTGGGCTAAAGTTCTAAGTGGCGTGCCTCATTGTTCCTTACTGAGGCCACTTCTTTTTATAAATGACTTAAGGTTTGTACACACGCTCAATTTAATAGCGAGGAACGATCCCCGACAAATGATCCACCAGGCGGATCAACGAACGACCCCTGACCGAACGCATACACACGGACGATTCTCACCCGAAACAGCCGTTCGTCGTGTGTAGTGCTCGGCTATTGGGGGTCGTTCCTCGCTCGTAAATCAAGCGTGTGTATGAGCCTTTAGAAAGGTGTTATTGAGAGCGAAATCTCTGTGTTTGCTGATAACACTAAACTATGCAGAGCTTTGGAAACTTCAAATGATGTGCGATTGCTGCAAGCTGATCTGTTTGATAAATGTAAGGTGATGCATTTGGGTTTTAACATTCCTTGTGCCACCTACACTATAAATAACTCTGTACTAAGTGAATCTCTAATGGAAAAAGATTTGGGGATTTTTGTAGATAACAGACTTAGCTGTATCAAACAATGCCAGGCAGCCATGGCTTGAGATAGCAAGATATTGTCTTGTAAAAAGAGGGGAATAGATTCAAGGGAGAAAAATATTATTCTCCCTCTTTAAAAGGCACCGGTAAGGCCTCATTTGGAATATGCAGTGCCATTTTGGAATCCCACATACAAAAGGGACATCCTGGAAATAGAAGCAGTTTAGAGAAGGGCAGCTAAAATAATAAGAGGAATGGCCTTATCCTTCATGCTTGACTATGCAGGCAGATTAGACAAGTTACATTAGAGAAGCATTTGCACTGAGATATGATCACTTTATTCAAATATATTAATGGGCCTTAATAAACTTTCTGGTGCATTGTTAACCAATAGGTCATATCAGGGGACTTGTGGACATCCTTTAAGGTTAGAAGAAAATATCCTGAATCAAACAGTATTCCATATGCATGGTTGCACACCTGGATGTGGAAGCGATTAGCCACAAAGTGAAAATGCACGATGGCTCAAAAACAGCAAAATTATTTAGCCAACTCTGAATTTGAACAGTGTGCAGTTTTTACTGCCTACTCCCCACAAAATATATATTCTTAGAATCTACATACCTTCAGATACATAACGCTGTAGTTCGTTCATTCATACAATCAATGTTGTGGACGCAGTTCTTTGTAGAAATTCACACTTTTAGCAAATTTTCTGAAATTTGCCAAATGGGACGCATGCACGAGAGCAATTACAAGAAAAAAGTGCTCTGTAATTTAAACAGCCTACACTTTTTCAAAGGCAAACCCCTGAAATTTGAATATAAACCCCACAAACTATATATTTTTGGAATTTATACAACTTCAGCTACGTAATATTGCCTTGTTTTTATTCATTACATGAAGAATTCAAGAATCCATATAACTATTTGCATCAATAAAATAAGATGATGCAAAGGTGGAAATCCTACCTGAACACACTTGACAAGTAAAAACACCCACTAAATGTCAATCTCCCACATGTCCTGAATCAAACAATATGCCATATGCATGGTGTTAGAATAAATATCCTCAATAGTCACGCCCGACCGCTGATGCCTGTCTTTAGACCCACTAAGAGACCCTCAGCGCTGGGAGAAAGGATTACACAACACGTTCGGTGCGGTAGAACCCAGTTTCTTGGTTTATTCATTTCGTACATTGGAATATATCAAACCAGAAAAAAAGGGCTTTGCCAGAAAAAGGGCAGGCCAGACACAGTGTCTGCAGATGACATACTAAAACCTTGGAATATGAAGATAGAGTCAGGCTGACACACAATGTGGGAGGCAAAAGACCTTGAGCTCAGAACATTTGGAAACAAAACATCTGCAATAACACGACAATAATATAAGACAAAATGGAGTCAGAGAACAAAATGGCTGCTATTAGGCTAAGTGATTATAGAGAATATATATCCACCCTTTTATCCCAAAGGGATAACTAAACAGAAATTATGTGTAATTTATAGCAAAATTATCAGTGGAAATAGTATTCAGAGCAATTACATCATTATACATAGCAGCATGAGAAACAGTTTTACAATTAGTAGGAAGCTTACAAAATGAAGAGAATATAGAAAAACATCCTGGGGCACATTGAAGACAGCAGCAACAGAGAAAAACACATATGATAATTATAATTGTACCAAAATATTGAAAAGCTGACCCCAGGAGGGAAGCCACCAAAAAAGCATATTCCATAAAAAAAATTTACCATCATCTACTTTGGTGTGATTGCTAAGTTGTTGCAAATTACTGATCTGATATTTAATAGTGAGGGTATGATCAGAAAGATTAAAGCCACACATACCTTCAACACTTTCAAATCCTTGACTATGCAACAATTAAAGCAATTGTCTACCAGTATATATTGTTAGACCTGGAATGCCTACGATACTAGCACCTAAAGCAACAACTTCAGTTTCAGATAGTGGATGCACATTAGGCTTACAATCCTCTGGCATATTTATAAGATCCCTGCGATTACGTTTACCTGCAGAGAGGAAAGAAGAAGACTGCAAATGTGTGCTAGGCACTATCACCATACTTAATCTACTTATAGCACAAGGACCTCCAGAAATATTAGCAGGTAAATAAGTGTAGCTAACATTCCCACAGGCTATAACTCATCCCTCTAAAAAAAACAATGTGTACATAATTTGATATCGTTTGGTAGGTGAGATTACACTTCATGTTATTGTTCACAGAAACACATTTGGCATTAGGGGAACAAATAAAATAAAACAAACTTCAGCAGCAGTAACATTTTGAGTCCGAATCATAACTATATCTATAGTTCGTTCATGGGAGGTCTGTTGAGGTATTCTGGAAAATTTAAGCGGGTTACACCACCTTCCCGGATAATTGGGATCCAATATCTTATAATGCTGATCAGTCAGATAGTATTGGAGACATGTTGGAACTGAAACTGGAATAGCGACTAAACAAGTACTTATAATGTCCTGAACACTTTTACATTTCCTAAACAAAAGTCAGTTATATTTAGGAGCTTCTTTGAAATATACTCCCAGATGTTACCTGGGGGCAATGGAACACGGGGAGCAATAGAGCGGGAAACTCTGTTCATTCTAATAACCTCAAAATGGGAAAAACCACAGAATAAGATGAAAAATGAACAGGTCAGGAAAATGTGTTTCATCTGGAGTTTACAATTTATCACTGGTTTGGAATCTGGGCTCATCTTAATCTTCCTCCTCAAGGGTGGAAGGGTGGGCGTTGTCATCTCTGAAGTCATCTGGGTGGTCTCTGGGGTCATCTGGGTGGTCATCTCGTTCTCCAATCAACAGATTCGGTGTGCGCTTTACTCTGGAAGCATGTATCCACGATGGATTGCCTTCAACCAAGATAGATGTGCGAGTCACAGAGGGAGGCTCTAAAGATTTGTGTTGATGTAACGCCTTTACCAAGACCACATCACCTGGTTTGAACGGGTGCGTCGGAGCACTAGAAGACTAGAAGGTAAAGAAAAAGACAAAGAAACATCATAGATGCTATTCAATTTTTGAATCAGTTTTGCCACATAAGCTTCCTGGATAAATTCCAGGTCACCTGTAATTAATATCCCTGTCTTAACTGCCCAAGGCGTAGGGAATGGTTTACCCATTAAAATTTCGAAAGGGGACAACTTGGATGTAGAATTGGGGGCCATACGAATCTCTGCTAATACAGCTGGTAAATAAATATCCCATTTACTGAAAGAACCTGCAGTAGCCTTCCTAAGTTTCTCTTTTATTTGTGCAGTTCATTCGCTCAACAACACCTGAACTCTGGGGATATAAAACTTCTATTCAATCAACATCAATTACACAATCTCTTGTAATACTTTAGAAATAAAAGCTTGTCCTTTATCTGAATCTATCCTAACAGGACAACCCCATCTAGGAATCATTTCTTTACACAAAATTTTAGCAACAGTTTTCACATCTTCTTTTTACTAAGTATATACATTTGGGTAATAAACATTGTGGCTAAGACTTTTATTAGCCATATTATTGCTATAACTACCCCCTCTTTAATAAAGACCCAAAGGTCTAAAAACAATGCTTGAAAAAAAAAAATCTTAAAAAAATGAATCGGGAGAAAACAAAAACTTAAATTGAAATAATAACATTTTCAGGGAAAAGTATGAATGCAGGAAAGAAACAAAAGAAACGGAGAAAAGAGTAGCAACTTATACACATATACGAGATAACATTCCCTTAAACAACATGAAAAGAACTCACAATAATTTCATTTGAACAACCAAAACATAAGGAAGATAATAATCCACAAATTAAATTAATATAAAGTCAGCTCACCATTCTCATTTATAAACTGTCTACTGCCAAATTCTACCAAAAACCAACTACATTAAAATCATACCTGGAAACAATGAATTAACATCTTAAACCTTAAACAAAACACAAGTACGGGTTAAAGAAAAGATTAAGCTAAATAAACAAAACACGGTAACGGACTAAATTCTAAATAGAATCTGGGAATTGAAGATCTATATACACTATACACAAACACCTACAACCATAACAGCTCTAATTGGCAGAGAATCAAATCGGACTAAAGAGAGATTTACACCTATATTTAAATACTAATTGCTTGGGTATTAATTTAACCTAATCTTAATACAGTAAATAAAAGGAATATACTATGGGTAAGACCGGAATATATCTAACTTTTAAAACCATGATGGATTTAAAATAACCTCGTACTCTGTGAGGCATCGGATAGAGTTGGAGGCCTCAACGGCCATTGCACAGGCTGCAGAGGTGCACAAACATTAAGGCATCCACTGAACAGTGACTGCCAATGATTTAGAAAAAATAAGTGACTAGTTTCAAGGTGTCTCTGTGATATTGTGATAAAAACTGCCGCCATGGTTTTACAATGTTCTCTATAATATAAATGAAAAGATTTATCATAATTCAAAAAGCTCAGAGCAGGGGCAGAGGTAAATGTTATTACAATTATTTAAACATTCTTTATCATTTTCGGTGTCCATAGAATGATGTTTGGACAGTCTTTAATTGTGCTTTTTGGAGCATTTGGTCCCAGTGGGAGCTGGCTGGAATTCATTGTTGCATGAAGCTGACCAATTCAGCTTTATTACAGGGTGTTTGAAATGCAAAAATGTCTTTATCTCTGGCAGGGCTGACCAGATGTTCACCCTTAGATATTACACAACCAAGATATTGAACTGAGTCTTTGCAATATTGTATTTTCTGGAAGCTTTTGATGCAGCACAATTGAGGAGAGATAGAGACCTTTTACTTACCTCCATGCTCTGGATCATAATGACCACATTAACATATTTGACAATTAACATATTTCAATAATTTCAATAATCCTAGAACCATGTGGCTGAACCCATTATTATTTTAACACTTCACAGAGAGCCATAGAGTCTGTCACTGGCAAGTCCACCAAGTCTCTATGTCAAACAGTGACACATAAATTGGGACTTTTCAAAAAATAATGAATACTAAAAGACTGAGCCGTAGCACCAGCTGACACGCAAAAGAAAATCATGTCTTAAAATCAACAACTGTATTACATTGGGTATTGGCAGAAATGCTAATAAGGGCTTAAATATCCAAAACTATAGGAACTATCTGTATTATGAGCGGGCTATAATAGGGGTATAAAGTAGGAATATAGTCTTTATAATTACTCATTGCTTTACAAAGGTACAAACCATTGGCAGAATACTATTAATTATATCTTGTAAAAGGGTTTAGGGGCATTAAAAAAATAATCCATACATCAACTTTTACTTCCAACAAGTTATGCCACTAAAGAAAATTAAGATACACAATTTACTTAATAAATTCTGTATTATCAAATTAACAAGTGGGGTAATCTGGTAATAATCTGGTAATAATTTAAAGGAAAAATAAGACAATAACAATAGGCCATTATCCCTATTAGTGACAAATATTTTATATTCTTAGTCTCTGCAAGTACCCTAATAAATCTCTACAAAAGGCTTGCAATCAGCTGAGGGACCATTAATATAAGGAAGCTTTGATAGAAAAGCACATAGTCCCTGTATCATTAAAAAAAATTAAACAGCTTACCTTGTATATCTGAAGAACACAAATAGGATTACACATTCTGTCCATGAGCTGTACCATAGCGAGGGAATCACTTGTGGGAAAAATCCACCACAACTGCCATCATAGAGGATATCTATCTGTGACTGTATTTTCACATCCTACTTAGCTATATAGATATAACGGGCACTAGTCTCACTAATGATTTAATTTATTACAAATAACATATCTACTATTATTAAGCTGATCATTCTGATAAATCCTTTTTGAAAACCACCAGAAACTCTACAAGATCCTAAATCTTCACTTTCTCAAAAACCTATATAATAATAAAAAAAACTTCAGTAGACATTTCTACCTCTATTTTCCTATCCACCTTCCTCTTGATTACCTTTCTCTTCCATCTTCTTGAACCTTTTTACACAATCTAACACTGTTTTCCTTAAACTGTACACGAGCAGATGCAAAACAATTAAGATCACTATACAATTATATAAGTCCCACTAAAACATGAAATGTACTTTCGTTTCCCACGAGCAAAAAGAAGGAGGGGTAAAGCGGGGGTTAGGAATGTAAGCAGATAAAAATCCAGGAAGGAAAATACATTTATAATAGAAAACATAGAGTCCAAACATTTTAAGTGAAACCAGCATTAACCAAATTTAACCTCACTTATTTATATAACTAGATTTATAATAAAATTCACTAAAAGAGCTCTCAATGAGAATATACATGTTTTATCCAACCCAATATATTATTAAACCATGGATTGCCATAAATTGTACCACCAATACGGATCACCTAATCCACCAGGAAAATTCTTCGGAACTTCTGTACCAGTCTTGTTATCAGTATTTTTCCACACATTGGAAACCTGTAAACTTAGAATTAAAACACTTTAATATACTTTAAATGACTTTTCATGTTTGGGTCCGACACCTTTACTGTGAAACTTTCCATCCTGTAAGCAAGAAGGTTAACCATAAGCGCAAAGCAAGCAAGCTCAACAAATTAACAAATTTGACAGACAAAACTGTTACACATAAAACATACAAGACATACAAAGGTAAGGTCTCTTAATGTTCCGTATAATGCTAGCTAGCAAAGAAACACATCTCAGAAGTTCGAACTTCAAATGAACCGGACCACACTGTCCGTTCTATAATTGGTTAAGCTTAACTCTTACCGTCCCTTATCTTATCCTTATCTCCCGTATTTTAGACTTCACGCGAAAGAAATCCTAGAAAGAGAAAACATTAACTCTCTATGTGCAGGTGGCCGCCTGCGGGAGTATTATCTTGTAGTCCAAATACAAGTTGCGGGTCCTACCCCCCGCATAGGGATCCTCTCAATCAAGGGGAAATATATCTCTTGTTTGGCTCCCAGTTAACTCTTCCAAAGAGAAACTAAAAATGCAGATCGCCACCTGCGGGAGTCTACCTTACTCTTTAACTCTTTGGAACACCTAGCACCAAGATTTTACATTCCACTCAGGGAATAAAACTCTTTCAGAATTTAACACTCCACCCACGAAGCAACTTCGTTAAGAGAACTCGATCACAGGTCCCAGCCTGCAGGCATTCTACTTACAGACCCCGTCTGTAAGATGTGGGGCATGCGTCCGCCCTTCCAGACCCACGTTTTAAAATCTATACCAATATGCTGATACAAGTTACAGAACAAGCAAGACAGTTAATAAGTTCAATACTTACTGTCCTGTAGGTTGTATCCCACTTCTGACACCAGTTGTTAGAATAAATATCCTCACTAGTCACGCCCGACCGCTGATGCCTGTCTTTAGACCCACTAAGAGACCCTCAGCGCTGGGAGAAAGGATTACACAACACGTTCGGTGCGGTAGAACCCAGTTTCTAGATTTATTAATTTCGTACATTGGAATATATCAAACCAGAAAAAAAAGGACTTTGCCAGAAAAAGGGCAGGCCAGACACAGTGTCTGCAGATGACATACTAAAACCTTGGAATATGAAGATAGAGTCAGGCTGGCACACAATGTGGGAGGCAAAAGACCTTGAGCTCAGAACATTTGGAAACAAAACATCTGCAATAACACGACAATAATATAAGACAAAATGGAGTCAGAGAACAAAATGGCTGCTATTAGGCTAAGTGATTATAGAGAATATATAAAAACCTAACACATGGGTGCACAGAGAGACACGGCCAGCAACTAACTTAAATGGGATGCATGCACAAGTGCAATTACAAGAAAAAACCAAAGTGCCCTGTAATTCGAACAGCTTACTATTTTTCAAAGGGAACGGCCCCGAACCTTGAAAATGCCCCTTACAAATAAAAAACCCACTCAGTGTCAATCTTCCACATGTCCTGAATCAAACAGTATGCCATGGCCACCAATTAGCTCAAATGGGAGGCATGCACACTTGCAAATACATGAAAAAATCAAAGTGCTATGTAATTTGAAAAGCCTGCTCTTTTTTAAAGGAAAACACCCTAAAGCTTGTATATATCCCCCACAAACGATATATATTTTTGTAATCTACACATTTTCAGCTATGTAATGGCCCATGCTTTCACAAATACACGCAGAATTCTGCACATTCTTCAAATTCTTTTTAGAAATGTGTACTTTTTTTTGTAGATTATCTAGAAAAAAAGTGAAAATGAACAATAATATGTAGAAATCTTGAACAACCCCCCCATTAAAAATATAACAGCCCTCTAAATATTATTCACTCCCATGTCGTCAATAAACCAATACCCTACTTCCATCAGTGCATGTTGAAACACTGCCACCAAACAAACTCAAAAGGAGACAATGTGCAATTTTGTGGCTGAACTCTAAGGTCACTTTTCGGACTCAAACAATCTACTTTACTTTGTAAAGCCCCTATTGGTTATGAAATATCATAGTGTCAAATAGTTTCTGATAGAAAATTCTCCAAAGCAAAAAACAAATTTGGTAGATATATCATTATTCACCAAAAAAACCAAACCGCCGCTAAACATTTTAGTAATGGCTTGGGAGAAAGACAGGAGCCAAAGTATGTACTGTATATTCACCCTCTCACATACTGTACATACTTACTCTCTCACACATATTGTACATTCACACTCACACATACTGTACATACACCCTCTCTCACACATACTGTACATACACTCTCTCACACACATACTGTACATTCACACTCACACATACTGTACATACACACTCTCCAACACATAAATACTCTCTCACACATAAAGTATTTTCCCTTTTTCCCCTTTATTTATTAGCTCAATTTGTGTCACTCAAACTTACTGTAATCAAGAGAAGCAATCCGGCGGCGTCTGCAGGGCTGCCGGCTGACATCACTACTCGGCAAATGTCACTGTTAGGTGGTAAGTGAGACAGTGACAGTCGCCGAGTAGTGACGTCAGCTGACAGAGCTGCAGAGGAATATGGGTGCTGTGCCCAATTGTTGATCTGAGTTTCTCGAGTACAGTACGCTTGAGTGACACAAATTGAGCTAATGAATAAAGGGAAAACACGAAGGCAGAATTATTTGAACAGGGCTTAAACACTGTCTTTATACAAAAGAAAACCTTTTTTCAAAAAACTTTTACAATTTTTTTAATTGCCTGTCCGCCACCTCTCTTAATGTGCTGCCTGAGGCTTTTGCCTCATATTGCCTCATTAGAGAGGCAGCCACGCATGCCTGGTGTTTTATTACGTGAGAGTAATGAGATTGCTGTGTGTATTTCTGTTTCTGTAATTGGGGCTTCCAGAATATGGCAGTCTGTTAGAGATAGTGTTGGGAGTTCGATTTGTGTAAGGTAGTCTTGGATATCTATGTCAGTATATTTTAATTCTGTGGCATACAGGCTTTCATAGTATTGTGCAAATCCCACACCATCAAACCATTTGTTGAGCCTTCATTTATTTCAAAGAATGTTTCCCAGTCCTCTTTTAACCCATCCTCCTCTGGGAATATGAATAACCAGAATGGGCTTAACCTCCATATGGTAGTTAGGGAGTCGCATTCCATTTGATGATTGCCCAACAAGGTGAATGATCTCATAGTATTCTTGGCAGGTATCCCACATCTTGAAATGACAGTAACAGTGGCTCGCTAAACAAGATCATATCTATTCTAGACATTGAATTATAGGCTGGGGAAAAACAGGAGTATTCCCGACCCTTAGGGTATTTGTACCTTGATGTATCATCCATATGTATTTCTGGAGACAGTCAAATCTGGTACTTGGGTATGTCACGGGTTCCCTATTAAATGTTTTGATGTTAAGTTCAAGAACGTATTAAAGGCTCCCATCCAAATCACTTTAGGTGATGGGCAGTTGGCCATAAACTGGAGATCCATTTGTATTAATGTGGAGCTATATGGAGGGGGCACATAGAAGGCTAATATCCAGTAGCTCAAAAGGTACTCATTTGCCGCTCCACATGAGGAGGTGGTAAAATGTGAGTAGTATATACAGCATACCCAGGGTTTTTTAAGGGCTTTGTATTGTGAGTTGTTAATGTGTGTTTTAGTAAGTACTGCTGTGTCCACCTTGTTTTTTTCTATATGTTGCTGAACTGCTGTACGCTTTGTTTTAATTTGTAAGCCCCGAACGTTCCAGTGGAACAACTTGTAATTTACATAAGGCATTTTCAACCCGCTGGATGGAAGGCTGTCCCAATATAACCCCACAGTCTGGTTTCTCCAATCTCCCCCCCTCCCATCACATAGGGACATATTAATAAAAGTTTGACTTTTTTGCCAAATAATTAACGCCGAACATCGCAGCGAAAATAGCGCCGTTTGGGGCTTCGTTTCGCCTTATTTATGAAAAAGCAAAAAAAACACTTTGCGTCTGAAAAAGGCAAACAGGCGCAATAAAGAGCGAAAAGTATCGCAGCGAAAACTTAACGCATCTAAGATGACTGCATTGCGAAAACCATTTGAAACGCGAAAAGGCCACTATAACACAATCTAAACCCAAAAATGTCCACCTCACATTTACAAATAAGTAACCCATGTCTTATTTATCCAATCCATTTATAAATTCTAATTTGGAATACAATTCAATTTTCCACCGCACATTCGCCTTCCTCATGCGCAGTCGCTTTTCTAATGCTCGTTCGGCTTTCTAATGCGCGTTCACTTTTCCAAGGCATATTCCCCATTATAACGCTTGATCGCCTTTATAATGCGCGTTCGCCTTTCTAATTCGCGCTCACCTTTCTAATGCGTGATCGCTTTTCCAAGGCATATCCACCATTATAATGTGATTTCGCCTTTCTAATGTGCATTCACCTTTCTAATGTGCAATCGCTTTTCCAAGGCATATCCACCATTATAATGCGTGTTCTCCTTTCTAATTCGCGTTCGCCTTTCTAATGCGCGATCAATTTTCCAAGGCATATCTGCCATTATAATGCACAATCGCCTTTATAATGCGCGTTCGCCTTTCTAATTCGCGTTCGCTTTTCTAATGCACGATCGCTTTTCCAAGGCATATTCACCATTATAATGCGCAATCGCCTTTCTAATGTGCATTCGTCTTTCTAATGCGCAATTGCATTTCCAAGGCATATTCACCATTATAATGCGCGATCGCCTTTCTAATTCGCGTTCGCTTTCTAATGCAATTTTTTTTCCTCTTCATTCTCCCAATCCAATGTGGTTTTATTTCAAATATAGTATTAATTACATTGAACAGCTTACTAGCCGGTAACTATGATTGTGTGTCTTTTTTTCACTTCTTGTGCTCCAAATTGGACCGAATTAAAAAGCATCAACAGTGAACTAGAATTGAATGGAAACACTATTTAAACCAGCTTATCATTGTGAGTAGAGAACATGTCTGAGGAGGAGGTGTTATTTTTGGGGCACTTTTAAAAGCTTGCAGCAGCTGCAGTGGTCTATGTGGAGACAGCAGAGAGGCTACATGGAGGACAGGACAGGGAACATGTGTCAGGATCAGACTCATTTTTTAAAAGGAGATTTAGTCATCTGTACGAGCTGTCTGATGACGAGGTTGTTCGTCACTTTACACGAAATTGTCCAGCCATACTGGAGCTTTATAGCAAAATGGGCGATTTGTTTCATGGATCCAGAAAAAAACAAGGACCACCTAGTCGTCCACTTTCCTAAGGCACAAATACAAATGCATAAATAAAAGCGCAAAAACGCCACCTTCTTATGGTGCCAAAACGGCACGCCCCCTTCTTTTAGTGCCAAACTGGCGTCCACAAAAGCGAAATGCAAAAATGGACTATCTGACGTTGAAGATGCGGAAAATAGGAGTGTCATTAAATAGATAGCAATGCTGTATTGTTCCAAACAATGTAAAAATATTCCTTTATACACATTGAGACAATATTGTGCATCAAATATTAATTCACAGCATAGGGTCTTTTATTCGCTTTCCTAATTTCGTGTTTCGCTTTATTTTGTTGCTTTTTCTCTTTTTGAGTTTCCGTTTATTTGAATGAATCCCATACCCTGCGTCTCCTATTTTGAAACACAAACAAATCTGTGTAAGTCATTTTTATACACATTACCTTGAAATTGTAGGAAAAGAACCACTTACCCACAAGCCAGCCCTCTAGCATCCGCCCGCTAGTAAACTTGCGGTAGAGAGCTGACTGGCGCAAAATATGGCAACTTCCAGGAAATGCACTGTTTATACTCATAATGCGGAGGTGAGAATCACACACCACCTGAACATTAAGAGAATGGAAGGGTTTTCTATTAAGATACACTGCCATACTCTGTTTAGGTGGTGCGAGCGCAATATGCGTACAATCAACGCCTTCTAGGCAGTTAGGAAAACCCCCTGGCAGAAAAAAAAATATGTTTTGATGTTTTGCCACTCTGACTCACTGGATGGAAACTGGATGTAATCAGTAGACACGGGCAAAATAGCATTTAGCACCTTGGGCAGGATCCTGGAAAAAGAAAGATGCCAAGGAGTTGTGACGTCACAGGCTGGAAAATAAAGGACAGACAAAAATGTTGTCATCCCAGTCAATGACACATTCCGCCTTGGTGATGGCTCCAACAAATCTGGGCGATTTAGGTGAAAGTGATGCACAACCTCCATCAGACAGCTCGTCTAGAAGACAAAACCTCCTTAGAAAAAAACGAGGCTACCTGATCCTAACTGGCACATTTTCCCTTTCCTGCTCTTCACGCTGCTCATGTTCAGCCTGCAAAAGTAAATCAGCAGCGGCTGATGCTGAAACAGTTAGGACATAGTCAAACAAAAGTAGCTCCTCCACACTCATTTTCTTTAGCCACAATGATCAGCTTAAACTGCTTGTTTAAATAGTGATTGGTAGCAAACAAAATTTATGGTACTGTTTTTTTCATAATGTGAAATTTTCATAAAGTGAAAACCAAATCCAATCATTGTGACCGGCTAGCCAGCTGTTCTTGGCACTATATTTACATTTTTATAAAATTGGGAGAAGACAGAAAGAAAAAAAAGAAAGTTGACAACACGCCTATTAACAACTTAAATGCGCATTCAAAAGGTAAATACGTATTCAAAAGGCAAACGCACATTCAAAAGGCAAATGTGTATTCAAACAGCGAACGCGTATTCAAAAGGCGAACGCGCATTAGCAAGACGAACAGACAGAATGAGTTGTTTAAAGGGTGAAGCCACACCAGCGTGTTTTTCACATTTGCGTCCGCGTTTTGCGTTTGCGATTGCGCCCGTGGTTTTTGCTCAAATGGAAATTACACCAACGCAAAACTTGCGATTTCAGATTGCACGTCCGTTTGCATTTTGCTAATGCATGCGTTCACCATTTTTGGTGCATTAACGCATGCGTTTCCATAACGCAAGACGGCAAAAACTCATGCACAAAGTCAAAACGCACAACAATCTTGGGCAATAGCGCTTGCAATTTTGTGTGTGATTCCTGTGCGTTGCAGCACATACGCGTTCGCCGTTTGAATGCAACACACAGGAATCGCACACCAAATCGCGAGCGCTATTGCACACAATTGTGCACGCGATCCTTGTGCGTTTGGTGTTTGCGCATGCGATTTCACCTTTTTCGGTTATGGAACTACATGCATTAACGCACCAAACATGGTGAACACATGCGTTAACCAAAAGGGAAAAATGAAAAATCTATCAGAGAGATTCAATAAAAGTTCTTATCATTTAAAATGGTGCTAATTTTGCCCCAACCAATCAGATCTTATTTAACATTTGAAAGCTAACATCTGATTGGTTGGGGCAAAATTAGCACCATTTTAAACGATTAAAACTTTTATTGAATAACCCTGTATATCTCTCACAAAAAACATGTAAGACAATTTGTATGAATGGCTTTTAAGTTTTTTGTGCATTAAAAATCATGAACAAATACAAAATCACAAGACATGCTAAAAACATGCCTTTTCGCTAAAAACATGCCTTTTCTCCACCTTCAGGTTCGCGCTAATATTCCGCTCCATTTAAAGCGAAAACACACTTTTCGATTTTTATAAATCGCGTTATGCCTTTTCGGTCCCCTTTTCACTAAAATTACCATTGCGATGTATGGCGAAGTAAGGCGAAAAGGGTTTTAGTGATAAATATACCCCATAGTATGGTAATATCAGTGGTATAACTATTATACGTATACTTTTGCTTATTGTTTTGTAGCTTGCACAAATAAACATACGGTTGCCTTAAACTATATACACAAAAACATTTTAAACTATATAACCTTGCTGTCAGCATCTTGTTAAATAAAATCTAGTTACTCCTATAATTTTATGCAGTACATCCTATCAACTTGTGAATAAGATATTATTGTCCCAAGACAACATTGTCTCAATAGACAGAGCACATTCACAAACACACAACAAGCTGTGTCTCATGTCTCCCTTTGCTGTGCATGCTGGGTGATTTATGAAAATAACCTGTGTGTACTAAGGGTCAGCTCCCATAATTCACATTATCTGGGAACACCCAGCTAAGTGTGCGCCGGACACTTCACAGGAAACTGCAGTCTTGCTTCCTGGAAGCTGACAGCAAATCATGTTACAGCTCAGAGATCCCTCCCTCTGACACAGAACACAGATATCAGTGCAGTTTTTGTGTAAACACATTAGAAATGCTCCTGTCCCTAACAATGATAAATTCCTATGCTTTTCGTACAAAAAAGAAAACTAATCTTTGCAGTGTATGTCTTTGCTAGCACGGATGAAAGAAACAGAACATTTAACATTTCAGCAAAAAATAAAAGTAAGTATGGGGAATCGAACCAGCAACCTTCTATACTGTGTCTTTCAAAAAAGAAAGCTTTCTACCTCTATGCCACATGAGCTAATAAGTAATGACCCAGTACATGTAGAGTCTTTCGGGGAGATTCAATATCGCTGCTTCCGTTACTTACCTTAAGCCCGATCCTGTGATACAATAACTGATGTTAACGAGATTACGTCAGTTATTGCATCGCGGGGTCGGGCTAAGGTAAGGAGCGGGATTTTAATGCTACACAAGCCTTAGCGTTAAGTTTCATGCTACAAATTAGCGCAAAACTTAACGCTACGGGTTTTGGATCGTTAGCACATCGCTATTTCCAAAAACATTCGGAAATGGCGCTGTGCTCTAAAATCCGTCCAAAACCCACGTTAACCCAAAAATTTTTCAGGTTAACGTAGGTTTTAGACGGAAAAGGGCCATATTGAATCTCCCCCAATATCTTTTGCTAGACACATAATAAAAACAAAAAAAGGGAACATGGGGAATCAAACCTGTGTCCCAATAGTCTGATTTTTTTCCTAACCTAGCACTTTAGCAGAACACGCCACAGGTGAACTCTCAATCAATAGAAGTAAATGCAAATAAAATCAGTTCACTATTTTGTATTGCTACTGGAAGACTGCCAGCAATTCACGATAGTTGGTACATAAATAACAGAGCTGCTATATATAAAGTTTGTACATATGTAGAAACTTAATATTTTTCTAGAAACATGGAAACAAACAAAAAAAGCACTAAACTCAGACAGTAGACTATGTTATATTGTTTCATAAGTAAACTAAGGATTTGAACTTGTGACTTCTTGGTCTGTTTGTTCCTAAACACACAGCATTTACATGGTGCGCCACCACAACTCAACTGTAATCACAGGTACATTTAGAAACTTTATCTTTCACTATAAAGAGATGCTAGAAACTCTGCACATAGAGACAGTGAATCCTGGGATCAGGGGGCGTGGCTCTTTGAAGCCATCATGAGCTATGAGTTGGCAACAACATGGAAGCCTCCTTTGTTACAGAATCTATAACTTATATCTACTAAATGCAAATAACTAGAGAAAAATCTTTCAACGTGTAGGTATTCTGGGGAGAAAAATGTCATATTAGGATCTGAAAAAACAAAGTATAGTTCTCCTTTAATAGCAATAGGCTTCATTTCCTAACTAATTTAGGACATTTGAAAACTAACATTTGAAAGCTAAGATCTGATTGGTTGGGGCAAAATTAGCACAATTATAAACGATAAGAACTTTTATTGAATAACCCTGAAGAACTTTTATTGAATCTTCCTGTTATTCCCTAAAGGTAAAAATGTAGAAATGTAATAGTTTAATACCCCTTTAAAAGCGATACACTTCTGTTCAGTATCTTTACCTAGGAACAAATCTGCCCAGTCTTTGAGCAGGAGTGATACCTTTAACAGCATAAAAACAACTTTCCTAAAGTTAAACATTTTTGTTAACCCAGTGCACTTTTGTTTTTTGTAACCTATACTAAATGACATTATGTCACGATCACTATTCCCTAAGCTTACCATTACCTTCATCTCCAAAATGAGCTCAGGGTTATTAGATATTACCAGATCCAACAAAGCATTCTGCCTAGTTGGAACTTCTATCTGTGAAAGAAAATGCTCATATAGAAAATTTAAGAACTTGATACCTTTTGAGGTTCTGGCAGTTCCCTCACTACAATCTATGTTCGGGTAATTGAAATCCCCCATAACCAAAACATGCCCCATACCAGCAGTCTTCGCCATCTGCATATGGAGATAAATTTCCACCTCCTCACTGGAATTTTGACACGATTAAGAAACTATTAGGCTATCCACCTTCTTGCATCCTATAAACAATTACACCCATATTGTTTCTGTCTTATCATTTTTATTTCCATCTATTTCATCTTTTACATTTGATTTCAATTCTTGTTTAACATACATACATAACTCTCTCTTCTTTCTAATTAACTATGTCATGTCTAAATAAGGAGTATTATTATTTATACAAATGGATTCTAGACTTTTTCCAGTTACTACAATGTACAAAGGAACATTAACTGGTTCAAGAGAGGTGTCAAGGAGGCCATTTATGTGAAAGTAAAGAAACCAAGTCTGAATAGAGGTGGGGGTTCGACACTAACTGTCTGCCATGTACAATGCTGTTTTGACACCTTACCTTGGGCAGTTCCCATAACACCTCTTAGCGACAATGCATCCAAACCTTGCATTCAGAAGGTCCCTAACACCTGGCTGTCATATGCTAATTAGGACTTTACAGGGTACTTAATTGCCAACAGATTCTTGTACAAGTCATTCTGAATTTAGAAAGTCAGTCGGATGACTAGCGAAACGTCTTTAAAAGCTAAACTATAAGTCCAGTTGATCTAACTGAATATAACAGGATGAATGAGAACCTTCATGTCACGAACTTACCTGCCGCTCCGGTCCCGCACCGCTCTGCACTTACGGGTGGGCAGTGTCGTAGACGTTATGACGGCACAATCCCGACATGCCGGGCGCCGCGAGAATTCAAAAGCCGGCGTCCTCCTGGAACCCGGTGCCCGATAGTAGCGTTTGCTACCTCCTGGCTCCTGTACTCACCTGCCTTGGATCCTGTTCCTCTCCTGCTACAGCTACTTACCTTCCCGCTCTAGTGACTATACCTACCTTGCTTGTTCCAGTTCTTCAGCCTTCTGTTCCCAGCAGCCTCTGTGTCCTGCATTTTCCGGACTATCTGCCTCCTCCTAAAGCGTACTTGTAAGTATCCCGGCCTCCCATTTATTACAGTACTATCGGGCAATGGAAACTCCTGAGGGGGCTATGGCAGAGTTGAGTAAAACTCTCCAAACTCTGTCGGTCCAAACGCACATGGACATCTTTGAACCACCATCAGGGCCAGTTGGCTCAGTTCATGGATACCCTCGCTGTCCGGCTACCCCCAGCTTCTGCCTCAGCTCGGGTTCTACGCCGCCTCCTTCAACGTCCGGATCCAGGGATCCTTCTCTTTGGGGAGAGCGCATACCTCCACCCTCACGGTTTGATGGTAATGCCCAAGCCTGCCGTGGATTCATTAATCAGTGCGAATCCAATTTGAACTTAACCATCTCAATTTTCATCGGATCGTGCAAAGGTTGGTTACATCATCGCCTTGTTGGAGGGCAATGTCTGGCCTGGGCTTCTCCCCTATGGAAAAAGACGATCCTGTAGTCAATAATGTTACCGACTTCCTTGTTTCGCAAGGTCTTCTATGCTCTGCTTGCCCTCCGTTTGATGCAGCTCGCCAAGGGTCGCGTTCCGTGGGTCAATATGCTATTGAATTTCGTACCTTG
Organism: Hymenochirus boettgeri; assembly: GCA_019447015.1. NCBI lineage: Eukaryota > Metazoa > Chordata > Amphibia > Anura > Pipidae > Hymenochirus > Hymenochirus boettgeri. Next base: position 72,220,512 of record CM033477.1, read on the forward strand.
CCGCGGAGACTTCTTGGAACAATGAGGCACTTACAGCAGCCTTTTGGCGGGACTCTCTGACGCTCAAGGATGAATTAGTATCTATAGAGTTACCTGTCCCATTGGAAGATTGATTACGCTTGCATCCAGATTGATACCCGCTTCCGTGAACAGCAGGCAGAAAGGTCTTCAGCTCGTTCCAGCTTCCCTAAGACCTTTCCTAGGCCTGCTCAGACCTTTCCGCAACCTATATTTTCGGTTGAAGACCTGTCTCCTGAGGAAAAGTCACACTGACGTACTAATGGACTTTGTCTCTATTGTGCTGGGCAAGGACATTTTGTAAGAAATTGCCCCCAGAAGTCGGAGGAAACTCCATGCCCTAGAAGTTCAGGAGGAGCTCCTTCTAGGCAATGTTAAGTCTCCTGCCAAATTTGAACCACTGAAACTCTTTCTACCAGAACTATCACCTTTAATGGTAAAACTTTTTCCTCCCAGGCCTTTGTGATTCGGTGCAGCTGGAAACTTCATTGATTCTACCTATGCAGCACAATTGGGGGCTTCCTCTCCTTCACTTGCAGCAATCTCTTCGGGCTATTGACAATAACCCTTTGGCTTCTGGATTCATCTCCAAATCTACATACGAAGTTCTATTTCGCATTGGCATATTTCACCAAGAACGTTTGTCTTTTTGTGATCCAAAGCCCTTCCGCTCCCTGATTCTCGGCTCAGATTACACAACCCTGTTATAGATTGGTCTAACAAGTGACTCAAGTCTTGAAGTCCTTTCTGTTTTGAAAATTGCTTTTCCACTCATTGCAATACCATTACCTGTGAAAAGAAATCTGAGAAAAACCTCCCTGAATGTTATCATGATTTCTCTGATGTTTTTTTGTAAAAAGCGAGCTGAGAAGCTACCACTGCACCGATCCTACGATTGCTCCATCGATCTTCTCTCAGGTACTATGCCTCCTTGGGGACGCACACAACCCAGTCTCCTTCTGAAACTCTAGCCATGAAAGAGTACATCACGGAACATTTGTCTAGGGGTTTCATACAACCTTCCTTTTCCCTGCTGGAGCTGGGTTCTTTTTGTTGAAAAAAAAGACGGAGGTTTACGACCCTGCATCGACTACCGTGTGTTAAATAAATCACAATAAAAAAATCGGTATCCTCTTCCTCTCATCTCTGAACTGTTTGACCAGATAAAAGGGGCTAAAATATTTACCAAACTGGATCTTCGTTGGGCATACAATCTGATCCGTATACGCAAAGGTGACGAGTGGAAAACAGCCTTTAACACTAGGGACGGTCACTACAAATATCTCGTAATGCCCTTTGGCCTTTGTAATGCTCCAGCGGTGTTCCAAAGCCATCCTTTCCAAAGACAAGGCACTTAAAGGAAACTCATCCCTGCGCTTATTCTCTAAGAAGTTTCTACCCAATGAGCGGAACTATGATGTCGGGAATAGGGAACTTCTGCATCAAGTTGGCCCTCGAGGAGTGGGTCATCTATTAGAAGGCACCTCTGTACTATCACCATCCTTACCGACCATAAGAACCTCGAATACATCCAGAATCTTAAAAGGTTAAATCCCCGTCAAGCACGGTGGTCCTTATTCTTTTCCCGATTCAATTTGTTATCACTTATCAACCTGGTTCCAAGAACAAAAAGCTGACGCCCTTTCCAGATCATTTGTGGCTTCCAACTGTATATTCAAGATAAGGGTCCATTATCCAACCACTAAAATTTGGCCTCTATATCTCCTCAACTCTGTTCCAAGATTCAAGCCGCACAAGATTCTGCTCCTCCAACACACCCTCTGGCAAAATCTTTGTTCCTGTTTCACTTCAGAAAACTATCCTTCTTCATACTCAAAGCACTGGATTACTAAAACAAATACTTGTGTTTAAAAAACACTGTTACCTGTGGAGCGGGGGCTGGTAGGAGACAAAGGAAAGGTTTTTTTTTTTTTTTTTTTTCTCTCTCTCTGATTGGATGGGGTGTGGGGTGTAACTAATTGGTTTAAATGGCTGAGGCCTGTTGGCTCTGGTTGGTTTTGAACCTCATTAAGGCACTTCCCATGAGCGATTAGCTCTGGCGATTTCCTGTTTTAAGAGATTTTCTGTTTTTAGAGAATTGACAGCGTTAAAAAACTAAAGCGTTTATAACAAGAAAGCGTTTGAGAACAACACTATTTTCGTCTGTGTCTCTGCGTGTGTATTGCTGTTTAGTATGGACAGTTTTGTTGGGGCCGCGCAAGTGCATCCTGCCGCATGTATGGGATCTTGGAGCAGCCGCCCCAGGGGACCTATTAGTTGTCAGGTGTGAGTGGGTTGCCCATTTGGAATCTGAGGTACAGAGTCTAAGGTAAACTTGCAACATTGCAGGACTTGGCAACCTGGGGAAATGCAGGTACTGGCAGGGGCCAGTAAACTGGTGGGTGGAGATGGGGCAGATAAGGTGGAGAAGGAAGAAGATTGTTAAGGGTCACCAGGGGAAGTAGGGGACGGAAGGATAGGGGGGCTTCTTCCAGCTGGTCGATCCAACAGATTTGCCATTTTAGGTGAAGATGTGGAGGACGATGGCTCGGAAGCAGCATGTATGGAGCGGGCTTTCCTTGAGCACCCAGGGGGCCATCTCCAATACAGGGAGGGAGAACTGGGGGCTAGGAAGGTGACAGGTGGTAGTGGTAGGGGATTCTATTATTAGAAGGGTAGATAGGGTAATTGTCGCCAGGACCCTGCAGCCGAACAGTGTGGTCTGCCTGGTGCTAGGGTTCGACATGTGGTGGATCGTGTAGACAGATTATTGGGTGGGGCTGGGAGTGACCCGCGGGTCTTGGTTCACATTGGTGCCAATGACAAAGTTAGAGGGGGAGGTGAGGTCCTTAAAATGATTTCCGAGGAATTAGGGGCCAAGTTAAAAGCAAGGACCTCCAGGGTAGTGATTTCAGAAATACTACCGCAGCCACGTGTACGCTAGGGAGGCAACGGGAGCTCAGGAGTATAAAATGCGTGGCTAAGAGAGAGTGGTGTAAGGAGATGGGGTTTGGGTTTTAGAGAACTGGGCTGACTTTTGTTGGTACAGGCTCTTTAGTAGTGACGGATTGCACCTCAATGGTGGTGGTGCAACTGTTTTGGGGAGAAGATGGCTGGGTGGTGGAGGGATTTTAAACTAGGTATGGGAGGGGAGGGAACGTTTAACTACACAGGGGTAGATAGAGAAGTTAGGGATCTGGGGGCTAGTAACACAACGGAGGGGAGGAGAAGGAGGAGGGGGGAGCATAGAGGATAAGGAGGCATGTACGACCATGTATGGAAGTAAATCAATTGATAATCTAAAATGTTGTTTACAAATGCAAGGAGTCTGGCTGGAAAAACGGCGAACTTGAAATAATAGTGTTAAGGAAAGGTATGATGTAATTGGTATAGAGATCATGGCTTAATGATCCTCACGACTGGACAGTAAATATTGAAGGGTACTCCTATTTAGACATGACCGAGTTAATAAGAAAGGAGGAGGAGTATGTATGTATGTTAAACAGAAATTGAAGCCAAATTTAAAAGATGGAATAGATGGGGAGCAAACGATGGGCAGAAACATTATGGGTGGAACTGTGTAACAGGAAGCAAGAAGGTAGGTAAATTAATTGTGGAGTGTGTTATAAGCCCAAATGCCGGGGAAGAGGTGGAATGAATCTCCATATGCAGTTGGCGAAGGCTGCTGGTATGGGGCATGTTCTGGTTATGGGGGATTTTAACTACCCTGAAATAGATTGGAGTAATGGAACGCCAGCACCTCAAAAGGTATAAAGTTCTAAATTTCCTATATGAGCATTTTCTTTCACAGATGGTAGAAGTTCCTACTAGAAAGAATGCGTTGTTGGATCTGGTGATATCTAATAACCCAGAGCTCATTTTGGAGATGAAGGTAATGGGAAGCTCTAGGGATAGTGACCATGATATAGTGTCATTTAATATAGGTTGCAGAAAACTAAAGTGCACTGGCTTAACAAAAACTTTTAACTTTAGGAAAGCTATTTTATGCTTTTAAAGGAAAGCTCCTGCTCATAGACTGGGGGGAACTGTTTCTAGGTAAAGATACGAGCAGAGTGGACCACTTTTAAAGGGATATTAAACTATAACATTTCCAAATCGGTACCTTTAGGAAACAAGTGTAAAAAAATTAGGTCACTCCTGAATGGCTTAATGCTCAGGTAAAAAGGGAAATGGAAAAAAAGAAAAAGGGCTTTTAAAATTTGAAAGCAGAAGGCACAGAACAGGCTTACAGGGACTTCAAAAGTTGTAATAAGAGTGCAAAAGAAAGAATTAAAACTAGCTAAAATAGAAATGAAACACGGATTGCCGAACAAAGCAAGTCCAACCCAAGATGTTTTTTAAGTATTAAATGGTAAAAAAATGAGGACTGAGAATGTGGGACCATTAAATAATGGAGCTGAGGTGGTTGTAGAGGATGCCGAAAAGGCTAATCTGCTAAACAAGTTTTTTTTACATCGGTTTTTACTGTTGAGAATCCTTACAGTAGGGATTGTAACAATGTGCAGGGGGAAATGAAGAGTCTTCACATTGGATAACAGAGGGATATGGTACGGAATCAATTAGACAAAGTTAAATCATAAAGCGCCAGGACCAGATGGATTGCATCCTAGGATTTTAAAAGGCTTAGTTCAGTTCTAGCAAGACCACTGGTCCATCTTTCAGATTCGCTTTGTCTGGGGATGTGCCGCTGGATTGGAAAAAAGCAATGTAATACCAATATTCAAAAAAGGTAGTCGTTCACAGCCTGGTAACATATAGACCTGTAAGCTAACAGGTAGGGAGGTGATGGAAACTTTGTAAGGGATCATATCCTTGACTTTGTCTCCAGAGATATCTTATTAGTAGTAGTCAGCATGGATTTATGAGAAATAGATCATGCCAGACAAATTTAATTGGTTTTATGAAGAAGTGAGTAAGAAGTTAGATTCAGGCACAGCTGTGGATGTGGTATATTTGGATTTTGCAAAAGCCTTTGATACTGTGCCACATAGGCGACTAATGTATAAACTGAGGACTGTTGGCCTTGAAGAAAACATTTGTTCATGTATAGGAGAACTGGTTATTGGACCGCAAAAACGAGGACTGGTGTGGTAATGGAGCTACATCTATGTGGGCTAAAGTTCTAAGCGGAGTTCCTCAGGGTTTGTACTGGGGCCGCTTCTGTTTATCTGTTTATAATGACTTAGGAGGGGGCTTGAGAGCAAGGTCTCTGTGTTTGCTGATGACACTAAATTATGCAGAGCTTGGAAACTTCCAATGATGTGCAAGTGCTGAAGCAGACCTAGATAGATTATCAAAATGGGCAGCAGAATGGCAGATGAGATTCAATGTTGATAATGTAAGGTGAGCATTTGGGATTTAATAATCCCTGTGCCACCTACACCATAAATAAACTGTGTTAAGGCGATCTGAAATGGAAAAAGATATTGGGGGTTCTGTTGGTAGATAACAGACTTAGCTGTAGCAAACAATGCCAGGTAGAACAGCTGGCTAGCAGTATATGTCTTGTATAAAGAGGGGAATGGAATCAAGAGAGAAAAATATTATTCTCCCTCTTTACAAGGCACTGGTAAGGCCACATTTGGAATATGCGGTGCAGTTTTGGAAACCCATATACAAAAGGGACATCTTGGAAATTGGGCAGTTCAGAGAAGGGCAACTAAATTAATAAGGGGAAGGAGGGGCTTGAATATGCAGGAGATTAGACAAGTTAGGGCTGTTTACATTGGAGAAGCGGCGGTTGCGTGGGGACATGATAACCTTTACAAATTATTAATGGCCCATACAGTGACTCTCTGGTGCATTGTTCACTAATAGGTCATATCAGAGGACTCTGGACATCCTTTAAGGTTGGAAGAAAAGAAGTTTCATCTTCAGTTAGGAGAGGTTTCTTACAGTGAGAACGGTGAATGATGTGAAAATGTGGAACTGTCTTCCAGCAGAGGTGGTAATGGCAAGTTCATTGATAACTTAAAAAAGGCCTGGATAAGTTTCTAAAACTAAAAAATATTGAGAATTACTGGTATTAATGCATATAGTATCTGGTTGATCCAGGGATACTTTCCGATTGCCGTTTGAGTCAGAAGGAATTTTTCCCCCCTTTTAGCTGGGGTTTTTTGCTTCCTCTGGATCAACTGTTAGGTAGGGTTAAAAAAAAAAAAAAAAAAAAAAGGGAATAGGTTGGACTTGATGGACGAATGTCTTATTCAACCTTAATTCACTGTTACTCACAGTTCCCAAGCAAGCCGGGCATCCCGGTGTTAACAAAACTTTACTATTCTTGCCCGTTCCCTTTGGTGGCCCAAAATAGAGAAAAGAGTGTTAAAGACTTTATTAAGTGTGTACCAGCTGTGCTCAATCCAAATCTTCTAGAACCTTCCCTGGTCTTCTTAACCCCTTCCATTCCGTCCAGACCTTGGAACCATCTATCCATGGATTTTATTGAGGAACCTCCGCCTTCCAAGAAAAAACACAGTTATATGGGTGACAGTAGACCGCTTCAGCAAAATGGCCCATTTTGTTTCCCCCCCCAAACTACCATCTTCGACGGAGTATGCTAACAATATTATTTCGCATATCTTCTTCCCTTCATGGAACCCTTCTGTAATAGTATCTGAAAGAGGTACTCAATTGTTTCCAAATTTTGGAGAGCACTTTGTAAATCCATGAACTCAAGTTACAATTTTCTCCGGTTACCACCCACCGTCCAACGGGGCTACTGAACGCACTAACCAGTCTTTGGACAAATTCTTAGTGTTATATTTCCTATATCAGGATGATTGGGCTGACTTTCTGCCTGGGCTGAGTTCGCCCATAACAATTCACCTCATGCTTCTACTGGAAATCTCTTTTTTATGTGTCTTTGGGATGAATCCTATATTTTTTTCTCAAGATTTTCTTTTCACACAAGTACCCGCTGCCAATGACTCTGCGGCCCAGATGACCGCTATCTGGCATGCTATGGAAATCAGCCTTCAGAAATTGCTTTGGTACAAAAAACTGCAGCAGATAGGAGACGTAAGAACAACCCAGCTTATTCTGTTGGAGATAAAGTGTGGCTCTCCTCTGCTATATTAACCTACGGGTTCCTCCTCCAAAACTGGGACCCAAATTATTGGTCCTTTTCCTATCCTGGAATTAGTCGGTCCCAGTGGCTGTTCGCCTCCCAACCTCCTTCCAGCATGCGGATTCCTAACGTGTTTCTTATTTCCCTCATCAAGCCGCAGTGCTCTAATCAGTATTCCACATCCTTACTACCTCCATTCCAATTTCGTTGATGGTCAGCAGAGAGTTTGAGGTCGAGAAGATCTTGGACTCTAGATTCTTGAGGAGGTCTCTTCAGTATTTGGTCCTGGAAAGGTTTTGGTCCAGAAGAAAGAGCTTAGATTAAAATTTGATTTGCACGCTCCCCGTCTAGTCAGAGCTTTCCACAGGAGTTTTCCAGGGAAACCTGGCCCGTTGGGTCTGTGTCCCCCCATAAGGGGGGGTTACTGTCACAAACTTACCGCCGCTCGGTCCCGCGCCGCTCTGCACTTCCGGGTGGGCGGCATCGTAGACGTCATGACATCACGATGCCGACATGCGGCGGCGCGAGAATTAAAAGCCGACGTCCTCCTGGACCGGTGCCGATGTAGGTTTGCTACCTCCTGGCTCCTGTACTCACCTGCCTTGGATCCTGTTTCCTCTCCTGCTACAGCTACTTCTTCCTGCTCTAGTGACTATACCTACCTTGCTTGTTCCAGTTCTCCGCTACGTTCCCAGCAGCACCTTGTTCCAGTATTAGCTCTACAGTTCCAGCAGCACCTTGTTCCAGAACCTGCCTACAGTTTCCGAAGCACATTTCCAGTATTCAGCTTACTCAGCAGCACCTTGTCCAGAATCCTGCCTACAGTTACCAGCAGCACCTTGTTCCAGTATTCAGCTTACAGTTCCCAGCAGCACCTTGTTCCCGATCCTGCCTACAGTTCCCAGCAGCACTTGTTCCAGTATCAGCCTACAGTTCCCAGCACACCTCGTTCCAGTATTCAGTCTACAGTTCCCAGCAGCACCTTGTTCCAGCATCCAGCCTACAATTCCCAGCAGCACCCTTGTTCCAGAATCCTGCCTACAGTTCCAGCAGCACCTTGTCCATATTCCAGCCTTCTGTTCCCAGCAGCCTCTGTGTCCTGCATTTTCCGAACTATCTGCCTCCTCTAAAAGCATACTTGTAAGTACCCCGGCCTCCCGGCCATTTATTACACTTCACAAGCATAAAAAATGTACTATATGTATCAATAGTTTAATAACTTATTTTTATCTTTTATAGAAATTGTTATAAATGAGCTGTTTGATCAAGTAAATGAATCAATAGTCTAACTAACCAATTTGATTTATAAAATAAAGAGAGCTAATGTAACTACTAAAGCAGCTTACAAAAGGTGTATCCTGTTTTCATAAAATGCAAGGAAATAGCATTAGTCTCTGGATGTCCAGAGTCCGGATATTCATTTCCTTCTTCCATAAATGGAAGCTTTTCTTAAGCTTCACCAAAGCCTTAAAATAGTAAATGGAAAAAATGGATGGAACCAAATATAATTTTAAGCCTTTCAGATCCCATACTAAAAGCTCACTTGAATACAGATTTATTGTAGTCAACAAAAACAATTATGGATCTATGAATGGACGAAAATGAGTAACTTTATAATCTTTTTTAAAGTTATCACTTATGGAATTGCTGGATTTAGACTACTTTCAGTTAAATGGCTTTCTGACGTTTACAGGTATTTTCCAGGCAGTTTCTTAGTGGCTGCCAATGGCAAAACATTACTTGTGTTTTCTCATTGCAAACAGCCAGGATGTACAGTAGTAGAATGCCCCAAAGCTTTTTATCTGAAAGCAGCCTTAAACCTTTCTGCACTACTTTAAAACTTCATCAGTCTTACTGCAAATGTATTTGATAGACATCCTCTGATTTTCTGTTTGCAGAACTCCTAACAGAGACCATTATGGTCTTGCCCTTGGCCCAGCACCTGGGTTGATTCAGGTGCTCAGTAGAGATCTGACCTATCCAACAGCCAATCATTAGAAATTACTGTTAAGAACATTCAAAGGTAGTGTGCATTCTGAAGAATGACTGTTACAGAACCTGAAATGTCAGCTCACTAATGTGAATAGCAAGAGGTATAAATTCCACAGATTTTTCTAAATGGAAGAGAGTTTATAGAATATCTAGGTATGCATAATATAAAGTAAGAATTTAAAAAATAATTATATTTTCTTGTGAACTTTCCCTTTAAGCCCTTAAGAGAGTGCTGCGCCCAGCATCTCCAGGTAAATTGGCCTACAATTGTTTTAATTGGTCTTATTTTTTTATTTGCTGTTGTTTGTTGGTTTGATTTTAATAAAAAATCTTTTAAAAAAAATAAAATATTTTTAAAAAATGCATTTAGGCTGAAACTTTTTGCAATGTTGCGCAATCTGGGTACACATCGAATGATAATCGCATGCTCTCCGAAAAGCGGATCGCAGCACAATGGACAGCAAGACACCTAGTGTAGCCTGACCAATTGACCAACACCAGTGTGCTTTTTTTTGTGGCTGTCACGAACGCCAGTTTGCTGGGCACGTGATCTGACTAATCAATCGGTAATATGCCGCCACCACTCCAAATTATGTCCTTGAAGACGCTTGCTCTCACTGACTATGCACACCCCTGTCCTGGCAGCTAAATGGTTAACACTACACCATTCACTCCAGCAACTACCTGGTTCATTAGCATCAGTCCTTCACAAGCAGTCACAGAGTCAATCAGACATTACACTAGCCAGCATTCCATCTAAACACATACAACTTATCAGAGGTTACTGGAGTTCTTTTGAGCATCAAAGACAAACTTATTAATTTTAGATTTACTATTCCAAAAGGTGGACAGTGATATAATACAAATTTAAAGCAAATAGAGTACAATAAATGACATACAATAGGTACAAAATATATAAATGTGATAAAAAATTACACAAACCGTACTCACTAGAAGAAGTCCTGTGTCCAAGGCGAGAAAAATATGATTGATACACATTAGCATGTCCCCTCAGTATGAACAAAGTTATAGGGCTACAAGGATTTTTAAGCCCAATGATGACAACCATCATCTACTAGCTATGCAGGGTGGGAGCGTTGAAATGTCCAGATTTGACTTCTACACAATCATCCATTCTCAGTTAGGGCAATTCCATATAACTTTAGATACTGGTATGTACATTGTACTGGTATGTCAACCACATATTCCTCTCCTGTATGTAATTATCAATGCCTACATACCAAACATGACCTGGTGATGATAAAGTTCATGAGGGGCACTCTTTCGTGAATTCAAACTTTTTATTAGATCACATAAACACAACGTTCAGCGAACTCTGTCCTTTCATAGGTTGTCTCCCGTTGGTACGATAATGCACACATTCGACGCACACCTAACTCCACACCGTCTAGCTCGATCCCTAGAACACAGAGTATATCGGGATTAGACCTACCTCTCATCTTCCCCGCGCTCGCTCCGGATATAGACCCATGCTGTTTGCCTACAGCCTTGCTCGGCGTGTCGAGCCGGCTACACACTCGGTGAATAATGTCTCCAAGCGCGAGGGTCCATTGAACTCTTATTGATCTATTTCGGCCAGAGCGGGTTACAGGTCCAAATAGTTCCACTATAAACGGAAGAGGGATACATTGTCATATGGTGCATAATATAATGCTTTTTTTTTTGTTTATCGTCTCTAGTTTGCCTATTTTTTGTAGAATTTCAAGTTTTTTTTGTTTTCTGATTTTGTTTAATTGAGCTGCTTGTTTGATGCAGACGCCTCTTATAAATGTCTTTTGGCATTCCCATAGGGTTGAAGGAGTTGATTTCTGGGGTGCCCGGTGTCGTTATTTCGAAATAATCTTGTATTGATGTTTGGATTTGTTTTTGGTTTCATTTGAGAGTATGGTCGGGTTTAATCTCCGGGTTGTTGTTGAGTTGAGTGAATTCTTATTACATGAGAAAGGATTTATTGGTGGCGTGGTCAGACCAGGTAATGTAATTTGTCCATTGTTGGGTAGTTTCTTGTAGTGCCCCTTTATCTACAAGAAAATAATCCAGTCTGGAATAAAACGTTATAGGATGGGAATATATGTGTATTCTCTATCTGTAGGGATGGTAGGGTGATGGCGTGTTATCCAGGAGTCAAATAGATCTTCTGCATAAATAAGTTGGAGAAAGCCAAGTGTTGTTTTTATGCGGAAGACTTGAGTGTTAGAAGAAGTGATGTTTTGGTTGATGTCGCCAAGATTAGATGTTTTTTTGGTGAGATTCTTGACTTTAGTATAATTTCTTATTAAATTTCGTGTTTGTTTTCGGTTGAGGTGTTAATATGTTTGGCTAATACTTGTTGCGGTTGTTTAAAACAACAGAAGAGGATTATATATCGCCGTTTGGGTCGATTTTGTGTTGTGGAGTTGAAGGCACATAAATTGTTTTATGGCAAGAGTAACACCTCTTTTTTTTCGGTCTAGAGATGAGTGAAGATATTGTTGGATATGACTTGTGTATAAGAAGGTGGTTTGAGGATTTCTTAGGTGTGGTTGTTGGGATGCATTGCAATATCAATTTTTGTTGATTAGTAAGTTCAAGTGAGTTCTTTCCATAGGATGGTATGTTTTGGAGAGAGAATTCAGTTCCTCTAATGTTTGTAGGATTGAAATTTTATATAATTCATTGAGGTTATTTTGTGGTTTTGTATGGAGGGGTTTGGTTTCACAGTAGTAATTAGGGGTTGGCGGGCGAGTGGTGGGTATATATATCGTTCTTTTTTACTTTTCCTGCTTTTTTTTTTTGGTTTTTGTCGTTTTCTCCCCCCTTTTGGGTGCGTCAGTGCATAAATTTTGGTGTTAATATAAGAGTAGGCAGGTGCACAACTTATAGAAAAAGCCGGGATCATCTGAAATACAGTGGTGTCAAGGGGATAATAATAATTTCATAAATACAGAAAGCAGGAGCCGGTGTGATAAAATTCACCTACATCCCAAACAGTCCCCCACAAAATAGCACTAACAATGCAAACAGAAGTAAAAATGCGATTTATTAGATTCACAACAATATACCCCCTACAAAAATTGTACACAATAAAAAACAACACACATCCAAAACTGGGCGTCCCCGGTGTATCAAAGAAAGGAAAGCTATCACAACGTAACGTGTGTCTGAATAAACGGCTCTAGCAGACGATTTTGTAATACACATTATTGTGGGACTTATTGTGAGAAGCCAAGTATGACTTACCGACCCTTCTTCAACGGACGGACTACACTCTTCACCCGGACCGACCAGCCTCTAATGACGATGTCCAATGTTCCAGATAATCTCCGATAGATCGGTGCTAACTGATACACAGTTCGGAGCTACCAATCCCATTATGGATAACCCATAGACAAAACTGGAGACACACGGCTACGGAAGTTTCCCGGATCTACACATGTTTTCGCCGTTCCGCCCATACTGCTACGGCTTCCTCAGAGGTCACAGTGATAGAAAGCGCCACAACCCCTTAAATAGTGCCCACTTTAAAGAACACATCACTCACTTATCCAGGATGGGCTTGAAAGATAAAAAATGCATTTACACTCAGAAAAGAGTGCAATTACTTACTAAACAACAATACAAATGAGGGACTCACTAAAAAACATGGCATTCCAAACATTAAATCACTCTGAGAAACAGGTACCTTCAAGCCCAGGAACAATTGCCTCCCATCCCTAAATGCGATGGGTATAGAACCACATGGGGTAATACCCATTACAGGTAGCAATTAAATTGGGATGTCATCCTCAGACAAAACGGGGTCATAGTATTGGTTTAAAAATCCAACATATTCACGCTGGAGAAAGTGAACTTTCTCCCCTCCCACCCTGACACCAATTTGACTACTTCAAGTCCATAAACGTCCATTTAATATTCTTATTATTATTATGTAATTCGCCACATGTTTGCTGTTAGGGTGACCTTCAATTTTGTCCCTTATAGACTACCTGTTGTGCTTCTGTATTCTAGTGGTGAGTGGACGAAGTGTCTTGCCCACAATATTTTTTATTACAGACACACTGGTATCAGATAAATTACCCGCTACAGACCTGCGGAAATATATTGATAGATATTAAATGTCCTCCCCTCATTCAGAACATATGTAATATGTTTCCACACGAGGAACATTACACACTTCCCACATTTCTTCATTGCCCTTCCATTTCTTATCTGTCAACCAATCGTTTTTACTCTTTATCCACAAAGTGACAGGTGAGAGGCAGTCCCTCAAATTAGGGGCCTTCTTAGCCGTGAGTGACGGATGATTCAAAATAGAATCCCTAAGTCAAAAATGTATTGCTCACAGAGAAAGACAAGAGAAACAGTGGAAGAGTCCTTCGACAGTCTCAGATGGGAGGATTCAGAAGCTCGTACCAAAGGAGGTCAATATTGCTACGGAGGTGGCAACGGACTAAAAATAAGTCTAATATGGTACCTTCTATTGGATGTTTTCCTAATGTGGGATCTGTTTGTTAAATAGTATCCAGGGATATAGAAAAATAGGACTGGGTCCCCTTATAGGTCTAATTTATCTAGAGGCGAAACAAAAGCTGTTAAGTCCTCAGACAGCGCGATGATTTGATAATTCGCACTGCAGATAAAGGGGGGTTAACGTTGTAATTATACAAAGAAACAAATAAAATGGAAGCATTGAGACTATTAAGTGACACAAACAACAATATGATGGTGTATGTCTTAACCCTATGGGGAGTATTCAAGAGTAGACTCCGGGTAATTTTGGATCAAGTTTAAAAAGTAAGCTAATACCAAGAGGCTGAATATGAAACATTGGAGGAGGAAAATCCCAAATCCCCACATTTTATCATATACCTAATATATATTATCACATATAAGGTACACAAAAAAGGAGTTTTCCCCCGGAGAAGGCCCATTGTAGAGGGATAGGGGTCCCACGGAAAATGTGGGGACAATATATTGATGTTGTGCTCAGAACCTTTTGTTTACCGTGAGTTCGTATGTACAGGAGACCACTGAGGTACTGGTTAAATTAGATGGGATTAATTTGGATGAGGATCTTGGCTTGTGCACAGGACATAGAGGGATTGTATTCGTCAATCCCTAATGATGTAGGAGTCCAGGCCTCTCAAATGTATATATATATAGACGACTACTGTGATATGGAAAGGGTGCGTCGGAGATAGCCTCATTAAGTTTTTGAGAATGATAACAAGTGTACAATATAAAGCTAACTTTTGAGTACAGCAAGGGAAGAAGTATATTTTTTGGATTTAGCATCCGTAGAGTTGGCTCATCTATTTACACATTACCTACAGAAAGGAAACTGCAGTTAATACTCTGTAGAAGAACTCCAGTCATCATCCACGGAATTGGTCAAATGGGGATGCCGGCTAGGCGCAGTTTTATCGTATGAAGCGAAAACTGTACAGACAGTACTCCTTCGCCTGTTTAATTGTCAGGCGAAGGAACTGGACCGAAAGTTCATACCAAAGGGGCTACTCTGAGCAAATGGTGCAAGGGGTTGGAACGGGCCAACCATATAAGCAGACAAGACAGACCCTACTTAGAAGAAACGGTTAAGGTGAGAAAGATGGGGTTATCCCAGATTCGGTAATCACTGGCTATAACCAGGAATGGTCCAAAATTAGGGCCATCCTGGTAAGCATTGGTTGTCCTACAGAAAGATAAAGAACTACTAGGGGATTCTATTTTGAATATCCGTCACTCACGGCTAAGAGAAGCCCCTAATTGAGGAGCGCCTCTCACCTATGTCACTTTGTCGATAATAGAGTAAAAACTAATGCGTTGCACAGATATAGCAAGGTGAAGGGCAATAAGAAATGTGGAGAGTGTTGTAATGTGGTCCTAGGATGTTGGAAACAGATTACATATGTTCTGATAGGGGTGGAGGAGATTAAAATTATCATATATATCCTGCACGACGTCTTTATGGTTAATTATCTGATCCAGTATGTCTGTAATAAAAAATATGTGGGCAAGACGCTTCGTCCACTCACCACTAGAATACGGTAGCACAACAGGGCCAGTTCTATAAGGGACAAAATGAGAGGTCAGCCCTAGCGAAACATGTGGCAGAGGAACATAATAATAATAAAATATTAAATGGACGTTATGGGACTTGAAGTAGTCAAATTGGGTGTACGACGGTGGGGACTTAAGAGTGATAGGTGAATAGTGGATAAACTCAATACTAGGACACCGTTTGGTTCTGAACGATGACATCCAATTTAATTGTACCTGTAATGTGGTATTACCACCGTGTGTTCTTATACCCATCGGCATGAGGGTGGGAGGCAATAATTGGTTTCTGGGCTTGTATAGGTATCCTGTTCTAGAAGTGATTTAATGTTTGGAAACAATGCCATGTGGTAGTGAGTCCCAATGTGTATGATTGTTTGATCTTAAGTAAGTAATTTGCACTCTTCTGTTATTATAATGCATTTTTATCTTTCAGCCACTCCGGATAAGTGAGTGAGTGTCTTTAAGAGTGGGGACTATTAAGGATTGTGGCGCTGTATTCTGTATCATGTGGCCCGAGGAAGCGTAGCTCTAGCAGGTGGGCGGAAAGGCGAAACACGTGTAGGTCCGGGAAAGCTTCCGTAGCAGTGTCATCCCCTTTTGCCATGTGTGATCATTATGGATTTGGAGCTCTAACTTGTGTATCAGTTAGCAGCCTGATCTATCGGGGATTTCTGGACATTGGCATAGAGGCTGGTCATCGGTAGAGTGGAAGAGTGTGGTCCGTACGTATAGAAGTCGGTTAAGTCGGACTTGGCATTCTCACAATAAGTCCCGAATCGTACGAATATTTTACATCTACATTACGTTTGCTGGAGTCGTTTATGCAGGCACAACGTTACGTTGGATAGTTTCCTTTCTTTGATACACCGGGAGACGCCCGGTTTTGATGTGTGGTTGTTTTTTTTTATGTTGGTACATTATTTGTGAGGGGGGGTATATTGTTGTGAATCTAAATAAATCACATTTTTACTTCTGTTGGAAGTGGTAGGGTAGTGCTCTTTTGTGGGGGACTGTTTGGGATGTGAGGTGATTTTATCACCGGCTCCCTGCTTTCTGTATTTTAGAAATTTTGGTTGTGACTGGGAGAGATCCAGAGGATAATAAATAGCTAGATTTAGTTGAACAAGATATAGATTGTTTTTTAGGTAGGATTTGTGTAGGTTAAAAAATAAACAGTTCACATAAAAAACAAAACATAGTGAAAGGAAAACATAAAAACATAGCCTTTAGGGTTAAGAACATTTCTAGTCCTTAGATGATAGCTAGAAAAGAGGGCTTCGTGCCCACCTGGAGTGTAAGTATATTGATAATGATAATGTGTTTAACAGGTTTATAATTTAGGGTTATTCTTAGGTAGTCATTATGTGTGGAGATAAAGCTTTTGAGATAAAGCTTTATCCTCAAAATTGCTTCTTTTGAATTGCAATTTTGCACAGGGTTTGGATTAGTGTTATAATCTTGTTTACTGTAATATAGGGAGTTTTGAAAAGTGTTTGTTTATCACTGTGGAAGATGTCAGGATATAGTGTTTGGCATATAATAAACAAGGAGTAGCTTTGTATGTTGGGTTTGGTAGTGTACCTGAATGTGAATTGGGGTATACAGGGAAATACAGGAAATTGGCTAATAATAACATATTAGTATGGGTAAGGTATTGGGAAAGTTTCTGGTTGTGAGGGTAGTGAATCCAGGAATTATGGGTGTGGGTGGTGTCAACACCTTGATTTGTGTAGTACATATGTTAGCCTAATTGTAGGGGGTATTTGTTTTGTTTGATGTTTTGTATTGTGTTTTTACCTGTTATTTGAAACATAACAGAATATTAAAACTGATAACGTAATTTTCCTGGTTATATAACATGAAAAACATTGTTACAGTTATAATAAGACATTGAATATGAAGCTTGTAAAATATTTTTATTATTGTTGTAAAAGATGTGGATAAAACTTTATAAAAATCATATACCATTTTCTATTTATTAAAAGTTAGAAGGGGTGGTCCCCTTGTGAACTATCTGGTTTAAAAAGAGGGTGAAACCAGGCTATGGTGATAGAGTCTGAAGAATTTACTTAACTGGAAAATAAGTCCATCAGATTTTAAGCAAAGTTCCACTCCTTGGAAATGTATTGCGCTTTTTGTGGATCTTTCAATAGTTTTTAAGGGAGTTAGGTATTTTCAGTTCCCATTCTTGGCATTTTTTTAATGGCTTCTGTTGGAGTATTCAGAACATTACTTTGTCTTCTTTTGTATTATCAGACATACTGGGAAGCCCCATTTATAGTTATTGAATCTGAGGATTTCTGTTGCAGTTTGGAGAAGAGTCTCCTGCTTGCATAGTTAGACTGGGGATAGAGCAACGTAAGTATTGTAAGTGAGAGAATTTTAGTGGAAGATTTTGTTTGTTCTGTGTAGCAGACATGATAGGCTCTTTGGCTGTGAGAAATGAGAAATCTGGTGATTCACATCTCTAGGTGCTGTTGGAGGAGCATTTTTAGGTTTGAACAGTCTATGTGATCTTATCTAGGGTGCGTTCTAATTTTGACACCCTGGTATTATTTCCTCTATCAAATGTCCATATATTGGTTTAGTTCTGAGTTTTAATAGTTTCTGGAAATGCCTCTTATTTTGATATTATTTCTTCGTGACCTATCTTCTAGGTCCGAGATTTTATTTTTAAGTGTTGACTGTGTCGTCTAGTTATTGTGAGCGTCTACAAGTGTCGTGAAAGAAGTGGTAAAATCCGCCATTTTAATTCTATGTTGGAAGTTCTTTCAGCATTTCCACTATAACTTTTTTATGGTGTTAACCATTCTGTGACGTCTGCTTTAAATGCTTTATGTTGGAAATAGCATTTCCTTAATATAGTCTCTGATACTGGTATGTTAGTGTGGTAGGGAAATTATGTAGGATTTTTTTGCATACCTGTTTTGGTTTTGGTGTTTGTTTTCACCTTTGTTTTTCCCTGTAGGCTTGTAGGATCCATCTGGGACTGAGGGGATCCCCCAGAAAGAGTTTGTTGTTGTTCTCGGTGTTGTCTGTGTAGGGTTTAGATGTGTAGAAGTACTGCGTGCGATTCTGCATCTGAATCCACCTTTCCTTCTATTTTTATGTTTGGTTCCCTCTTGCAGGTACGGACTCGGGGATCACTATGGGGCCCTGCCATCTTGGATTTCCTCCGGGGAACCGAGCTGCCAGAGGGAGAAGGGGTAAGGTTCTTTGACTTTGCTTTGGCGTAGCAGTTTTATTTCTTCCATGTTTGGGATGTTTGTGTGGGTCGCTGGAGAAATTGGACCCGTTTTGTTGGTGGTAAGTTGCTTTAGTTATGGTGGTAGCTGTGCAGGAGCTAAGCAGACATGCACTGTCCTCTGAATTTTTTTTTTATTTGTTGTTTGAACAATAAATATATCCTGGACAATGTCGAAACAAAGAGCAACAAAATCTTTAGGCCACAACTGTTAAAAAAGGTGGACAAATATATACAAACCATAATATCTATAACAATATAATACATTTTATAATTAAGACTGAACATTGTGCTAAGCCACAATGTTCAAGAAGATGCTTTCTTAAAAACAAAATTTGACTAGCTTTGTCTTATGTGGTCCCATTTTTGTGATCTTAACATGGGCATCCTTACAAGAAAGATTTGAAGTTTGCTACATACAGGTTATGCAGAATAGTAAAAAACAAACATTTTGTAAAGATCATCAATAAGAACTAAATACAATTTTTGCCTCATATTTTTCAGCATATATGCAACATGCTTAATCTTGCATTGATCCTACAATCAAATATCATAAGATGACACATAATTAATATAACAATGCTCATTGAAGGACAGTATTTGTAAGGATGTTTATTGGTAATTTTCCGTAGACAAACTTTATTTTCCTTCCCATACGTCATGCTATACCAGTAGTTTTTGCACATGTTATGTTAATGTTTAGGCAGTCGAAAAAAACATACTAGATGGTGTTTTATATTATGTATGGGCCATAGATATCAATGTCCTATACCAGGTAAGACAAAAATAACAACCATTATTGGTGTTTTCAATGGTAGACAAACATTTCTATGTTGACAATTAGGAATTGTCTGATCCTTCACAAAAACTATCCTATGAGCCTATTGTGTAAAGTATTGTATAAGTAACGTCTGATAACAAACATAGCGCTAGGATTGTTATGGTTTTCCCTTGCAGTGTTTGCTTTGTAACACCATAACTTTATTTCCACCCTTGCTAAAAACATACCGTCTTGTATTGGCATAACACCCAGTATCATGCCATTAATACATTGGGAAAATTAATGAGTGGTAGCCAAATACCATCCAGATGAATGTTTGAGTGCTGCATATATTCTGTGGGTTGAAACGAAACATTACTATCCAAACAATGGCAATCCTATCAGTATGTTTTTTTTTAACACTAAGTTACATTGCACATAAGAATCCTTTGAAATGGCCCTTTATAAACACTGTGGAAATGACCTACAATTGGATTACAAGTACAAATGTATATCAAAGCATTGCCATGTTGAAACACATATATGCTTAAGAAAATAAATTTTAAGCCCAATGTAAAAACATGTTATTCAAATAAATCTTGAGCAAGAAGATAGAGATTTTAGTCAGTGGTCCAAACCTCAGCTAAAAATTGGTATTTTTGTGTTGGAGGCACACACAGTTGCACTAAGCTATATAGCAGTGCTTGCCTACTTGTCATCTGGGATATAGTACAGACTATAGACCTGTAGCTAATATCAGCTGGTAAGGAATGTGCGGGAAACTTGGTAAGGAATCATAATCCAGAATGATCTGATTTATAGTTGTCCGCATGGATTTATGAGAAAGAGATTTTGTCGACAAATGTACTTGGTTTTTTATAAAGAAGTGAGTAGAATTTAGATTCAGGCATAGCATAGATGTAGTAATACTGAATTTTGCTAAAGCCTAGTGTGTGCCACATAGGGACTGATGGTAAACGAGGACTAATAAAAAAAAGAATGGTTATTTGGATCGCAAACATAGTGGTTAATAAAGCTACATCTATGTGGGCTAAAGTTCTAGTGGCGTGCCTCATTGTTCCTTACTGAGGCCACTTCTTTTTATAAATGACTTAAGCGTGTTACACACCGCTCAATTTAATAGCGAGGAACGATCCCGACAAATGATCCACCGGCGGATCAACGAACGACCCCTGACCTCGACACGCATACACACGGACGATTCTCACCCGAAACAGCCGTTTCGTGTGTGTAGGTGCTGGCATTGGCCTCTTGTGGGGTCGTTCCCTCGTGTAAATAAGCGTGTGATATGAGCCTTAGAAAGGTGTTATTGAGAGCGAATCTCTGTGTTTTGCTGATAACACAAACTATGCAGAGCTTTGGAAACTTCAAATGATGTGCGATTGCTGCAAGCTGATCTGTTTGATAAATGTAAGGTGATGCATTGGGTTTTTAACATTCCTTGTGCACCTACCATTAAAAAACTCTGTACTAAGTGAATCTCTAATGGAAAAAGATTTGGGGATTTTTGTAGAGAACAGACTTAGCTGTATCAAACAATGCCAGGCAGCCCATGGGTTGAGATAGCAAGATATTGTCTTGTATAAAAGAGGAGGGAATAGATTCAAGGGAGAAAAAATTATTCTCCCTCTTTAAAAGCACCGGTAGGGCTCATTTGGAATATGCAGTGCATTTTGGAATCCCACATACAAAAGGACAACCCAACAAAAAAGACATCTGGAAAATAAGCATTTAGAGAAGAGGGCACTAATATAGAGAATGCTTATCCTTCATGCTTGACTATGCAGGCAGATTAGACAAGTTACATTAGAGAAGCATTTGCACGAGATATGATCACTTATTCAAATATATTAATGGGCCTTAATAAACTTTCTGGTGCATTGTTAACCAATGGTCATATCAGGGGACTTGTGGACATCCTTTAAGTTAGAAGAAAATATCTGAATCAAACAGTATTCCATATGCATGGTTGCACACCGGATGTGGAAGCGTTAGCCACAAGTGAAAATGCACGATGGCTCAAAAACAGCAAAATTATTTAGCCAACTCTGAATTTGAACAGTGTGCAGTTTACTTGCCCTACTCCCCAAAAAATTATATCTTAGAATCTACATACCTTCAGATACTAACGCTGTAGTTCGTTCATTCATACAATCAATGTTGTGGACGCAGTTCTTTTGTAGAAATTCACACTTTTAGCAAATTTCTGAAATTTGCCAAATGGGACGCATGCACGAGAGCAATTACAAGAAAAAAGTGCTCTGTAATTAAACAGCCTACACTTTTTTCAAAGGCAAACCCCTGAAATTTGAATATAAACCCCACAAACTATATATTTTTGGAATTTATACAACTTCAGCTACTAATATTGCCTTGTTTTTATTCATTACAGAAGAATTCAAGAATCCATATAACTATTTGCATCATAAAAATAATGATGCAAAGGTGGAAATCCTACGAACACACTTGACAAGTAAAAACACCCACTAAATGTATCTCCCACATGTCCTGAATCAAACAATATGCCATATGCATGGTGTTAGAATAAAATCCTCAATAGTCACGCCCGACCGCTGATGCCTGTCTTTAGACCCACTAAGAGAACCCTCAGCGCTGGGAGAAAGGATTACACAACACGTTCGGTGCGGTTGAACCCAGTTTCTGGTTTATTCATTTCGTACATTGGAATATATCAAACCAGAAAAAAGGGCTTTGCCAGAAAAAGGGCAGCCGCACAGACACAGTGTCTGCAGATGACATACTAACTGGAATATGAAGATGAGTCAGGCTGACACACAATGGGGAGGCAAAAGACCTTGAGACTCAGAACATTTGGAAAAAAACATCTGCAATAACACGACAAATAATATAAGACAAATGAGTCAGGAACAAAATGGCTGCTATTAGGTAAGTGCTAGTGATATAGAGAATATATATCCACACCTTTTATCCAAAGGATAAATACAACAGAAATTATGTGTAATTTAAGCAAAATATCAGTGGACAAATAGTTTCAGCAGCAATACATCATATACATAGCAGCATGAGAAACAGTTTACAATTAGTAGGAAGCTTACAAAATGAAGAGAATATAGAAAAACATCCTGGGGCACATTGAAGACAGCAGCAACAGAGAGAAAAAACATATGATAATTATAATTGTACCAAAATATTGAAAGCTGACCAGGACCCGGGAAGCACCAAAAAAGCATATTCCATAAAAAAATTTACCATCATTACTTTGGTGTGATTGCTAAGTTGTTGCAAATTACTGATCTGATATTTAATAGTGAGGGTGATGATCAGAAAGATTAAAGCCACACCATACCTTCAACACTTTCAAATCCTTGACTATGCAACAATTAAAGCAATTGTCTACCAGTATAATATTGTTAGACCTGGAATGCCTACGATACTAGCACCTAAAGCAACAACTTCGTTTCACGATAGTGGATGCACATTAGGCTTACATCCCTTGGCAATTATAAGATCCCTGCGATTACCGTTTACCTGCAGAGAGGAAAAGAAGAAGACTGCAAATGTGTGCTAGGCACATCCACCAACTTAATCCTACTTATAGCACAAGGAACCTCCAGAAAATAGCAGGTAAATAAGTGAGCTAACATTCCAACAGGCTATAACTCATCCCTCTAAAAAAACAATGTGTACATAATTTGATATCGTTGGTAGGGTGAGATTACACTTCATGTTATTGTTCACAGAAACCATTTGGCATAAGGGGAACAATAAATAAAACAAACTTCAGCAGCAGTAACATTTTGAGTCCGAATCATAACTATATCTATAGTTCGTCATGGGAGGTCTGTTGAGGTATTCTGGAAAATTAAGCGGGTTACACCACCTTCCGGATAATTGGGATCCAATATCTTATAATGCTGATCATCAGATAGTATTGGAGACATGTTGGAACTGAAACTGAAAAGGAATAGCGACTAAACAAGTACTTATAATGTCCTGAAACACTTTTACATTTCCTAAACAAAAGTCAGTTATATTTAGGAGCTTCTTTGAAATATACTCCCAGATGTACCTGGGGGCAATGGAACACGGGGAGCAATAGGCGGGAAACTCTGTTCATTCTAATAACCTCAAAATGGGAAAAACCACAGAATAGATGAAAAATGAACAGGTCAGGAAAATGTGTTTCATCTGGAGTTTACAATTTATCACTGGTTTGGAATCTGGGCTCATCTAATCTTCCTCCTCAAGGGTGGAAAGGGTGGGCGTTGTCATCTCTGAAGTCATCTGGGTGTCTCTGGGTCATCTGGGTGGTCATCTCGTTCTCCAATCAACAATTCGGTGTGCGCTTTACTCTGGAAGCATGTATCCACGATGGATTGCCTTCAACCAAGATAGATGTGCGAGTCACAGAGGGAGGCTCTAAGATTTGTGTTGATGTAACGCCTTTACCAAGACCACATCACCTGGTTTGAACGGGTGCGTGGAGCACTAGAAGACTAGAAGGTAAAGAAAAAGACAAAGAAACATCATAGATGCTATTCAATTTTTGAATCAGTTTGCCACATAAGCTTCCGGATAATAAATCCAGGTCACCGTAATTATATCCCGTTCTTAACTGCCCAAGGCGTAGGGAATGGTTTACCCATTAAAATTTGAAAGGGGACACTTGGATGTAGAATTGGGGGCCAACGAATCTCTGCTAATACAGCTGGAAATAAATATCCCATTTACTGAAAGAACCTGCAGTAGCCTTCTAAGTTCTCTTTTATTGTTGCAGTTCATTCGCTCAACAAAACCTGAACTCTGGGATATAAAACTCTATTCAATCAACATCAATTACACAATCTCTTGTAATACTTTAGAAATAAAAGCTTGTCCTTATCTGAATCTATCCTAACAGGAAACCCCATCTAGGAATCATTTCTACACAAAATTTAGCAACAGTTTTTCACATCTTCTTTTTACTAAGTATATACATTTGGGAATAAACATTGTGGCTAAGACTTTTATTAGCCATATATTGTCTAAACTACCCCTCTTTAATAAAGACCCAAAGGTCTAAAAACAATGCTTGAAAAAAAAAAATTTAAAAAATGAATCGGGAGAAAACAAAAACTTAAATTGAAATAATAACATTTTCAGGGAAAAGTATGAAGCAGGAAAGATAGAAACAAAAGAAACGGAGAAGAGAGCAACCTTATACACATATAACGATGATAAACATTCCCTTAAACAACATGAAAAGAACTCACAATAATTTCATTTGAACAACCAAAACATAAGGAAGATAATAACCACAAATAAATTAATATAAAGTCAGCTACACATTTCATTTATAAACTGTCTACTGCCAAATTCTACCAAAAACCAACTACATTAAAATCATACCTGGAAACAATGAATTAACATCTTAAACCTTAAACAAACACAAAAGTAACGTGTTAAAGAAAAAAGATTAAGCTAAATAAAACAAAACACGTAACGGACTAAATTCTAAATAGAATCTGGAATTGAAGATCTATATAACACTACACAACACCTACAACATAACCAGCTCTTAATTGGCATGAAAGATTAGGAGGGCACAGAGGTAAAGTTATAAACCTAAGACGATTCTTATGATTGGTGACCAGAGATAGTGGAAGTAATAAGTAGCAGGTAGGACGTGCGGCCGGATCTTGCTCGCAGAACGGGACAATCAGCGTCGTCGCGCCGGTCGAACGATCGCAGAATGCTGGACGCCATCGGGCCGCGGCGACGGATCCGCCTTGCGAGATACACAGCCCGCAGATGCGGAACGAGTTTCGCACTTGTTTGCGAAGCTCTGTGCGCGGCGCACGACTTGAGAGCGATCGGCGCTCGACTTGACCTCATGCCCCCCCGGCACTGCAACGGGCGCGCGCAGCTCATATTGACAAGAACATTTGCCAGAATCCCCCAGAACCCCGCCGACCCTAGAAGCCCGACGGCGAAACCGCCCATTATTGGACCTCGGTCACAGGCGCCATACGGAGTTGTCATGCGCAAGTCCGCCGAAACGCGCTCCGTGACAGTCGCACCACTGGGAAGGACTTTCAAAAAGAACTAACAGATGAGCCTGACACTGACACGAACAGAATCCGTCTGAAATAGACTGATTAAAGGGTAGGCGAGCTAAAGGGGCTTTGTCCAACAACCAGTCTGTACCCGGACGCCGGGCTATGGGCGTATAAAAGAGGATATACGTCTTTAATGCCCTCATGCTTTCGCGTCACCTTCAGAATACTTTTATTATGCTATGTAGGTTTGCATTAAAAACTAATCCATCATCAAACTTACTCAACAACTAGCCCCCTAACTGAAAATTAACGAAACCTTGCCCTAGACTAAGCTAGGAATCTCGTATATAGCTCTCTAAAGAGAGATTTACACATATTATAATACTAATTGCTTGGGGTATTAATTTAACCTAATCTTAATACAGTAAAATAAAAGGAAATTACTATGGTAAGACCGGAATATATCTAACTTTTAAAACCATGATGGATTTAAAAATAACCTCGTACTCGTGAGGCATCGGATAGAGTTGGAGGCCTCAACGGCCATTGCACAGGCTGAGAGGTGCACAAACAAACATTAAGGCATCCACTGAAACAGTGATGCCAATGATTTAGAAAAATATAAGGTACTAGTTTACAAGGTGTCTCTGTGATAGTCTTGTGAAAAAACTGCCGCCATGGTTTTACAATGTTCTTCTATAAATATAAATGAAAAGATTTATAATAATTCAAAAAGTCAGAGCAGGGGCAAGAGGTAAATGTTATTAAAATTATTTAAACATTCTTATCATTTTCGTTTGTCCATAGAATGATGTTTGGACAGGCTTTAATTGTTGCTTTTGGAGCATTTGGTCCCAGTGGGGAGCTGGCTGGAATTCATTGTTGCATGAAGCTGACCAATTCAGCTTATTACAGGGTGTTTGAAATGCAAAAATGTCTTTATCTCTGGCAGGGTGACCAGATGTTCACCCTTAGATATTACACAAACAAGATATTGAACTGAGTCTTTGCAATATTGGATTTTCTGGAAGCTTTTGATGCAGCACAATTGAGGAGAGATAGAGACTTTTAATTACCTTTACCTCATGCTCTGGATCATAATGACCACATATTACATATTGACAATTAACATTATTCAATATTTCAATAATTCTAGAACCATGTGGCTGAACCCATTATTTTTTAACACTTCACAGAGAGCCATAGAGTCTGTCACTGGCAAGTCCACCAAGTCTCTATGTCAAACAGTGACACATAAATTGGGACTTTTCAAAAATAATGATACTAAAAGACTGAGCCGTAGCACCAGCTGACACGCAAAAGAAAATCAGTGCCTAAAATCAACAACTGTATTACATTGGGTATTGGCAGAAATGCTGAATAAGGGCTTAAATATCCAAAAACTATAGGAACTATCTGTATTATGGAGGGCTATAATAGGGTATAAAGTAGGAATATAGTCTCTTTATATTACTCATTGCTTTACAAAGGTACAAACTGTGCATGGAAAATAACGGAAAAGGGTAGGGCAAAAATAAAAATAATCCAATACATCAACACTTCCAACAAGTTATGCCACTAAAGAAAAATTAAGATACACAATTTACTTAATAAATTCTGTATTATCAAATTAACAAGTGGGGTATCTGGTAATAATCTGGTAATAATTTAAGGAAAAATAAGACAATAACAATAGGCCATTATCCTATTAGTGACAAATATTTATATTCTTAGTCTCTGCAAGTACCCTAATAAATCTCTACAAAAGCTTGCAATCAGCTGAGGGACACATTAATATAAGGAAGCTTTGATAGAGAAAAGCACATAGTCCTGTATCATTAAAAAAAAATAAACAGCTACCTTGTATATCTGAAGAACACAAATAGGATTAACATTCTGTCCATGAGCTGTACCATAGCGAGGGAATCACTTGTGGGAAAAATCCAACCACAACTGCCATCTAGAGGATATCTATCTGTGACTGTATTTTCACATCCTACTTAGCTATATAGATATAACGGGCACTAGTCTCACTAATGATTTAATTATTACAAATAAACATATCTACTATTATAAGCTGATCATTCTGATAAATCCTTTTGAAAACCACCAGAAACTCTACAAGATCCTAAATCTTCACTTTCTCAAAAACCTATATAATAATAAAAAAAAAATTCAGTAGA
This sequence comes from Hymenochirus boettgeri, assembly GCA_019447015.1. Taxonomy (NCBI): domain Eukaryota; kingdom Metazoa; phylum Chordata; class Amphibia; order Anura; family Pipidae; genus Hymenochirus; species Hymenochirus boettgeri. Next base: position 72,247,897 of record CM033477.1, read on the forward strand.
CATTTCTACCTCTATTTTCCTATCCACCTTCTCTTGATTACCTTTCTTTCATCTTCTTGAACCTTTTACACAATCTAACACTGTTTTCCTAAACTGTACACGAGCAGATGCAAAACAATTAAGATCACTATACAATTATATAAGTCCCACTAAAACATGAAATGTTACTTTCGTTTCCCACGAGCAAAAAGAAGGAGGGGTTAAAGCGGGGGTTAGGAATGTAAGCAGATAAAAATCCAGGAAGGAAAATACATTTATAATAGAAAACATAGAGTCCAACATTTTAAGTGAAACCAGCATTAACCAAATTTAACCTCACTATTTTATAAACTAGATTATAATAAAATTCACTAAAAGAGTCTCAATGAGAATATAACTGTTTTATCCAACCCAATATATTATTAAAACATGGATTGCCATAAATTGTACCACCCAATACGGATCACCTAATCCACCAGGAAAAATTCTTCGGAACTTCTGTACCAGTTTGTTATCAGTATTTTTCCACACATTGGAAACCTGTAAACTTAGAATTAAAACACTTTAATATACTTTAAATGACTTTTCATGTTTGGGTCCGACACCTTTAATGTAAAACTTTCCATCCTGTAAGCAAGAAGGTTAACCATAAGCGCAAAGCAAGCAAGCTCAACAAATTAACAAATTGACAGACAAAACTGTTAAACATAAAACATACAAGAATACAAAGGTAAGGTCTCTTAATGTTCCGTATAATGCTAGCTAGCAAAAGAAACAATCTCAGAAGTTCGAACTTCAAATGAACCGGACCACACCCGTTCTATAATTGGTTAAGCTAACTCTTACCGTCCCTTATCTTATCCTTATCTCCGTATTTAGACTCACGCGAAAGCAACTCCTAGATAAGGAGAAAACATTAACTCTCTATGTGCAGGTGGCGCCTGCGGGAGTATTATCTGTAGTCCACAAATACAAGTTGCGGGTCCTACCCCCGCATAGGATCCTCTCAATCAAGGGGAAATATATCTCTTGTTTGGCTCCAGTTAAACTCTTCCAAAGAGAAACTAAAAATGCAGATCGCCACCTGCGGGAGTCTACCTTACTCTTTAACTCTTTGGAACACCTAGCACCAAGATTTTACATCCACTCAGGGAATAAAACCTCTTTCAGAATTAACACTCCACCCACGAAGCAACTTCGTTAAGAGAACCGATCACAGGTCCCAGCTGCAGGCATTCTACTTACAGACCCGTTGTAAGATGTGGGGCATGACGTCCGCCCTCCAGACCCACGTTTTAAAATCTATACCAATATGCTGATACAAGTTACAGAACGAAGCAAGACAGTTAATAAGTTCAATATACTGTCCTGTAGGTTGTATCCCACTTCTGACACCAGTTGTTAGAATAAATATCCTCACTAGTCACGCCCGACCGCTGATGCTGTCTTAGACCCACTAAGACCCTCAGCGCTGGGAGAAAGGATTTACACAACACGTTCGGTGCGGTAGAAACCAGTTTCTAGATTTATTAATTTCGTACATTGGAATATATCAAACCAGAAAAAAAAAGACTTGCCAGAAAAAGGGCAGGCCAGACACAGTGTCTGCAGATGACATACTAAAACCTTGGAATATGAAGATAGAGTCAGGCTGGACCCAATGTGGGAGGCAAAGACCTTGAGCTCAGAACATTTGGAAACAAAAATCTGCAATAACACGACAATAATATAAGACAAAATGGAGTCAGAGAACAAAATGGCTGTATTAGGCTAAGTGATTATAGAGATATATAAAAACCTAACACATGGGTGCACAGAGAGACACGGCCAGCAACTAACTTAATGGGATGCATGCACAAGTGCAATTACAAGAAAAAAACCAAAGTGCCCTGTAATTCGAACAGCATCTATTTTTCAAAGGGAACGGCCCCGAACCTTGAAAATGCCCCTACAAATAAAAAACCCACTCAGTGTCAATCTTCCACATGTCCTGAATCAAACAGTATGCCATGGCCACCAATTAGCTCAAATGGGAGGCATGCACACTTGCAAATACATGAAAAAAATCAAAGTGCTATGTAATTTGAAAAGCCTGCTCTTTTTTAAAGGAAAACACCCCTAAAGCTTGTATATATCCCCCACAAACGATTATATATTTTGTAATCTACACATTTTCAGCTATGTAATGGCCCATGCTTTCACAAATACACGCAGAATTCTGCACATTCTTCAAATTCTTTTTAGAAATGTGTATTTTTTTTGTAGATTATCTAGAAAAAAGTGAAATGAACAATAATATGTAGAAATCTTGAACAACCCCCCCATTAAAAATATAACAGCCCTCTAAATATATTCACTCCCATGTCGTCAATAAACCAATACCCTACTTCCATCAGTGCATGTTGAAAACTGCCACCAAACAAACTCAAAAGGAGACAATGTGCAATTTTGTGGCTGAACTCTAAGGTCACTTTTCGGACTCAAACAATCTACTTACTTTGTAAAGGCCCTATTGGTTATGAAATATCATAGTGTCAAATAGTTTTGATAGAAAATTCTCCAAAGCAAAAAACAAAATTGGTAGATATATCATTATTCACCAAAAAAAACCAAACCGCCGCTAAACATTTTAGTAATGGCTTGGGAGAAAGACAGGAGCCAAAGTATGTACTGTATATCACCCTCTCCACATACTGTACATACTTACTCTCTCACACATATTGTACATTCACACTCACACATACTGTACATACACCTCTCTCCACACATACTGTACATACACTCTCTCACACACTACTGTAACCCTTCACACTCACACATACTGTACATACACACTCTCCAACACATAAAACTCTCTCACACATAAAGTATTTTCCCTTTTCCCTTATTTATTAGCTCAATTTGTGTCACTCAAACTTACTGTAATCAAGAGAAGCAATCCGGGGCGTCTGCAGGGCTGCCGGCTGACATCACTACTCGGCAAATGTCATGTTGTTGGGTAAGTGAGACAGTGACAGTCGCCGAGTAGTGACGTCAGCTGACAGAGCTGCAGAGGAATATGGGTGCTGTGCCAATTGTTGATCTGAGTTTCTCGAGTACAGTACGTTGAGTGACACAAATTGAGCTAATGAATAAAGGGGAAAACACGAGGCAGAATTATTGAACAGGGCTTAACACTGTTTATACAAAGAAAACCTTTTTCAAAAAACTTTTACAATTTTTTTAATTGCCTGTCCGCCACCTCTTAATGTGCTGCCTGAGGCTTTTGCCTCATATTGCTCATTAGAGAGGCAGCCACGCATGCCTGGTGTTTTATTACTGAGAGTAATGAGATTGCTGTGTGTATTTCTGTTTCTGTAATTGGGGCTTCCAGAATATGGCAGTCTGTTAGAGATAGTGTTGGGAGTTCGATTTGTGTAAGGTAGTCTTGGATATCTATGTCAGTTATTTTAATTCTGTGGATACAGGCCTTATAGTTGTGCAAATCCACACCATCAAACCATTTGTTGCGCTTCATTTATTCAAAGAATGTTTCCCAGTCCTCTTTAACCCATCCTCCTCTGGGAATATGAATAACCAGATGGGCTTAACCTCATATGGTAGTTAGGGAGTCGCATTCCATTGTGATGTGTGTTCCACGAACAGTGATATACTCATATATCATAGTATTCTTGGCAGGTATCCCACATCTTGAAATGACAGTAACATGTTGGCTCGTAAACAAGATCATATCTATTATGAATTGATTATAGGCTGGGGAAAACAGGAGTATTCCCGACCCTTAGGGTATTGTACCTGATTATCATCCATATGTATTTCTGGAGACAGTCAAATCTGGTACTGGGTATGTCACGGGTTCCCTATTAAATTTTTTGATGTTAAGTTCAAGAACGTATAAAGGCTCCCCACCAAATCACTTAGGTGATGGGCAGTTGGCCATAAACTGGAGATCCATTTGTATATATGTGGAGATATTGGAGGGGGCACATAGAAGGCTAATATCCAGTAGCTCAAAAGGTACTCATTTGCCGCTCCACATGAGGAGGTGGTAAAATGTGAGTAGTATATCAGCATACCCAGGGTTTTTTAAGGGCTTTGTATTGTGAGTGTAAGTGGTTTTAGTTAGTACTGCTGTCCACCTTGTTTTTTCTATATGTTGCTGAACTGCTGTACGCTTTGTTTTAATTTGTAAGCCCCGAACGTTCCAGTGGAACAACTTGTAATTTACATAAGGCATTTTAAACCCGCTGGATGGAAGGCTGTCCCAATATAACCCACAGTCTGGTTTCTCCAATCTCCCCCCTCCCATCACATAGGGACATATTAATAAAAGTTTGACTTTTTTGCCAAATAATTAACGCCGAACATCGCAGCGAAAATAGCGCCGTTTGGGGCTTCGTTTCGCCTATTATGAAAAAGCAAAAAAAACACTTTGCGTCTGAAAAGGCAAACAGGCGCATAAAAGCGAAAGTATCGCAGCGGAAACTTAACGCATCTAAGATGACTGCATTGCGAAAACCATTTGAAACGCGAAAAGGCCACTATAACACAATCTAAACCCAAAAATGTCCCCACATATTACAATAAGTAACCCATGTCTTATTATCCAATCCATTATAAATTCTAATTTGGAATACAACAATTTCCACCGCACATTCGCCTTCCTCATGCGCAGTCGCTTTTCTAATGCTCGTTCGGCTTTCTAATGCGCGTTCACTTTTCCAAGGCATATTCCCATATTAACGCTTGATCGCCTTTTTAATGCGCGTTCGCCTTTCTAATTCGCGCTCACCTTTCTAATGCGTGATCGCTTTTCCAAGGCATATCCACCATTATAATGTGATTTCGCCTTTCTAATGGGCATTACCTTCTAATGTGCAACGCTTTTCCAAGGCATATCCACCCTTATAATGGTGTTTCCTTTCTAACGCGTTCGCCTTTCTAATGCGCGATCAATTTTCCAAGGCATATCTGCCATTATAATGCACAATCGCCTTTATAATGCGCGTTCGCCTTTCTAATTCGGTTCGCTTTTCTAATGCACGATCGCTTTTCCAAGGCATATTCACCATTATAATGCGCAATCGCCTTTCTAATGTGCATTCGTCTTTCTAATGCGCAATTGCATTTCCAAGGCATATTCACCATTATAATGCGCGATCGCCTTTCTAATTCGCGTTCGCTTTCTAATGCAATTTTTTTTCCTCTTCATTCTCCAATCCAATGTGGTTTATTTCAAATTAGTATTAATTACATTGAAACGCTATAGCCGGAACTATGATTGTGTGTCTTTTTTTCACTTCTTGTGCTCCAAATTGGACCGAATTAAAAAGCATCAACAGTGAACTAGAATTGAATGGAAACACTATTTAAACCAGCTTATCATTGTGAGTAGAGAACATGTCTGAGGAGGAGGGTGTTATTTTTGGGCACTTTTAAAAGTTGCAGCAGCTGCAGTGGTCATGTGGGACAGCAGAGAGGCTACATGGAGGACAGGACAGGGAACATGTGTCAGGATCGACTCATTTTTTAAAGGGATTTAGTCATCTGTACGAGCTGTCTGATGACGAGGTTGTTCGTCACTTTACACGAAATTGTCCAGCATACTGGAGCTTTATAGCAAAATGGGCGTTTGTTCATGGATCCAGAAAAAAACAAGGACCACCTAGTCGTCCACTTTCCTAAGGCACAAATACAAATGCATAAATAAAAGCGCAAAAACGCCACCTTCTTATGGTGCCAAAAACCGCACGCCCCTTCTTTTAGTGCCAAACTGGCGTCCACAAAAGCGAAATGCAAAAATGGACTATCTGACGTTGAAGATGCGGAAAATAGGAGTGTCATTAAATAGATAGCAATGCTGTATTGTTCCAAACAATGTAAAAAATATTCCTTTATACACATTGAGACAATATTGTGCATCAAATATTAATTCACAGCATAGGGTCTTTTATTCGCTTTCCTAATTTCGTGTTTCGCTTTTTTTGTTGCTTTTTCTCTTTTTGAGTTTCCGTTTATTTGAATGAATCCCATACCCTGCGTCTCCTATTTTGAAACACAAACAAATCTGTGTAAGTCATTTTTATACACATTACCTTGAAATTGTAGGAAAAGAACCACTTACCCACAAGCCAGCCCTCAGCATCCGCCCGCTAGTAAACTTGCGGTAGAGAGCTGACTGGCGCAAAATATGGCAACTTCCAGGAAATGCATGTTATACTCATAATGCGGAGGTGAGAATCACACACCACCTGAACATTAAGAGAATGGAAGGGTTTTCTATTAAGATACACTGCCATACTCTGTTTAGGTGGTGCGAGCGCAATATGCGTACAATCAACGCCTTTAGGCAGTTAGGAAACCCCCTGGCAGAAAAAAAAATATTTTTGATGTTTGCCACTCTGACTCACTGGATGGAAACTGGATGTAATCAGTAGACACGGGCAAAATAGCATTTAGCACCTTGGGCAGGATCCTGGAAAAAGAAAGATGCCAAGGAGTGTGACGTCACAGGCTGGAAAATAAAGGACAGAAAAAAATGTTGTCATCCCAGTCAATGACACATTCCGCCTTGGTGATGGCTCCAACAAATGGGCGATTTAGGTGAAAGTGATGCACAACCTCCATCAGACAGCTTCTTAGAAGACAAAACCTCCTTAGAAAAAAACGAGGCTACCTGATCCTAACTGGCACATTTTCCCTTTCCTGCTCTTCACGCTGCTCAGTTCAGCCTGCAAAAGTAAATCAGCAGCGGATGAGCTGAACAAACGTTAGGATAGTCAAACACAAAGTAGCTCCTCCACACTCATTTCTTTGCCACAATGATGCTTAAACTGCTTGTTTAAATAGTGATTGGTAGCAAACAAAATTTATGGTACTGTTTTTTTCATAATGTGAAATTTCATAAAGTGAAAACCAAATCCAATCATTGTGACCGGCTAGCCAGCTGTTCTTGGCACTATATTTACATTTTTATAAAATGGGAGAAGACAGAAAGAAAAAAAAGAAAGTTGACAACACGCCTATTAACAACTTAAATGCGCATTCAAAAGGTAAATACGTATTCAAAAGGCAAACGCACATTCAAAAGGCAAATGTGTATTCAAACAGCGAACGCGTATTCAAAAGGCGAACGCGCATTAGCAAGACGAACAGACAGAATGAGTTGTTTAAAGGGTGAAGCACCACCAGCGTGTTTCAATTTGCGTACCGCGTTTTGCGTTGCGATTGCGCCCGTGGTTTTTGCTCAAATGGAAATTACACCAACGCAAAACTTGCGATTTCAGATGCACGTCCGTTTGCATTTTGCTAATGCATGCGTTCACCATTTTTGGGGCATTAACGCATGCGTTTCCATAACGCAAGACGGCAAAAACTCATGCACAAAGTCAAAACGCACAACAATCTTGGGCAATAGCGCTTGCATTTTGTGTGTGATTCTGTGCGTTGCAGCACATACGCGTTCGCCGTTTGAATGCAACACACAGGAATCGCACACCAAATCGCGAGCGCTATTGCACACAATTGTGCACGCGATCCTTGTGCGTTTGGTGTTTGCGCATGCGATTTCACACTTTTTCGGTTATGGAACTACATGCATTAACGCACCAAACATGGGGAACACATGCGTTAACCAAAAGGGAAAATGAAAATCATCAGAGAGATTCAATAAAAGTCTTATCATTTAAAATGGTGTAATTTTTCCCCAACCAATCAGATCTTATTAACATTTGAAAGCTAACATCTGATTGGTTGGGGCAAAATTAGCACCATTTAAACGATTAAAACTTTTATGAATAACCCTGTATATCTCTCATAGATGTGTTCAAAAAACAGTAAGACATTTGTATGAATGGCTTTTAAGTTTTTTGTGCATTAAAAATCAGAACAAATACAAAATCACAAGACATGCTAAAAACATGCCTTTCGCTAAAAAATGCCTTTTCTCCACCTTCAGGTTCGCGCTAATATTCCGCTCATTTAAAGCGAAAACACACTTTTCGATTTATAAATCGCGTTTGCCTTTTCGGTCCCCTTTTCACTAAAATTACCATTGCGAGTATTGCGAAGTAAGGCGAAAAGGTTTTAGTGATAAATATACCCCATAGTATGGAATATCAGTGGTATAACTATTATACGTTACTTTTGCTTATTGTTTTGTAGCTTGCACAAATAAACTACGGTTGCTTAAACTATATACACAAAAACATTTTTAAACTATATAACCTTGCTGTCAGCATTTGTTAAATAAATCTGTTATCCTATAATTTTATGCAGTACATCCTACAACTTTGAATAAGATATTATTGTCCCAAGACAACATTGTCTCAATAGACAGAGCACATTCAAAACACACAACAAGCTGTGTCTCAGTGTCTCCTTGCTGTGCATGTGGGTAGATTTATGAAAAATACCTGTGTGTCTAAGGGTCAGCTCCCTCATATATTGGCACATATACCATCCTGGGAACACACCCAGCTAAGTGTGCGCACGGACACTTACAGGAAACTGCAGTCTGCTTCCTGGAAGCTGACAGCAAATCATGTTACAGCCTAGAGATCCCTCCCTCTGACACAGAACACAGGATCAGTGCAGTTTTTGTGTAAACACATTAGAAATGCTCCTGTCCCTAACAATGATAAATTCCTATGCTTTGTACAAAAAAGAAAACTAATCTTTGCGTGTATGTCTTTGCTAGCACGGATGAAAGAAACAGAACATTTTACATTTCAGCAAAAATATAAAAGTAAGTATGGGAATCGAACCAGCACCTTCTATACTGTGTCTTTCAAAAAAGAAAGCTTTCTACCTCTATGCCACATGAGCTAATAAGTAATGACACCAGTAAATGTAGAGTCTTTCGGGGAGATTCAATATCGCTGCTTCGTTACTTACCTTAAGCCCGATCCTGTGATACAATAACGATGTTAACGAGATTACGTCAGTTATTGCATCGCGGGGTCGGGCTAAGGTAAGGAGCGGGATTTTAATGCTACACAAGCCTTAGCGTTAAGTTCATGCTACAAATTAGCGCAAAACTTAACGCTACGGGTTTTGGATCGTTAGCACATCGCTATTTCCAAAAACATTCGGAAATGGCGCTGTGCTCTAAAATCCGTCCAAAACCACGTTAACCCAAAAATTTTTCAGGTTAACGTAGTTTTAGACGGAAAAGGGCCATATTGAATCTCTCCCCAATATCTTTGCTAGACACATAATAAAAACAAAAAAAGGGAACATGGGGAATCAAAACCGGTCCCAATAGTCTGATTTTTTTCCTAACCTAGCAATTAGCAGAACACGCACAGGTGAACTCTCAATCAATAGAAGTAAATGCAAATAAAATCAGTTCACTATTTTGTATTGCTACTGGAGACTGTCAGCAATTCACGATAGTTGGTACATTAATACAGAGCGAGCTATATATAAGTTTGTACATATGTAGAAACTTCATATTTTCTAGAAACATGGAAACAAACAAACAAAAAAAGCACTAAACTCAGGGCATAAGACTATGTTATATTGTTTCATAAGTAAACTAAGGGATTTGAACTTGTGACTTCTGGTCTGTTTTGTTCCTAAACACACAGCATTACATGGTGCGCCACCAGCAACTCAACTGTAATCACAGGTACATTAGAAACTTTATCTTTCACTATAAAGAGATGCTAGAAACTGCACATAGAGACAGTGAATCTGGGATCAGGGGGCGGCTCTTTGAAGCCATCATGAGCTATGAGTTGGCAACAACATGGAAGCTCCTTTGTACAGAACTATAACTTATATCTACTAAATGCAAATAACTAGAGAAAAAATTTTCAACGTGTAGGTATTCTGGGGAGAAAAATGTCATATTAGGATCTGAAAAAACAAAGTATAGTTCTCCTTAATAGCAATAGGCTTCATTTCCTAACTAATTTAGGACATTTGAAAACTAACATTTGAAAGCTAAGATCTGATTGGTTGGGGCAAAATTAGCACATATATAACGATAAGAACTTTTATTGAATAACACCTGAAGAACTTTATGAATCTTCCTGTTATTCCCTAAAGGTAAAAATGTAGAAATGTAATAGTTATACCCCTTTAAAAGCCATACACTTCGTTCAGTATCTTTACCTAGGAACAAATCTCGCACGTCTTTGAGCAGGAGTGATCCTTCTACTATTAACAGCATAAAAACACTTTCCTAAAGTTAAAAATTTTTGTTAACCCAGTGCACTTTTGTTTTTTGTAACCTATACTAATAACATTATGTCACGATCACTATTCCCTAAGCTTACCATACCTTCATCTCCAAAATGAGCTAGGGTTATTAGATATCTACCAGATCCAACAAAGCATTCTGCCTAGTTTGGAAACTTCTATCTGTGAAAGAAAATGCTCATATAGAAAATTAAGACTTACTTGACATACCATTCTTGCCCTACCCGGTCTCTTCTCCTCCCCCGCGTCTCTACTAGGTAGTGTGTCTTCCCCTCTTCCACTTCATCCTCCTTTTTACACGATTATTTCGGGCCGATCCCCGTTTTTGTCTGCAACTTGATAATTCCCCCCCTTAGCTCCACTCCTCTAATTCACATTCACTTATTACATCTCTCACTGGATCCATCACTGTACCACGACATTTCTCGTCTTTTCGCCTGATATGCTATTGGGTAGGCATTCATTGCTTCTGACCTTTATACCGCAACGTCTCTTCCACTGGAATTTTTGCTTGTCTCCTTCTGCTAGATCCATCCCATCCCGAAATATTGCATGTATCGTCCTTCTTATTTCCAAATCCAGATTGTCGCTTTTGCTGCACACCTCCCTTATGTATCCCATCATACTATATTTCTATAAAGACTCATCTCCTATTTTGTTATGGCCTCGCATTCATCTGCTCTTAGTTACCCTCCGACTCTATTCTACTTGCCTCTACCCTCCATTGTTACAATTAGGTTTACATTCTCACTTGTTTTCTCCTCCCTATACCTTCATTACCATTATCAATAACCCCGCTCGTATCGTTCTAATTAACTATGCATGTCTAAATAAGGAGTATTATTATTGATACCAAAGGATTCTAGGACTTGTTCCAGTTAATTAGCACTAGTACCAAGGAAACTTAACTGTTTCAAGAGAGGTGGTCAAGGTGGCCATTTATGTGTGAAGTGAAAGCAAAGAAACCAAGTCTGAATCGAGGTGGGGGGTTCCGACCACTAACGTCTGCCATGTACATGCTGTTGTTGACACCTTACCTTGGGCAAGTTCCCATAACCACCTCTTAGCGAGACAATGCATCCAAACCCTTGCATTCAAGAAGGTCCCTAACACCTGGCGGTTCACCAATTTTTATGCTATTAGGCCTTAAGTGGTACTTAATTGCCAACAAGATTATGTACAAGTCATTCTGAATTTAGGAAAGTCAGTTCGGATGACTAGCCGAAACGTCTTTTAACGCTAACCACTATAAGTCCAGTTGATCTAAACTGAATATAAACGGAGGAATGAGAACCTTCATGTCACGAACCTTACCTGCCGCTCCGGTCCCGCACCGATCTGCACTTACGGAGTGGGGGGGGCCAGTGTCCGTTAGCCGTTTTATTTGACGGCCTACAATCCGACATGCCGGGCGCAGCGAGAATTCAAAAGCCGGCGTTCTCCTCCTGGAACCCGGGGGTGCCAGATCCGATATAGCTTTTGCTACCTCCTGGCTCTGTACTCACCTGCCTGGATCTGTTCCTCTCCTGCTCCAGCTACTTATCCATTCACGCTTCTATCAGGGACTATACCTAGCTCAGTTTTTTGGCCTTTGTTCCAGTTCTTTCAGGACAGTTATTCTGCTGCCCTTAGCAGCCGTCTTGTTTCGTCGGTTCCTATGCATTTCCTTTGTGTCTACGTATATGTCTCCTCCTAATAGAGTACTTGTAGTATCCCGGCCTCCATTTATTACACCGTAGTTACTATCGGGCAATTGGAAAACTCAAATGAGGGGGCTATGGCCAGAGTTGAGTGTACAACTCTCCAAATCTGTCCAAAGCTAAATTCATGGAATCTTTGAAACACCATCAGGGCAGTTGGGATCAGTTCATGGATACCTCGCATGTCCGGCTACCCCCAGATTCTTATTGCCTCCAGCTCCGGTTCTACGCCGCCTCTTCAACGTCCGGATCACAGGATCCGTCTTTTGGGGAGGAGCGCTCGCCATACCTCACCCTGACGTTGATGGTAATGTCCCAAGCCTGCAGTGGATTTTCTTTAGTCAGTGCCGAAATCCAATTTGAAATTCAACCACATTCTCAATTTTACATCGGATCGTGCAAAGGTTGGTTACATCATCGCCTTGTTGGAGGGCAATGCTCTGGCCTGGGCTTCTCCCCTATGGGAAAAAGACGATCCTGTAGTCAATAATGTTACCGACTTCCTTGTTTCGCAAGGTCTTCTATGCTCTGCTGCCTCCTCCCGTTTGATGCAGCTCTGCCAAGGGTCGCGTTCCGTGGGTCAATATGCTATTGAATTTCGTACCCTTGCCGCGGAGACTTCTTGGAACAATGAGGCACTTACAGCAGCCTTTTGGCAGGGACTCTCTGATCGCCTCAAGGATGAATTAGTATCTATGGAGGAGATGTTGACAAAATGTTACTGAGAAGAGAGGCCATGTGGATAGACAAGCTAAACACGCTGAAACCATGGGGCCTGAATGAGGAATCAGGACTAAATAGCTACTTGCAACACTGTAGAATCCCCGCAAGTTTATAGTAACCTTTTTAAATAGGTGTGTTACTATGTATATGAGTTAAGAGTTGAAGACTTGGTTGAGATACTTATTGGCAACAATGTTGCCACTATTTACACACTGAATGAATCAGGATGAAGTGTATGATACTGCCATCTAGTGTCTTAAGAAATGAAGGACATGAATAAATATTGATACATAATTGTATATTACTTGTTTTATCTTTGTGAATAATATGATGGTATGATCCTTTATTGTATTTTAATATTTTAATGTATTATGCACAAGGGTTCAGATAAAGATGGGAGCACATATAGTAGGATGATTCCTTCAAAGGATGTTGGATTGTGGTTTTAATGGTTTTTCACTTCACAGGATTTTTTCATCCCATTACATGCAAATGGAAACAAGCAAGTTCGTCACAATATATTATGGACAATATGGACAATTGTTATATGTGGAACTATTTGGACACTTACACTGGCATATGCAGTGAGAAAGGGTGAACACAGACCCCTCCCCCTTGGGTAGGGAGGAGTGGTCTACCACAGTGTTGTCTTTAAAAGGGTGGTCATGTGGGATGTGGGTTACACCTGATGAAAGGGACAGAGTGTCTGAAACGTTGTGTTGATGTGATCTAATAAAGAAGTTTGAATTCACGAAAGAGTGCCCCTCTCATGAACTTTATCCGCTTGTGCTATAGCAGTAGGTCCATGGTGGAGGACCTGAGAAGGGAGCACCTTTGAAAAAAGTGGCTAGATGCCAGAAAGGAGTGCCTAGGCCCGAAACCCAGTTTTGTGTAATACATATTTCCCAAGATATTAATTACTCGCCTTGGCAAGGGAATAAGGTTTCCATGTTGGGTATCATTTTAATGGGCCTACCTTCCCATTAACAAATATAATTTTGGTTTCCGTTTCACATATTTCAATACCAAAATATATTTATTTTACATGTATGCCTGTCCTTAAAATGACCTCTTAAGGTACCCACCAGACCTCTAGCTGTAGAGAATTCCAGATACACAGTTCAGCCTCACAATGTCTGGAAGAGAAGATCTGGTTCCATGCTTCAATAACCTTAATATAACACTGGGGATTGTTTTTCCAGGGTGGAATGGCATGTTTATTGGTCCTTTGAAATAAATAATACCAATAGTTAACCCATTCTTGCCAAGTAACTACACACTTTCCTGACAGTGGCCTAACCCTGACTGACAACTTTCTAGCAGTAACTGTTTAAAAAGTTTTCAAGCTCCTCCCTCTCCTTTATTTTCATATGTTTTCCAATGTGAGAGATGGGAGGAGAAAGAAAAAAGTAGTTTACTACATGACTATAATTCTTCTTTAGAAGTAGAACTATACTTACCTCGACACACCCTTCATTTTCCTTACTATCGAAAGTACTCAAGGTGGGGACCTGAACTGCTAGGTCCTCACCCCTGTGTTTAAACACAATCAGGTTTTTATTTTATATATTACTTTAACTTTACCTTGACAGTCTGGTACAGCATTGCTTCTTCTGTAGTCCAGAATCTGGCCAATGGGAAAACACAATGCTTGGCAAGGCGCTTGTGTGGGGATATGATTACTGTGTATAAATACATTAATGGGCCATACAATAAACTATCTGGGGCATTGTTCACTAATAGAGCATGTCAGAGGACACACGGACACCCCTTAAGACTTGAAGAAAAAAGGTTTAGGCTTCAAGTTCGGAAAGGGTTTTTCACTGTGAGAACGGTAAAGCTATGGAACTATCTTCCAGTGGATGTTGTTATGGCAGGTTCATTGGTCAGTTTCAAAAAGTTGTTGCAAGTTACTGGTATCGATACATAAGGTAGAGTTGATCCAGAGAAATTTCCAATTGCCACTTGGAGTCAGGAAGGAATTTTTTCCCCTTTCATAAATTTGGTGGTTTTTTTCCCTTCCTCTGGATCAACAGTTAGGCAGGAAATGAGAATATTGCAAGATAGGTTGGACTGGATGGACGTATGTCTTTATTCAACCTCAAATACTATACTATATTATACTATACTATAGTATACAATTCTATATACAATTATTGCAGAGACCCATAGGAATAAAAAAAATACTTGGAACACAGATAAGTAAGCATAGGCAGATTTTCTATAAGGCTTGGGAAGGCTAAGCCTGTAGTTTTTGTGCCTCTTTTCGAGAGGGGAGGTGCAGCTGGTGGCTCCTGTACAATACATTGCGCATTCGCCACTTCACATGCAACTACACTATATAAGGCAGGCATCCCACCTCTCCCTAAAGTTCAGGGAGTCTCCCTGATTTTAATGGCAGCTCCCTGACTCCCTGAAATAATATACAATCTCCCTGAAATGTGTTGTTTTGAATTAGAGTGAGGGAGCACAATGATGTGTGAGTCTTTTAGCGGTTAACACGTGACAAAAACACTTAATCGTGACATGACTTGTATGCATGTGTTTGACTGTTTTCATGAGTGTGTGTCGGTTGAGATGCATGTGTTTGTGTGCAAAAGTGTCCGACTGTATACATGTGTGGGCCTGTATGCATGGATTATGCATTAATCTTGGAGTGGGGCTTTAGGGGGTGGGTATCCTCCCTGAAATGTGTGGGTATCCTCCCTGAAATGAGTTTTGGCTGGGTGGGATGTCTGTATAAAGCATGCTTTTCCTTTTGGTGCCCCACAGGGGAAGGATACACATTGACTGCTGCTTCCTGTCGAGGTAATAAGAGCCACATGGCATGAATAAAATTCATTTACTTATGTATAAAGACAAATTTAACAATAATAGCTGCTGCTAGAGGGAGACATTAGCCTGTGACTGACTTGCTTTTTTTTGGTTTAAGGCTTCAGCTATAATATGATTTTGGTATCTTATCTGATATAGATTTGGGGAGTTGGATTTTTCCCTACTATTTACTCTACCTAAAAATGCTGAGTAACAAATAGGGAGACTGGGAATCCTATAAATTATATATAGTATAATATAATTACACCAAGTGAGTCTATATGATGCTATAATTACACCTAGGTGCAATCATAGCCTGAAAAATTATAGACACACTTGGTGTAACTATACATTCGATGTGCACCCCGATAGCGCAACATTGCAGAATCGAAGCGCATACCAAAGCTTCAGCCTAAATGCATTTTTAAAAAATATTTTAAAAGATTTTTTTATTGAAATCAAACCAACAAACAACAGCAAATAAAAAATCAGATTAATTTAAACAATTGCAGGCCAATTTACCTGGAGATGCTGGGCGCAGCACTCTCTTAAGGGCTTAAAGGGAAAGTTCACGAGAAAATATAATTATTTTTTAAATTCTTACTTTATATTATGCATACCTAGATATTCTTTAAACTCTCTTCCATTTTGAAAAATCTGTGGAATTTATACCTCTTGCTATTCCCTGCTGTTGACATTAGTGAGCTGACATTTCAGGTTCTGTAACAGTCCTTCTTCTTCTAAGGATGCACCTTGAAAAGTTCCTAACAGTAATTTCTACTGATTGACTGTTGGATGAGTCAAACATGCGCAAATCTCAATTAAGCAACTGAAAAAGGACTGTCTTTTTGCCCCACAGGTGACTTTGACTCATATACCGCTACAAAAGACTTGTTTCTCTTTTGTAGAAAATTGGCATTGAAGGCGTTTTTCGGTAAGGGCTTACATATATTTAAGAAAAAGTCTACATTCACTCTTCCATTTTCTACTTTTCCAGGTTTACAGATTTTCTTTAAATGTACCATGGAATCATTACAGGAACTTGAGGATCAGCAGGTCCTTAGACATCATAACCTTGAAAGAATTCGAAAAATTGGAAAAGTGATCATACGTAAGTCTGATAAGGCAGGGAATATAGTTCTGTGGGGGGAGGAACAGTATCTAAGAGAGGCTAACAAATAACTGTCTAAGAAAGATAATTATAGATTGCTCCCCTCTAATCGCACAGAACGTTTTTAGACCCAACTGCTGCATCTACTTGATGACGCTAAAGAAAAAAGCTGCATTACACAAAAAGAGAGTGAATTTCTGAGAAAGCCAGTCGGATGACTAGCGAAACGTCTTCAAGAACTAAACTTCAAGTCCAGTTGATCTAATTGAATACAACAGATATACCATGACCTGGATGAATGAGAACCTTCACAAGAAAATATTCAAGACATTTGCTTTATCACCATCCTCTGTAACTAACTTATCCCCATTAAAGGGAATGTCCACCCCCCAAACTAAAAATTTCCCTACTACTGGCCCCACTGTACAATTAAATAAAAACCTTACCTTACATCCCTGCTCCTTGTGGTTCTTCTGTAGTCCATGAATAAAGTACAGGAAACTGTAGGGTAGGAGCTGTCTTCCTGTCCTAATGGTCTCTGCCTCTGTGTTGCCTCCGGGAGGTATAGAGACTTGCTCAGTGGAGACCCTTTTCCCCCCTCCCTCCCGATGCCTCTCTTGCTTATTTCTATCCAGCATAAAATTCTTTTAACATACTGCAGGGAAGGTCCCCCCACCCCCAACCGCTTCATTCTTATACCAAACAACACTTCCCTTCGTTACTTACAGCACCTCGTTCCAGCACCGTTCTCACTGATGGCAGCCGCGGCTGTGATTGGCTGCCTCTCAGCTAATCACAGCTGCGACTGCCAGTCTGGCCTCCTGCTTACAGTTCCGGCAGGCAGGGGAGCCGGACCAGTACAGAGAAGGAACAAGGTGCTGTAAGTAAAGAAGGGAAACTGTTTTTGGTATAAAAATATAGCGGTTGGGGGGTGGGGGGACCTGCCCTACAGTATGTTAAAAATTGAAAAAGAGGGTGGACATACCCTTTAATTAATGGTGCCACATTCTCAGTCCTCATCTTCTTACTATTAATATACTTAAAAAAAAATATTAGGCTTAGTGATGCTTTGTTCAGCTATCCTAACTTCATTATTAATTTTAGCTAGTTTGATTGCTTTCTTACACTCCTTCATACAGTTTTTATAATCCCTAAAGGCCCTTCTGCTTCCTCTGACTTAAAGGTGCCTTTTTCTTCCTTTCCATTTACCTCTTTACATCAGAATTCAGCCACATGGGTGCGGATTTAAAATCCCCTTGAACACAGTCCACTTCTGTTCAGTAACTTTACCTAATAATACATTATCCCAGTAGACATTCTGAAGAGCTACTTTTAACCTGGGAAAATTTGCCTTCCAGAAATTAAAAAAGCCTTTGTTAACCCAGCGCACTTTTCCTTTCGATAACATAGTCCAAACAACACTATTTCACGGTCACTATTCCCTAAGCCTCCAGTTACCTTTATATCTATAATGCGCTCCGTGATGTTAGATATTACCAGATCCAACAGAGCTCCTTTTCTAGTAGGAACTTCAACCACCTGTGAGAGAAAATTATCCAGCAGTTATATTGGTATATAATCTTGCGACGTCCATTATCAAAATCCAACATGTATGTAGGAAAGTTTTGGACCACCGGTTGTAATAGGTCATCTACAAATTTGCCTAAAGGTTCTAATAGTTCATCTCTCATTGAAATGATTAAACGTCCAGGAGGTGTTTAAAGACTTTTATGTACTTTAGGCAATGTGTAGATAATCGGGCACTTCGGGAAATCTTGGTATAGGTATTCCCCAAGTTCATTTTTGATATTAGCTTGGACTGCCCTTGTTATTTTAGTCAGGATTTGGGTCAGGTCATCTTTTAGCCTCTCAAATGCTTTTGTGTCCCTTAACTGGGCTAATAACTAAATGTTGAGTGAACATCATATTGTACGCAGAGTTTGGCTTGAGAAAGGTCCCAGAACTCGGACCGAAACGTTGCCTTGCATCTCTAATAAATTGTATTGATCTATAAATAAGACCCCGGGGTGCATTAGAATTTCTTCTCATTTGGTAGTTTAGTATTGAGTATAGGTTGAGTTAAAGACATACGTCCATCCAGTCCAACCCATCTAGCAATACCCTAATTTCCTGCCTAACTGTTGATCCAGAGGAAGGCAAAAAAACCCCCACCAAATTTATGAGGCGGAAAAAAAATCCTTCCTGACTCCAAGAGGCAATAAGAAATATCTCTGAATCATCTTACTTTATATATCAATACCAGTAACTTGTAACATTCCTTGTTTGCAGAAACTCCTCCAGCTTTTTTTTTTAAAAACAGTCCAATAAACCTGCCATAACAATTTCCACTGGAAGACAGTTCCATAGCTTTACCGTTCTCACAGTGAAAAACCCTTTCCGAACTTGAAGCCTAAACTTTTTTCTTCAAGCCTTAAGGGATGTCCGAGTGTCCTCTGACATGCTCTATTGGTGAACAATACCCCAGATAGTTTATTGTATGGCCTGTTAATGTATTTATACACTGTAATCATATACCCACGCAAGCGCTTTTTCTCTAGCATTTATAATTGTAAATTATCCAGTCTCTACAAAATGCATCACCTTATATTTATCAGCATTGAATCTCATCTACCACTTAGCAGCCCAATGTGACAATCTATCTAAATGCACCTACGATTGCACATCCTCTGAAGTTTTTAATGGTCAACAAAGTTTTGTGTCGTCAGCAAATACAGTAACTTTTTGTCAGGTCATCTTTTAGCCTCTCCTATTAATCTGTCTTCCAAATTATTAATAGACAGATTAAATAGAAGCGGCTCCAACAATGAACCCTGTGGCACCCCACTTAGCACTTTAGTCCATATTGATGAAGCCCCTTTACCAACTACTCTGCATTCTATTCATTAACCAATTTTCTATCCATGTACAAATGTGCCTCCCCACACCAACAGACCTTAGCTAATACATTAGTCACCTATGCAAAATCCAAGTATACTACATCTACTACTATGCCAGTACATAGTCTACATTTCTACTCACTTCCTCATGAAAGCCAAGCTTTTAGTTTGACAAGATCTATTCATCCTAAATCCATGCTGGTTACTACTTATATTGTCAGTCCTTGTAATTACCTGGCTGTGAACAACTACCATGTTTGAATATTGGAATAACATCAGCTTTTTTCCAATCCAGAGACACACATCCAGACATGAGGGAATCTGCAAAAATAAGAAACAATGGCCTAGATAAAACTGAACTTAGATCCCTAAGGATGTATTTTATACAGTTTCTGTAACATGTCCTCGGTTAACCAAATGGCATTTGCATTTCTATTATTGCTACTATACTCCACGATATCTGTACTTTTATCTTTTATAGTGTATATAGAGGGGAAAAAAATATTCAAGACATTTGCTTTATCGCTATCCTCCGTAACCAACTTATTCCCATTAATTAATGGCGACACATTTTCAGTCATCTTCTTACAATTAACATTTTTTTTAGGATTAGTGATTCTTTGTTCAGCTATTCTAAATTCATTATTAATTTTTGCTAGCTTGATTACTTTCTTACACTCCTTGTTACAGTTTTTATAGTCCCTATCCCTAAAGGCCCTTTTTGTTTCCCCGAACTTAAAGGTTTTAATGTATAAACTGAGGACTGTTGGCCTTGAAGAAAACATTTGTTCATGGATAGAGAACTGGTTATTGGACCGCAAACAGAGACTGGTGGTTAATGGAGCTACATCTATGTGGGCTAAAGTTCTAAGCGGAGTTCCTCAGGGTTCTGTACTGGGGCCGCTTCTGTTTAATCTGTTTATAAATGACTTAGAAGGGGGCATTGAGAGCAAGGTCTCTGTGTTTGCTGATGACACTAAATTATGCAGAGCTTTGGAAACTTCCAATGATGTGCAAGTGCTGCAAGCAGACCTAGATAGATTATCAAAATGGGCAGCAGAATGGCAGATGAGATTCAATGTTGATAAATGTAAGGTGATGCATTTGGGATTTAATAATCCCTGTGCCACCTAAACCATAAATAACTCTGTGTTAGGTGCATCTGAAATGGAAAAAGATTTGGGGGTTCTGGTAGATAACAGACTTAGCTGTAGCAAACAATGCCAGGTAGCAACAGCTAGAGCTAGCAAGATATTGTCTTGTATAAAGAGGGGAATAGATTCAAGAGAGAAAAATATTATTCTCCCTCTTTACAAGGCACTGGTAAGGCCTCATTTGGAATATGCGGTGCAGTTTTGGAATCCCATATAGAAAAGGGACATCTTGGAAATGGAAGCAGTCCAGAGAAGGGCAACTAAATTAATAAGCGGAATGGAGGGGCTTGAATATGCAGGCAGATTAGACAAGTTAGGGCTGTTTACATTGGAGAAGCGGCGGTTGCGTGGGGACATGATAACCTTATACAAATATATTAATGGCCCATACAGTGAACTCTCTGGTGCATTGTTCACTAATAGGTCATATCAGAGGACTCGTGGACATCCTTTAAGGTTGGAAGAAAAGAAGTTTCATCTTCAAGTTAGGAGAGGTTTCTTTACAGTGAGAACGGTGAAACTGTGGAACTGTCTTCCAGCAGAGGTGGTAATGGCAAGTTCATTGAATAACTTTAAAAAAGGCCTGGATAAGTTTCTAAAACTAAAAAATATTGAGAATTACTGGTATTAATGCATATAGATCTGGTTGATCCAGGGATACTTTCCGATTGCCGTTTGGAGTCAGGAAGGAATTTTTTCCCCCCTTTTTTAGCTGGGGTTTTTTGCCTTCCTCTGGATCAACTGTTAGGTAGGGTTAAAAAAAAAAAAAAAAAAAAAAAGGGAATAGGTTGGACTTGATGGACGAATGTCTTTATTCAACCTTAATTACTATGTTACTATGTATGTAAGGTAATGCCAGAGTGTTATATAGCTCTGGACAGAAGAAATTAAAAACTAATAAATGGGTTAATCTGTTTCTAAATAAAATAAGTAGCTTACAATTGTTTGCTAAACATTTTCATGTTTATAATATATATGCGGCTTTAAGGTGATTTAAGATTTTTCAGTTTTTAAGGCAGATGCCCTAAATAAACAATAAGCCTCATAAGCTATATTAGCAAAAATAAATATCCTCAAATTAAACAATTGGTTAATGATAAAGGTTTATATTTATTTTTTTTTAATTTAAATAAAAGGAAATACTTGCAATAAATAAAACATTTAGACAATATTAACATTTATACTTGTGTAACTCAAAAATTACACCCAATTATGTTGACAAAGTAACACTGTTACTTTGTAACAGATACTAAAGGGATACAGACATTTTTTCAAAACTAACCACTCCACCCCTCAATACATTTGCTTAGGTGCCCTTCTAGAGAGCAGTATGCCTCAGGAATAAAAATTAGTATAGGTAAAAGTGCTGTACAGAAAAGAACTGGCCTATTTTTTTTTTTATGTAGGCCATACACAGTAATGTGTTAGGATTGGAAACATTGCAGGAGTGTCAGGAAATAAGACTGCAGAGCTTTTTAAATATTAGATTCAATGATCAAACATCAAATCTACATATATAGCCAGCATATATATAAATTAGCAATGTAGCAAAATAATTCCGTTTTTTAACATTTCTCATTCTGAAAATCTAATGCAACATAAAAACCTACAAACATTTCTAATCAGTTACACAGCAGTTTTAAGCTGGATCACTAATTGTTTTTAGCATTTTATACAAATCGGGTATTCTCATTAAAATATATATTTCTATTGGACTGATCTTTGTATTGGTCCATTCAATTCCACACATATTTTAAGTCAGTTTAGGAAAATGTGTTATAACCACAACTGTGATGGTTCCTCTGCAATCCTGCTTTTGAATAGAGTGATTTCATCCAAATGGATCAAGGGAACGTCTTGAATAACATCTGCCAAGCTTTCATGTAATAGTGGAAAAATTTGGACATTTAACGCTTGCCGCTCAGGGTAGAATCTGGTAGGAACAAAATAAAGAATTAGAAACATTTGATTAAAACAACTCATATTAAATAAGAAATCACAGATTTATACTCGACACAGATTTATAACAGATTGCACCTATTTAAATGTATACTGAAATGCAATATACCATGCAGCTGGTAAATTGTGTGTGAAATCCATGGTACCAAAGTAATATATTGTGTTAGGGTAAGTTTTACCTCATTTTACAGGTCCGCAAAGTAAATATGCTATTATGGGAGCATGATAAGGTAAGCAGTTATTTTTGTAGAATCTTACTATAAAAATCAATATTGTAAAAGAGTAGAACCAACTTGCATATATTGGACATACACCACAAAAGAATGTATTTGGCATGCTAGGGGTGGGCATTTCAAGTGGGACTGGGTAAGCCTGACAGAGGGGAAAAGGCTATTAGGGCTGCTAGAAATGGAAAACCTATTAGCTTGGCTAGAATGGGTAAATAACATAACTCCATAAGTACAGCTACATGGCAGACAGGGCAATAATTAAATGTATTTAATTATTTAAAATTTTTAGGAATCAGCAGTTGAGTAACACAGCATCCACAACCACTATAATCATCACACTTTATAGTGGGCAGGTGTAAAATGCCTATAACGCTTGCACATAAGCTCACAATAATGAGAGTGTCTTATTTTACAGTTTAAAAAAAACGTGAATTGCGTAGTGCTCTTGGTCTACTTTCTTTATCCATTTGTTCTCAAGAATTTATACAGCAAGATATTTGAAACCAAGGTTTAGCATTTTTTTGATCTATTAATTGTAACATTGCATAGAGTTGTATAGTTTACTCCAAACACCACAGTGAATTACAACTGCTGTGCAGAGCTTAAATCTATGGGCCATATTTGTAAATTTAAAGGGCATCTATACCGAAAAATAAGACCACAACTGTATAGTATAGTATTTGAGGTTCAATAAAGATATACGTCCATCTAGTCCAAACCATCTAGCAATATCCTCATTTCCTGCCTAACTGCAAAAAAAAAAGGCAAAAAAACCCACCAAATTTATGAAGGGGAAAAAAATTACTTCCTGACTGCAAGTGGCAATCGGAAATATCCCTGGAACAACTCTACTTTATGTATCAATACCGTTACACTTTTGTCTGAAGAAGGTACATCATGTACCGAAACGTCACTATGCTGTGCCTGTGTGCCGCATAATAAAGTACACAGGACTGCAAGCCTGGTGTGCATGGTATTTATTTCATGTTTGAATACAGACTGTTTGCCTTGGTCGACCATTGCACCCATACTACTTGTATTGGATTAGGTGTGTGCAGGATTCTCCTATTTTTGGTTTAATGTATCAATACCAGTAACTTGCAACATTCCTTGTTTGCAGAAACTCATCCAGCTTTTTTTGGAAACTGACCAGTGAACCTGCCATAACAACGTCCGCTGGAAGACAGTTCCATAGCTTTACCGTTCTCACAGTGAAAACCCTTTCCAAACTTGTAGCCTAAACCTTTTTTCTTCAATTCTTAAGGGATGTCCACGTGTCCTCTGACATGCTCTATTGGTGAACAATGCCCCAGATAGTTTATTGTATGGTCTATTAATGTACTTATACACAGTAATCATATCCCCATGCAAGCGCCTTTTCTCCAGCATACATAATTGTAACTTTTCTAGTCTCTCTTTATATACAAGCTTCCCCAATCCCCTTATTAATTTAGTTGCCCTTCTCTGAACCCTTTCCATTTCAAATATGTCCTTTTTGTACACAGGATTCCAAAATTGCACAGCATATTCCAAATGAGGCCTTACCGATGCTTTGTAAAGAGGGAGAATAACATTTTCCTCCCTTGAATCCATACCTCTTTTTATACAAGACCATGCCATGCTGGCTCTGGCTGTTGCCGCCTGGCACTGCTTGCTGCCTTTAAGTTTGTTATCCTTAAAAACTCCAAGATCCCTTTCCAACAGAGAATTATTTAACACAGAGCCATTTATAGTATAAGCAGCACAAGGATTTTTTAAGTCCAAAATGCATTGCCTTACATTTCTCAACATTGAATCTCATCTGCCACTTAGCAGCCCAATGTGACAATCTTTTGTGTCGTGAGCAAACACATAAAACCTTGCTGAGAATACCCACTAAATCTATACTAATAAAAGGCAAAGCCCTCACTCACTCACTCACTCACTCATCACTAATTCTCCAACTTGCCGTGGAGGCAGACGGCTTAAATTTGGCAGGCGCATTCATTGCACCTTACTTACAAAAGTTAAGCAGGTTTCGTTTTGAAAAGGCAAAGCCCTCACTCACTCATCACTAATTCTCCAACTTGCCTCACTCATCACTAATTCTCCAACTTGCCATGGAGGCAGACGGCTTAAATTTGGCAGGCGCATTCATTGCACCTTACTTACAAAAGTTAAGCAGGTTTCGTTTCGAAATTCCACCTGTAACGGTGAGTATCTGACATTGCACCTGTAACGGTTAGTATCTGACATTGCACAGACTGGTTGGTCCGATTTCAACCAAATTTGGTATGCATATACTCCTTTACCAGTAAAAGGTTAACAAAATATTTTTTTTAGGGTGGGGGTGAATGGGGGGGGGAATAGAATTTTGAACTCCTGCACACTAACGGCTGAACCGATTTTACCAAAAATTCAGGGTGTGTGCGGGGACTGGCTGAGGTGTAAGGGGAAGGGTTTGAAGGGTGGACAGAGAGGAATAGTGGGGGGTATTAGGGGCGGACGGGGAGGGGTGGTGGGGGTTATTTTCACCAAAATTTCATAGTTGAATAAAAAATATAATATTAAATTAAAGTTAGTGTTGCATTATCGTTAAGCTTATTGAATTGTCTTTCTTTAATATATCAAGTGCCGAGTGATTACAGCAATCTTGATACATTATTGCTTTCTTACTAAAAACGTTATTTCAATACATCTCCGCTGCGAAGCGCGGGTATTTTGCTAGTCATTAATTAATAGATTAAATAGAAGCAGCCCCAACACAGAACATTGTGGCACTCCACTTAGCACTTTAGCCCATAATGATGAAGCCCTATTAACAACTACTCTCTGCGTCCTATTCATTAACCAATTTTCTATCCATGTACAAATGTGCCTCCCCAGACCAACAGACCCTATACACTAGTCGCCTATGGGGGACTGTAACAAAAGCCTTTGCAAAATCCAAGTATACTACATCTACATTTCCTGACAAAGTCTTGTCACGTGTGTACAAATAGACCTGAAGTACCACTTAATAATTCTAATGCAGATTTTGTTTCAAGAAATGGTTCTTTTTACTCCAAACAGCTTTTGTAATAATGTTTCAATGCAAAATGAAACTAACAAAAAGTATTCTAATATTCACAGCTTGGTAAAGCCCATTGAGTTAATTTTTGCAAAGACATAAGTGTTGTCGCCTTGTCATATGGGCTTCACCTGTGACTAATAATGGATCAATTAGGTGTTAGGTGTGTATAAAAAGAATCCCAGTACACTAGACCTTCACACCAATTGCAAATAGACCTCTGTAAACATGCCTAAGATTCACCCTGAGGCTAAAGTGTTGATTATCCAGAGGCTGAAGACCAAATCCACTGCTGATGTGGCGCACACCTTCAATGTCTCTCTTGAAGTTCTTTAAGGTGAAGAAGATCAAGATGCTCCAGGATTGGCCAGCCCAGTCACCTGACATGAACATCATTGAGCACATGTGGGGTAGGATAAAAGATGAAGCATGGGAGACGAAACCAAAGAATATTGATGAACTCTGGGAGGCATGCAAGACATTTGTGTGTGTGATATGGCAGCAGCATCACCAGGTCCCCTGCACTTCCTGCTCTGAAACAGTCAGTCAATCTGTCCTGTGTCTCCTCCTCCCCTTTGCAGCCCCCCTGGTCCCTCCCACTCATGGACCCCATGGTCCATTATCTTACAGCCCCATGTGGCCCTGCCCACTCTCGTTTGCCTAAGCCCCGCCCACTCGCATTTGCCTAAGCCCCGCCCACTCACAGGTGCCGTGGGCTACTCAGACCCCCCACCCCCCTACAGAAAACTCTGTGGAAACAGCCTTTTCATGCAGAGTGACAACTCTGCTTAAAAAGGCTGTTTTCACACAGTGAAAGAGAAGGGCTGCAGATTCCCTTGCCTTCTCTGTCAGGACTTCACACAGCAGAGAGGAGGAGGGACTTCCTGTCTCCCTCACACACTGAGGGAGTCTGAGGCTGTGTTTGCCAGCGGCACTGTGCAGGAGAAGCCTCAGGAATGTCATAAGTCAGCCTCCCACCCATTAACTTTCTGGTCAGTCATTTATGTATATCATGGGCTGTGAAGCACATATAGAGGTGGTTGATGGCTCGTTTTAAAGGTAGGAATCTGGCCTAAGCTTAACTTGTTTGGAGACCACAGTTCCCCTTTAATTAATGGTGCCACATTTTTACAAGGCTGCGGTAGTATTTCTGAAAACACTACCTTGGAGGTCCTTGCTTTTAACTTGGCTCCTAGTTCTTGGAAATCATGTTTAAGGAGCTCACCTCCTCTAACTTGTCATTGGCACTAATCTGAACCAAGACCACCGAATCACACCCGGCCCCACCTAATAATCGGTCTACACGATCCACCACATGCCGAACCCTAGCACTGGGCAGGCAACACACACTTTGGCATGTAGGGTCTTGGCGGCAGATTACCCTATCTACCTTCTTTATAATGGAGTCCCCTACCACTACCACCTGCCTAGCATTCCTGATGCTGAGTTTCTCCTCCCTTGTATTACTGTAGAGATGGCAGTTCCCTGGGTGCTCAAGGGATTAGCCCGCTCCATACATGCTAATTCCGAGCTGTCCTCCTCCTCATCACCACCTTAGGCGGCAAATCTGTTGGGATGGACAATCTAGGAAGAAGCAACCCTACCCTGCCGCCCCCCACTTCACCTAGTAAAACTACTTCCCCCCTCAACCTTCCCTGTCCCACTTCCACCCACCTCTATACTGACCCCACCCAGTGCCTGCTTTCCCCCCAGATTTGCCAATCCTTGCAATGCTGCAAGCTGCCCCCTTAGACTCTCCACCTCAGCTTCTAAACAGGCAACCCACTCACACATGACACCGACGTCTGCTCCAGGTTCCTATACATGTGGCAGGATGCACACTGCATGGTACCGACAAAATTGTCCCTTCTAATACACAACACCAGCACAGTGACACACCAACCTTGTTTAATTGCCCTTCTTGTTTCAATGTCCTTTTTCTATGTCCTTGAGAACAAGGTCCTCAGAACAATGGACTTTGTACACGTTCCACTCTAGTTTGTTTCCACTCACAGGAAACTTTCATTTGTTAGGTTCAAACCACAGGTCCAACCAATGTGAATCCTATTTAACTAATAGGCCCCAGCCCCCACACCAATTAGTGCAAGAGCCAGGAAGAGAGGCAAACAACAAAACACTTATTAACCCTTTCACAACCTGTTTGCGATTACAACAGGTGCAATACTAGAATATAGAATCCCAGTACACCCCTTTAACTGGAAGAAAGAAAGATAAATCTGCTTACTGCACACACAGTCCTTAACACAGCATACTATCAGCACAAACAATACTTATTTTCAAACTTTCACACACACCATACAAACATCAAATGATTAAATGTCCTTTTTTTATGTACTTGAGAGCAAGGTTCTTTAGAACAAGGGAAACTTGTTCTAAAGGACACTCTAGTTCCAACTGGAAAATATCATTCTTCCCAACCACCACTGTATAATTTTTTATTTTGTTGATCTGCCCCCTATTTCTTTAGATATCCAATCCAAAACACTCAAAAACACATATTTCAGCTGTCATTCAAATTCCTTGCTCTCAAAAACTACTCTTCTGTGAGTAGTTTTACTGTAGCTGGAATGGTGACAGAGTTTTGACAGTTGGAGGCAAAGTATTTTTTTCAGTATAGTGTCCCTTTAAGTGGTCATACATTTACGCCGAACGTTAGTTAATTAGTTATTTAACAAATGTTCGGTGGTAGAATACCGTGCGATAGTAAACTACTGCAATGATATTCTATGGGGAGCGTTATCGATCGCTAAACCAATTGCAAATTAACAATCATTAAACAGCGATACCGTGCCCTTAAAAATAACGTTCTTTCTTCCCCCACAAATTAATCAACCAATAAAGCAAAAGGTAATCCATTGGATCATTCTATAATTAATGTTATCAATCTGTCTTTCAATCCTCACCCTCCCGATTGTTAAAAAGGGATCACAATTAGTCAGCCTAAGGCCCTATATAAAACTCAGACTATTCTGCCATGTTTCAATCTTATTAGATTTCATCAGTGCAGGACACAGGTTTGTGGCTATGGGGTAGGACTAGGAAGCACAAGGTACCAGACAGCTATATAGATTAAGCCGAGGTGGGATTAGAGGAGCAAAAAGCACTCCATAGAGCATACAATGAAATAGAGCCTTCTTACAACAGAAGGTACTTCACAGATTTATCCTATTAACATATTTATATTGGGGAAAAGTCTGGAAGGTCCTAACCGGTGCGCAAGTATGAGAAATGCAAAATTTCTTCCAGACTGGGTTTACCTTGACAGGGTTGGAAGGCTTTTCATTCACGTGATCACAGTAATGTATACTAAAACCCCTTTGTGCAGATAATATGATGGGGTGACAGAAGGTATGGTACAGAAACAATAGGCCTAAGTTAACATCGATAAACCTAGTGATTATAGGGGACTTCTATTATCCTGACATTGAACTGCCAACACAGTGTGTTTGAAGTTCCTACTAGAAAAGCCGCTCTGTTGGATCTGGTAATATCTAATGACACACAGAGCGTATTATAGATATAAAAGTAACTAAAATAGTAACAAACTGAAATAGTGACCATGAAATATTGTCATTTAATGTATGTTACCAAATGGAAGTGGGTTAACAAAGACATAATTTCAGGAAAGCAAACTATCTCTGGATAAAATAGCTCTTCAGATTATCAACTAGGATGATATATTCTTAGGTAAAGAAACTGAATAGAAGAGGGTGATAACTGCAAAATCCCAAACATTTATAAACTGGAATGTACTTCCTTTACTGGGACATTGTGACAGACAAAATCTCAAAATGGAAAGAATTTTGCCCTAATCTGATAGGGAAATTAACCTAGTCAAATTTATCCTACTTCTCAAATTGCTTTATGTTTTGCAGAATAGCACGCTGCATATCCCACTGTCCTTTTTTAGACGACTAAGCAGCCTCTTTATTTCCTTTCATTGGTCGTCTGGCAGGGCAAGAGTCAAATTAAGCATGTTACAAAGATACTTTGCGGACTGGATCCCCCTCGAGGAGGAGCCGCCTTTCTTCCGCACTGCTCAGCTATCCAATTAGAGGGGGAGAGTGCGCATCATGTCACATTTCAGGGGTGGTGTGACTCACGGAGGAGTTCACACTGCTGTGTCTAATGAGGGGGGAACACAGAGAGAGCGTGCCTGTGACATCACTGCACATTTCGCAATTGTATGCAAATTGTATGTATGTATCTGTTTCTTTCTATAGCACCACTAGGGGACGCAGCACTGTACAATATAGAAAACAAAAAGTCATACAAGGGGGACAGTAAATAGATACATAAATATATAAATAAGTATGAGCATCACTAAATATACAAGTACTGTGATGTAACATGAAGAAAGAGGTCCATGCCCCTTAGTGCTTACAATCTTACAAACAATTGCTCTGTCCATGAGGTCTCTAACTTCTCACTAGAAACTTCGCACTAGAAATCAGAGAGTTACACAGTTTCTCTGCAGCCTCCCCCTCTGTCTCCATCTTGTCAGTCTGTGTCACACAAGTTTGGTGCTGATCATTTCTGTAGGTAACAGTACTTCTAGCTGTAATTATTTATTTAGCCTGCTGCTCAGCTGGCTGAGTGAAGAGGAAGCTGCTGGGTTGGGATGAAGGGAAGCTAGGGAGAGAAGTGATACTGCCTGGTGCAGTCCTTAAGACAGTACAGGGTTTGGGACAGGTTCAGCTGCAGAACTGACAAGGTGTTATGTGTAATGTCGTGTAAGTCACATTGTAGGATATATACAGATAGACATATAGATAAAAAGAGAGATAGGATACAATAGCTGTATTATTTATCTGTCTATCTCTGTATCTATCTGTATCTATCACGCGGGTTACCCAATTTGCGGGTCGGGTTCAGGAAACCCACATTGAGTTTGAATTTATTGTGGGTCGGGTTTTGGTTAAGAGAACCCCAGATGAACAGTGCAGTTAGTTTAACAATAAGGTACAGGGGGTCAGTGAGGGGTGCCTGTTTTACACTCACTGTAACATCCATCAGGGGTTTACAATATCAGACACAGCATGTTCTCCTCTGGCTTCTTTCATATAGTCAGCCCTTCAGTTCATTTCCCAGCGTCATCAAGCCCCCCCCCAGTTCATTACCCAGCATCATCAAGCCCCCCCCAGTTCATTACCCAACGTCATCAAGCCCCCCCTAGTTCATTACCCAGCGTCATCAAGCCCCCCCAGTTCATTACCCAGCATCATCAAGCCCCCCCAGTTCATTACCCAGCGTCATCAAGCCCCCCCAGTTCATTACCCAGCCTCAATCCAAGCCCCCCCAGTTCATTACCAGCGTCATCAAGCCCCCCCCAGTTCATTACCGCGTCCATCAAGCCCCCCCAGTTCATACCCAGCGTCTCAAGCCCCCATCATTACCCAGCGTCATCAAGCCCCCCCCCCCCAGTCATACCCAGCGTCATCAAGCCCCCCAGTTCATTACCCAGCGTCATCAAGCCCCCCCCAGTTCATTACCCAGCGTCATCAAGCCCCCCAGTTCATTACCCAGCGTCATCAAGCCCCCCCCAGTTCATTACCCAGCGTCATCAAGCCCCCCCAGTACCCAGCGTCATCAAGCCCCCCCAGTTCATTACCCAGCATCATCAAGCCCCCCCAGTTCATTACCCAGAGCCATCAAGCCCCCCCAGTTCATTACCCAGCGTCATCAAGCCCCCCCCGTTCATTACCCCGCGTCATCAAGCCCCCCCAGTTCATTACCCAGCGTCATCAAGCCCCCCCAGTTCATTACCCAGCGTCATCAAGCCCCCCCAGTTCATTACCCAGAGTCATCAAGCCCCCCCAGTTCATTACCCAGCATCATCAAGCCCCCCAGTTCATTACCCAGAGCCATCAAGCCCCCCTAGTTCATTACCCAGCGTCATCAAACCCCCCCAGTTCATTACCCAGCGTCATAAGGCCCCGAGTTCATTACCCAGCGTCATCAAGCCCCCCAGTTCATTACCCAGCATCATCAAGCCCCCCCAGTTCATTACCCAGCGTCATCAAGCCCCCCAGATCTTTACCCAGCGTCATCAAGCCCCCCAGATCATTACCCAGCGTCATCAAGCCCTCCAGTTCATTACCCAGCGCCATCAAGCCCTCCAGTTCATTACCCAGCATCGTCAAGCCCTCCAGTTCATTACCCAGCATCGTCAAGCCCTCCAGTTCATTACCCAGCGTCATCAAGCCCTCCAGTTCATTACCCAGCGTTATCAAGCCCTCCAGTTCATTTGCCAGCGTAGTCTGCTCAACAATGTAAAATGCCAGTAGTGGTCTTTAATATAGGCGGTACCTCAACAAGTGGGTGTGGCTATATTAAAATGGGCTTGGGCAAAAAGTTCGAATTATGCTTACCGTTAATTCCCTTTCTTCTCTTCTGCCATGACAGTGTGCACCATGGGGATTAACTCCACCCACTTCGGAGGCAGGACAAGAACGTAAAGTGGTTCCCAGATACATCACTCTCAGTTGACCTTTTCTAGCCAAGGAATCCGATTTAGTAATTATTCATCAATCTTCTTCCAATATAAAGTAATTTAGAGTGATGATTGAATAGGAACCTAGTCTAAAGTTTGGCTTAATTAATGAGAAAAAACCCAAATCCAAAATCATAGTATACGAAAATTTAGAAAAAAAGACATCAAAGTTATTAATCACATTAATGGTAACCAATAAAAGGGAGGGAAGCTCTGCACACTGCCATGGCAGAAGTGAAGAAAGGGAATTAACGGTAAGCAGAATTTAAACTTTCTTCCCCCTGCCATGCCAGTGTGCAACATGGGGATGTCCCAGAACAAAAAATTACTGGGTGGGAACTACTGCCTGAAGAACCCTACCAAAAGGTAGTTCCAGGCAATGTCCCTATGTCCAATTTATAATGTCTAACAAATGTAGACGGAGACGCGCATGTAGCAGCTTTACAAATTTGTTCAATAGAAACATCATTCTGAAATGCCCATGACGCAGCCATAGCTCTTGTAGTGTGAGACTTGACTACTATTGTAACATTCTTTAATGGATGTAGTAACCCAATTAGCTAAAAGTTCTAATAGAGATAGCGTATCCCTTGACAGACCCCTTAAAATTAATAAAAAACAATAGTGATTTCTAAATTCTTTAGTTGTATTAATATAAATTTTTACAGGATCAGAACAGTGAAACTTAGCTTCTTTATTATTACTAGGCTGCGGGCAAAATGAAGGCAGTATAATAGGCTTATTAATATGAAATTTAGATACCACTTTGCGTCTAAACCCTGGAGGAGTTCTAAATATAATTATCTCTTTAAAAAGGAACAAAATGGTTTGTCCAATCTTAATGAAGTTAATTCACTAACTCTTCTCGCAGATGCTATAGCCATCAAAAAGGCCACCTTCAACGTGATCCACTTAATGCCTACTGATTCCATAGGCTCAAAAAAAGCAGAAAACAAGGCATTAGGAACCAAATTTAGATCCCAGGGAGCTATAGGTGAAACATAGGTAGGATTTAACCTTTTAACGCCCTAAAGGAATTGTTTCAAAAACATCTCTGAAGCCAAATCCTTAGAAATTAACCAAGATAATGCTGAAATGTGGACTTTAATCGAATTGAGAGATAAACCTTTATCAACTCCCGATTGATGGAATTTTAGAACTAAAGATAAGGGCCATACCTCAATCATCACTTCACCTTTTGCAAAATCTAAAAATGTATTCCAAATACGATGGTATACTTTGGAAGTGCACAATTTTCTTGCATTCATTAAATTTTTAATAACAGTGTCAGAAAAACCCAGGGATTTTAACTGTTCCCTCTCAAAAGCCAGGCTGTCAAGTTTAAACTTTCTGGATCTGGAAAGAAGACAGGTCCTTGACTCAACAAATCCAGGATATTTGGCAATTGAAACTGAAGTTTTAGAGATCTTAGAATTATTTCCGAATACCAGGTTCTCCTTGGCCAAATTAATTTTGTGGGTTGCGATCTCCGTTTTTGAATTATTTTGGGAATCATTGGAATTGGAGGAAAACAATAACATAGATTGAACTCCCGCTGATGAGACAGGGCATCTATTCCTAAGGCCTTGGGATCTTTCTCTCAAGAAAAATACTAAAGGCACTTTGCATTTAACTGACTTGCCATTAGATAGCAATCTGGGAAACCAAACCTTTGAACGATCATTTGATACATTTTTTAATTTAATGACCATTCTCCTGTTCTGATACTTCCTATGCTTTAATAATCTGCCAGAATGTTTTCTCTTCCTGGGATGAAAAAAGCAGGGAGCGTTACTGAAGCCTTTTCTGCCCAATTTAAAATTAATTTTGTTTCTGCCCAGAAACTTTAACTTTTTGTTCCACCTTGCCTGTTTAGGTACGATTGTCGCACATTACTTTTACATGCCTTTTGATTAATGTTAGGGATAAGTGAGCAAGTGCCATCCTTATAGCTTTTAATTCTAGTACATTTATATGAAGCAACTTTTCCTCCTTTGTCCAAAACCCTTGGATTGGTTTCCTATATTAGTACCCCAGCAAAAGTCTGGCGTCTGAAAACCATGACCAGAGGTTCTGAGTAAACAAAACTTTTTCCTTGTTCTAGATTTTTCTACTGGATTTCCACCATTTTAGGGAATGTTTTACTTTTAATGGAAGAAAAATCTGTTGAAATAGATTTACGTAATCCCTGTTCCATTGATGAAGAAAATTGATCTGGAATACTCTTAAATGAAACAAGGCCCAAGGAACTGCATCTATTCATGGAGTCAATAGGCCTAATAGTTCCATGCACATCTCTGCAGGAACAAATTGTACCTGAGTTAGGTTTTTGATCAGATTTACAATTTTGATCCTTTTCTTGCAAAAAGACCTTTCCAACCGACATATCTATTATTACGCCCAAGTGGCTTAATTTTTGAGTTGGAATTAGGACACTTTTGCTTGTGTTTATTAACCAACCTAGTTTCTTTAAAAACACTTGTGTTAAATCCAATGACCTTTCGGTCTCGGTTATAGAATTCCCCCAAATGATCCAATCGTCTAGATATGGTGCCAGTCTGACTCTACAAAATTAATGTCTGCAATTGCAGCGGCATTAAGATTAAACACCCGAGGGGCTGAAGTTAGCCAAAAGGGCATTGCTTTGAACTGCCAATGTTTTCCTTCTACTTCGAACTTTAAAATTTTTTGATGAGGTTCGAAAATAGGGATATGGAGATAGGCGTCTTTTAAATCTAAAGAAGCCAACCAATTTCCTTTTTCTAGAAAAGCCAAAATTGACCTCAGTGTCTCCATTTTGAATCTTTCTTTTAACAAATAAGAATTTAGAAGCTTTAAATCTAGGATTGGACAAAAGGAGCCATCTTTTTTTTAGTACAACAAAAAGATTTTAATAAAAACCTTGATTTACTTGGGCAGTAGGAACTACAGAAATAATTTCCCTTTCTTTTAACTGTTTTACTGCCCCCACTAAGACCCTTTTTTCACAGGGTTCCTTGGAACCCTTGAAGAAAATAGCCTTCTTGGAGGATTCTGTACAAAATTTAACGTCAGACCTGCGGATACCACATTTATAATCCACCTGTCTGTGGTAATTAGGGACCATTCCTCTGCAAAATGAAGTAGGCGAGTGCCTACTTGTGAAATAATGGTCCCCGAACCTTCAGAAGGAAGATTTTTTGCTTTAGAATCCTCTTCTACAATTTTCTCCCCGAAAGAAAAATTACCTATCTGGAAGGGTTTGAGAGAAGACGAAAAATCTCTATTTTGTCTGTTGTACCTACCCATTCTAAAGGAAGGTCTGTTAGTAAATCTAGAAGATTTCGTATCCTGGGGAAGGAATTTATTTTTATCTTCACTAGAAACCATAAATTTGTGTAATTCAGGACCTAAAAGTTTATCACCTTTAAAGGGTAAAGGAAACCAATTTGTTTTTAGAAGTTGAGTCAGCAGCCCAGGACCTTAAGCATAAAGCCCTACGACCTACTAAATACTACTAGATAAGGCTGATGATCTAGCCGATAATTTTAATGAATCTAAAGCAGCATCAGCTAAACTGTTAGCTGCTTGATGAATAAAAGACACTCCTAATAATTGATCATTAGGACAATTCCTGAATGGCTGAGGCTAATTGATCAATCCATACAGTTTTAGACATAATTACTGAAGCAACATTAGGTTTAAAAGCTGACAATGCATTAAAAGATAAACGTTTAAACACCGATTCAAGTTTGGTGTCCATGGGATCCTTAAAAGATGAGGATCCCATGGACAATAGTAGTTCTTTTAGAAATTCTAGCCACTGCTGAATCTACTTCTGGTAGATTTTCCAATCGTTTCTTAAAAGCATTATCGAATGGATATCTTATCGAACCCAGGAAAGGCACTAACCCTTTCATCTGGATATACCCAATCAGACTCTATAGAGCTAATGATGGAATCATGGACCAGAAGATAAAAGGCTGACTTTCTAGTAGCTTTAAAATTTTATCCATAATACCCTCTTCAGGTTTAGGAACTTCTAAACCTAGAGTTACATTTTGATTCCTTACAAGTAAGGAATCAAATCAAAATTTTGAGAATCTCCTGTAACAGGTTCTGAATCTGAACTATCACGGTTTTACGTTTCTTACATGACCTAGTAACATCATCCTTGATAGTATTGCAGGTATCAATCATGGTAGCTTTAAACCAATCAAAGAATTCAGACATAGAACTAGAAGTCTCTGCTTTAATAGCCTTATTAATACAAGAAGCACAACATTTCCCAGAATCTATAGGCGATTCACAATTTAAACAAACTAAATGTTTAGATTTCATTAAAACTTTTTTTTAGCAGATTTGGATTTAACATCCTCAGATATAGAAGATTCTGCCTTAGAGGCAGTATCAGAGCAGGCTTGAGACATAGCATGCTAAAATAAACAAATGAATAAACTCAATCCTTAGATGCAATAAAAGATAGCAAACCAGTGTAATAATAGCCATAGATAACTCACCAACAGGTCTCGTAAAGGCAGGACACCAGTAAAAATCTGCTATTAGCCGCGAGGGAGAGAATCTCTCCTTCACTTCTGTTTTAATAAGGCCCGCTCCCTGAGACCATGCCGTCAACAGTCTAGATCTCGCGGGAGTAAGGTAGTTTCAGCGCGAGTAATGGCGTGCATAATGACTACCTCATACCCGAGACCAGCAGGGACTGTAATCCGGCAACATCCACATTCTGCAGCCACGATTCTGATAATAACTATCAGCACTACCCTCTATAGGTAAGCCTTAGAGCTGAGCTGTGAAAAGTCCACCTCTGGAGGCAGAACAAGAACAACTGAGGGTGATGTATCTGGGAACCACTTTAAGTTCTTATCCTGCCTCCAAAGTGGGTGGAGTTAACCCCCATGGTGCACACTGGCATGGCAGGGGGAAGAAAATGGCGTTTGCTAAAGCGCGCGGCGGCACACCTTATATTTGCCTCTCATTGGACTTTCCAAATGTTGGTAGGTATGGGTAACTACTTCCCCCTTCCCCTTATGCAGCGTTTCCCCCTCCCCCTTTTTTTACATTTTATTATTGTTATTGTAGTGGTAGGGGACCTATAAGGAAGGTAGATAGGGTAATCTGCCGCCATGACCCTACATGCCGAACTGTGTGTTGCTTGCCTGGTGCTAGGGTTCGGCAGGTGGTGGATCGTGTAGACAGATTATTGGGTGGGGCCGGGTGTGACCCGGCGGTCTTGGTTCACATTGGTGCCAATGACAAAGTTAGAGAAGGAGGTGAGGTCATAATTTACGATAGCTAGGGGCCAAGTTAAAAGCAAGGACATCCATGCTTGTGAAGGTTCTCATTCATGGTAGTGTTTTTGGAAATACTACCGCATCCACGTGCTAAGCCAGAGAGACAGCAGGAGTTTAGGAGCATAAATGCGTGGCTAAGAGGGTGGTGTAAGGAAGAAGGGTTTGGGTTTATTGAGAACTGGGCAGACTTTGCTGTCAGCTACAGGCACTTTAGTAGGGATGGGTTGCATCTCACTGATGGTGGTGCAGCTGTTTTATGGGGAGAAGATGGCTAGAGGGTTGGAGGAGATTTTAAACTAGGTTTGGGGGGGTATTAGCAGTATCACTGGGATAGAAAGCCCAGGAGGAAAGCAGTGTGTAGATAGGCCAGTGGTGGGGGGAAAGGGGGGTGGAGCTAGCATAGGGGATAGGGAGGCATGTGTATTAAAGTGTACGAATAAATTACAGGATCATAATCTAAAATGTATGTTTGCACATGCGAGAAGCCTGGCTGACAAAATGGGTGAATTGTAAATTTTGGCATTGAATGAAAAGTATGATGTAATAGGTATAGCAGAAACATGGTTGAACAGTTCTCATGACTGGGCTGTAAATTTAGAAGGATATGCCTTGTTTAGGCAGGACAGAGAAAAAAGGAAAGGGGGAGGAGTATGTGTTTATGTTAAAAAAGAATTGAAGCCAAATTTAAAAGAAGTGATAACTGGCGATATGGATGTTAAAGTGGAGGCAATATGGGTGGAATTAGGCAACAGGAAAAGGGGTAATGGCATTATTGGTGTCTGCTATAAGCCGCCAAATGCTAGCAGAGAGCATGTGAGTCAATTTCATATGCAGTTGGCAAGGGCTTCAAGGGGAGTGTGCTTATTATAGGGGACTTTAATTAACCCGACATTGATTGGTGTAGTAGAACTGCCATCCCAGAAAAAGGCGATGAGTTCCTGAATTCGCTGCAGGATAATTTTCTCTCACAGGTGGTTGAGGTTCCTACTAGAAAAGGAGCTCTGTTGGATCTGGTAATATCTAACATTGTGGAGTGCATTATAGATATAAAAGGTAACTGGAAGCTTACAGGGCGATGCACCAACCGATATTATATCGGTTAGCGTGACTTTAACTCCTTCCTTGTAGGGGCTGCGTGGCTAACACGAAAGTTAACAGCGCAGCCACTGCAAGCGATGTTATATGCCGAAATTGCCATTTTATTGTGGCACTTTCAACGCCAGTTAATATTCCCCGTTAGGGAATAGTGACCATCAAATAGTGGCAATTGGCTTAATTATCGAAAGGAAAAGTGCGCTGGGTTAACAGACTTTTAATTTCGGGAAGGCAAATTTTCCCAGGTTAAAAGCAGCTCTTCAGAATGTCAACTGGGATAATGTATTATCAGGTAAAGCTAATGAACAGAAGTGGACTGTGTTCAAGGGGATTTTAAGATAGTTCACATCTAAATTTATACCCTTGGGAAATAAATATATAAAAAAAATAAATCCGCGCCCATGTGGCTGAATTCTGATGTAAAGAGGCATTTGGAAACGTGTAAGAAAGCAATCAAACTAGCTAAAATTAATAATGAAGTTAGGATAGCTGAAAAAAGCATCACTAAGCCTAAATTTTTTTTAAAGTATATTAATAGTAAGAATATGAGGACTGAGAATGTGGCACCATTAATTAACGGGGATAAGTTAGTTACGGAGGATGGCGATAAAGCAAATGTCTTGAATACTTTTCCCCCTCTGTATACACTATAGAAGATCCAAGAACAGATATCATAGAGTATAGTAGCAACAATGGTATAAAAGATATAAGTGCACTTTGGTTAACCGAGGATATGGTACAGAAAGAACTAAATAAGGTTAATATTAATAAATCTCCTGGACCAGATAAAATACATCCTCGGGTACTTAGGGTGCTACGGTAAGTTCAGTTTTATCTAGGCCATTGTTTCTTATTTTTGTAGATTCCCTCATGTTCCCTCATTGTTCTAATATTCAAAAAGGGTAGTCTTTCACAGCCGGGTAATTACAGGCCTGTAAGTTTAACTTCAGTGGTGGGAAAGTTCCTGGAAAGTTTAATAAGGGAACATGTTCTAGAGTATCTTTCAAGGACGGACATTATAAGTAGTAACCAGCATGGATTTAGGAGGAATAGATCTTGTCAAACTAACTTGCTTAGCTTTTATGAGGAAGTAAGTAGAAATTTAGACTCTGGCGTAGCAGTAGATGGAGTTTACTTGGATTTTGCAAAGGCTTTTGATAGTCCCCCATAGGTGAATAATGTATAAGCTGAGGTCTGTTGGTCTGGGGAGTCGCATTTGTACACGGATAGAAAATTGGTTAATGAATAGGATGCAGAGAGTAGTTGTAAATGCGGCTTCATCATTATGGACTAAAAAGTGCTAAGTGGGGTGCCACAGGGTTCTGTGTTGGGGCCGCTTCTATTTAATCTATTTATTAATGATTTGGAAGTGGGTATTGTCAGCAAGGTTTCTGTGTTTGCTGACTACACAAAACTTTGTCGACCATTCAAAACTTCAGAGGATGTGCAATCGTTGCAGGGGGCTCTAGATAGATTGTCTCATTGGGCTGCTAAGTGGCAGATGAGCTTCAATGTTGATTAATAAAAGGTGATGCATTTTGGACTTAAATATCCTTGGGCTACTTATACTATAAATAGCTCTGTGTTACAGGACCTGTAAACCCCCCTTAAGCCCCCAAAATAACTATGTCCCATTCGTTTCTATTATTCACAGGGAGGTGAGAACGCTTATTCTCACCTCCCTGTGAATAATAGGACGATCGGGGGACCTGGAACTTACCTTACCCGCCGCTCCACTCGCAGCCGCTCCTGCACAGAACAGCTGTTCTGTCCCGATCGCGCGCCCTATCTTATGCGCATGCGCGCCAATTCAAAAGATAGGGCGCGTGGTCGGGACAGAGCGTCTGTCAGTGCAGGAGCGGCTGCGAGTGAAGCGGCAGGTAACGTAAGTTCCAGGTCCCCCGATCGTCCTATTATTCACAGGGAGGTGAGAATAAGCGTTCTCACCTCCCTGTGAGTAATAGAAACGAATGGGACATAGTTAATTTTGGGGGTTTAGTGTTCCTTTAAGTGAATCCCTGTTGGAAAGGGATCTTGGAGTTTTGATGAATAACAAATTAAAGGTAGCAAGCAGTGCCAGGCGGCAACAACCAGAGCCAGCATGGTATTTTCTTGTATAAAGAGAGGTGTGGATTCAAGGGAGGAAAATGTTATTCTCCCTCTTTACAAAGCATTGGTAAGGCCTCATTTGGAATATGCAGTGCATATTTTGGAATCCTGTGTACAAAAAGGACATCTTTGAAATGGAAAGGGTTCAGAGAAGGGCAACTAAATTAATAAGGGGATTGGGGGAACTTGAATGTGAAAAGAGACTGGAAAAGTTACAATTATGTACGCTGGAGAAAAGGCGCTTGCGTGGGGATATGATTACTGTGCATAAATATATTAACACTTTACCTGCCACAGATCGGAAATTCACGATCTGTGAATATAAAAAATAAATTGCCCCCCGCTAAGGGCGATCGGGGGGCAGAATTCAACTGCCCCCCTAGCCCCCTCGATCGTGTTCAAATGCGAGGGGGGGGGGGGGATCAGGAGATACAGTACCTTTCTGCCGTGACTGTATAGAGAGGAAGCCGGTCCCATGTGGAGTCTTTTTCTGGAAAGGGAGACCCCGGTGACATTATGGAGCTTCCTCCTTCACTGGGGTCTTCCCTTGAAGGGGGTCCAATGGAGGTACTGCATTGCGATCTCCATTCAGATCACAGTGCAGTACCTGGTATAGTAAAGCTATAAGTGTGACAGCTTTACTATACTTTTTGTGAATGGAACTCAAAGTTCCATTCACAAATAGGATTTTTTCTAAGTCTTTGCTACTTAGCAAAGACTTAGAACAAAATGGGGACAGAGATCAAAATCTGGTGATCACTTCTGATCACCAAATTATTGATCTTTGCCAATGAATGAAAAATCACTTCCTGGAAAATGATTTCCAGGAAGTAATTTTTCCGATCGGATTTCGAATTGGAAAACGAATTCCAAGTTCGTTATCATTCCCTAAGATGATCTGTTGATTATCTTTGGGAATGACCGGGAAAAAAAAGGTGAAATACACACAAAAAAACTTTTTTTTTTTTTTACACTAAAGCCATAAATTAGAAAAAAAACTTTGTCTTCTCCAAGCTTCCCAATGTCCCCGGTGATATCGATAAAGTAAACGCAGATACTTATTTGTATAATTTCAAGGGAAACTAAGCCTATTTTATAACGAAATTTTGCAGAGGTACCAAAAAAAGACTTTATTGAATTTTTAGGATTAGTAAAGTGTGCAAAAATGTGTGTGACTCTCCGTACTAACCGGTTTTCACTAAAATACCACTAAAAGGGAGAGAGTGTGTTTGTGGGGGGTGGATTGTGGTGTTCTGTAATTTTTTTCTTGTAACTGCATTACATGCGTCCTATTTGAGCTAGTTGGTGGCCTCGTCTCTGTTTGCACCCACGCAAATGGCACACCGTTTGATTCAGGACATGTGGGAGATTTCTATTTAGTGGGTTTTTTGGCTTGTCAAGTGGGGGGTTTAGGTAGGATTTCAACCCTTGAATCATTTAATTTTATTTTTCACAAAACCTCCTTAAAACACGTGGTTCTTTGGATCACTGGGTTTGGAATTCTTCATGTATGTATGAAAGTATGGCACCGTAATGTAGCTGAAGGTGTGTAGATTCCAAAAATATATAGTTTGTGGGGGGAATTTCCATGTTTTGGGACTGTTTCCTTAGAAAAAGGGTAGGCTGTTCAAATTACAGAGCACTTTGATTTTTTCTTGTAATTGCATTTGTGCATGCCTCCCATTTGAGCTAGTTGGTGGCCACGTCTTTTTGTGCATCCACACATATGGCATACCGTTTGATTCAGAACATGTAGGAGATTGAGATTTAGTGGTGGGGTTTATTTGTGGGGGGCATTTCCAAGTTTTGGGGCTGTTTGAAATTACAGAGCACTTTGATTTTTTCTTGTAATTACACTTGTGCATGTGTCCCATTTGAGCTAGTTGGTGGCCGCGTCTCTGTGTGCACCCACACATATGGCATACCGTTTGATTCAGGACATTTGGATGATTGATAATTGACAAGTTTTTTTTACATGACATGGAAATTTGCCGTGATTTTTTTTTTTTTGAATTGTATTTTTATACATTTTTCCTGAAAATCTGGTAAGAAAGCGAAATTTTACACAAAACTGCGCCCCCACCATTGGTGGTATGCATAAAGGAATCACACCATTGTTAGCTGAAGGTGTGTAGAATCCAAGAATATATAGTTTTGGGGGGTATTTCTAATATAGAGGGGTGTTTAGTCTGACAAATCTGAAAAGTTGCAGTAATTGGGCCACATTGTGGCTAGTTGATTCCACATCTGCGTGTGTAATCATACATAGGGCATACCGTTTGATTCAGGACATTTGGGAGATTGATATTTGGTAACTTTTTTTTACATTACTTGGGATTTTGGCATGATTTCTACCTTTTGAGAGAGTGTTTTTTTTCAAATGTTTTAGAAAATCTGCTAAAATTGTGAAGTTCTACGAAGAACTGCGCCCACACCATTGATGGTATGAATGAACAAACTACAGAATCACGTAGATAAAGGTGTAGACAGATTATTGGGTGGGGCTGGGTGTGACCCGGCGGTCTTGGTTCCCATTGGTGCCAATGACAAAGTTAGAGGTGGAGGTGAGGTCCTTAAAAATGATTTCCGAGAATTAGGGGCCAAGTTAAAAGCAAGGACCTCAAGGGTAGTGATTTCAGAAATACTACCGCAGCCACGTGCTACGCTAGGGAGACAACGGGAGCTCAGGAGTATAAATGCGTGGCTAAGAGTGGTGTAAGGAGATGGGGTTTAGGTTTTTAGAGAACTGGGCTGATTTTTTTGTTGGCTACAGGCTCTTTAGTAGAGACGGATTGCATCTCAATGGTGATGGTGCAGCTGTTTTGGGGGAGAAGATGGCTAGGGGGTTGGAGGAGATTTTAAACTAGGTATGGGGGGGGAGGGTACGTTGAAATACACAGGGGTAGATAGAGAATTTAGGGATCAGGGGGCTATTAACACAACGGAGGGAGGAGAAGGGGGAGGGGGGAGCATAGAGGATAAGGAGGCATGTACGACCATGTATGGAAGTAAATGAATTGATAATCTAAAATGTATGTTTACAAATGCAAGAACTCTGGCTGGAAAAACCGGCGAACTTGAAATAATAGCTTTAAAGGAAAGGTATGATGTAATTGGTATAGCAGAATCATGGCTTAATTATTCACACGACTGGACAGTAAATATTGAAGGATACTCCTTATTTAGACATGACACTGGCTTAACAAAAACTTTTAACTTTAGGAAAGCTAATTTTATGCTGTTAAAGGAATCACTCCTGCTTATAG
The DNA here is from genome assembly GCA_019447015.1 of Hymenochirus boettgeri. Classification (NCBI taxonomy): domain Eukaryota; kingdom Metazoa; phylum Chordata; class Amphibia; order Anura; family Pipidae; genus Hymenochirus; species Hymenochirus boettgeri. The sequence continues at coordinate 72,291,994 of CM033477.1, forward strand.
ACTGGGGGGAACTGTTTCTAGGTAAAGATACTGAGCAGATGTGGACCACTTTTAAAGGGATATTAAACTATTACATTTCTAAATCTGTACATTTAGGTAACAAGTGTAAAAAAAATGAGGTCCACTCCTGCATGGCTTAATGCTCAGGTAAAAAGGGAAATGGAAAAAAAGAAAAAGGCTTTTAAAATTTTGAAAACAGAAGGCACAGAACAGGCTTACAGGGAGTACAAAAGCTGTAATAAAGAGTGCAAGAAAGCAATTAAACTAGCTAAAATAGAAAATGAAATACGGATTGCCGAACAAAGCAAGTCCAACCCCAAAATGTTTTTTAAGTATATAAATGGTAAAAAGATGAGGACTGAGAATGTGGGACCATTAAATAATGGGGCTGAGGTGGTTGTAGAGGATGCCGAAAAGGCTAATCTGCTAAACCGTTTTTTTACATCGGTTCTTACTGTTGAGGATCCTTGTCCTTACAGTAGGGATTGTAATAATATGCAGGGAAGAAAGGAAGAGTATTCACATTGGCTAACAGAGGATATGGTACGGAAACAATTAGACAAAGTTAATATCAATAAAGTGCCAGGACCAGATGGATTGCATCCTCTGATTTTAAAAGAGCTTAGTTCAGTTCTATCTAGACCACTGTTTCTCATCTTTTCAGATTTGCTTTTGTCTGGGGTTGTGCCGCTGGATTGGAAAAAAGCCAATGTAATACCAATATTCAAAAAAGGTAGTCGTTCACAGCCTTTAAACTATAGACCTGTAAGCCTAACATCAGTGGTAGGGAAGGTGATGGAAACTTTGTTAAGGGATCATATCCTTGACTTTGTCTCCAGAGATCATCTTATTAGTAGCAGTCACCATGGATTTATGAGAAATAGATCATGCCAGACAAATTTAATTGGTTTTTATGAAGAAGTGAGTAAGAAGTTAGATTCAGGCACAGCAGTGGATGTGGTATATTTGGATTTTGCAAAAGCTTTTGATACTGTGCCACATAGGCGACTAATGTATAAACTGAGGATGTTGGCTTGAAGAAAACATTTGTTCATGGATAGAGAACTGGTTATTGGACCGCAAACAGAGAGTGGTGGGTAATGGAGCACATCTATGTGGGGCTAAAGTTCTAAGCGGAGTGCCTCAGGGTTCTGTACTGGGGCCGCTTCTGTTAATCTGTTTATAAATGACTTAGAAGGGGGCATTGAGAGCAAGGTCTCGGTGTTTGCTGATGACACTAAATTATGCAGAGCTTTGGAAACTTCCAATGATGTGCAAGTGCTGCAAGCAGACCTAGATAGATTAGCAAAATGGGCAGTAGAATGGCAGATGAGATTCAATGTTGATAAATGTAAGGTGATGCATTTGGGATTTAATAATCCCTGTGCCATCTACACCATAAATAACTCTGTGTTAAGTGCATCTGTAATGGAAAAAGATTTGGGGGTTCTGGTAGATAACAGACTTAGCTATAGCAAACAATGCCAGGTAGCAACGACTAGAGCTAGCAAGATAAAAAGGGGAATAGATTCAAGAGAGAAAAATATTATTCTCCATCTTTACAAAGCACTGGTAAGGCCTCATTTGGAATATGCGGTGCAGTTTTGGAATCCCATATACAAAAGGGACATCTTGGAAATTGAGGCAGTTCAGAGAAGGGCAACTAAATTAATAAGGGAAATGGAGGGGCTTGAATATTCAGGCAGATTAGACAAGTTAGGGCTGTTTACATTGGAGAAGCGACGTTTGCGTGGGGACATGATAACCTTATACAAATATATTAATGGCCCATACAATGAACTCTCTGGTGCATTGTTTACTAACAGGTCATATCAGAGGACTCGTGGACATCCTTTAAGGTTGGAAGAAAAGAAGTTTCATCTTCAGGTTAGGAGAGGTTTCTTTACAGTGAGAACGGTGAAACTGTGGAACTGTCTTCCAGCAGATGTGGTAATGGCAAGTTCATTGAATAGCTTTAAAAAAGGCCTGGATAAGTTTCTAAAACTAAAAAATATTGAGAATTACTGGTATTAATACATATAGATCTGGTTGATCCAGGGATACTTTCCGATTGCCGTTTGGAGTCAGGAAGGAATTTTTTCCCCCCTTTTTAGCTGGGTTTTTTTGCCTTCCACTGGATCAACTGTTAGGTAGGGTTAAAAAAAAAAAAAGAAAAAAAAAAGGGGGGTCAATAGGTTGGACTTGATGGACGTATGTCTTTATTCAACCTTAATTACTATGTTACTATGTGTAGATTCAAGAAATATATGGTTTGTGGGGGTTGTTTTGTGGGGAAAAACTGCAGACTGTTCAAATTCAGATTTGGCTAAAAAAATTTTGCTGTTTCTTAGCCATTGTGTATTGTCTCACTTCGTGGCCATTCGCTTCCATGTCCGCGTGTGTAACCACGCATATGGCATACCATATGATGCAGGACATTTGGGAGATTGATATTTAGTAACTTTTTTTTACATTCCATGAGGTTTTGGCATGATTTCTACCTTTTGAATTTTTTTTTGTTCATTTTTTCAGACAAATGCGAACTTCTACGAAGAACTGCGCCCACACCATTGATGGTATGAATGAACAAACTACAGCATTACATAGCTGAAGGTGTGTAGATTTCAAGAATATATATAGTTTGTGTGGGGTATTTCTGAGTTACGGGGGTGTTCTGTGGAAAAAACTGCATAATTGGCATAATTTCTACCTTTTTGAATGTTGTTTGATGTTAATTTAAAAAAAAAAAAATCTGGTAAAAGTGCAAACTTATACGAAGAACTGCGCCCACTGTCAGTAGTGGTTATACATTTCAATTTGGTGCAATATTCTTGAAGGTGCAGTTTTAGTTTGGGGGGGGTCTCCTGTACAGGAAAAGTGGGGTACCTACATATATCTGGCATAGTTGTACTCGGGAGTATCAGAGCTTTTAGAAACAGTAAGATTTTTGTGTGTAACCTTAAGATAACTAAGTAAAAATGGGAAAAATCCATGAAAATTTGCAAATTTTTATTTATTTATTTTTTACATATTTTACCCATAATTCCAGTAACATTTCCAGAAAAGTTACAAAATTCTGTTACCATGTTAAAGTACACTTTGTGCTGAAAAAAACAATGTATAATATTCCTGATTTACTGCAAGGTTTCCTACTGTAAAATTAATCTAAAGCGATTAAGGGCAAAATCCTGAAAATTCTTCTGGCAGTTAACGCGCAAAAAAAAAATGAAATTCTCCTGGCAGTGAAAGGGTTAACGGGCCATACAATAAACTATCTGGGGCATTGTTTACCAATAGAACATGTCCAAGGACACAAGACATCCCTTAAGACTTGAAGAAAAAAGGTTTATGCTTCAAGTTCCGAAGGGGTTTTTCACTGTGAGAACAGTAAAGCTATGGAACGGTCTTCCAGTGGACATTGTGATGGCAGGTTCATTAGTCAGTTTAAAAAAAAGCTGGATGAGTTTCTGCAAACAAGGAATGTTGCAAGTTACTGGTATTGATACATAAAGTAGAGTTTATCAGGGTAAATTTCGGATTTTTACCCCCTTCATAAATTTAGTGGTTTTTCTTTTGCCTTCCTCTGGATCAACAGTTAGGCAGGAAATGAGGATATTGCTAGATGAGTTGGACTGGATGGACATATGTCTTTAGTCAACCTCAAATACTATACCATTCTAAACAAATTGCCCTTGTACAACTGCTGCCCGATACACACAATATTCTATAACACTATTGCTTATGATGTAGGAAGATCTGATAACATGTTTTAAATACTGTTTTTAAAAAAAAGATACTGAATAGAAGTGTACTGTTTTAAAAGGGTCACTATACTATTTGAGAAAAGTAAAATGGTATTACTTGCATATTTATCTGGGCTTGCGTTGTCCTTAAATTATTAATGTTTAGCTTTTTATTCCCCCACCCTGCGTTACTCACTGCTTTCTTGTAGCTTCTGCAACACTTATGTAAAGCCTCAAACAACACTGCTCTGCTTACTCATCTCCTCCTCCTCCCTCCCCCTGCCTTTTTTTCTCTGCTTATTCTCTTAATTATTGCAGAAAGTAGGCTGGCAGACAGCCAAAGATCCTAGTAAGGACACTTTACGCGTTACGCAATCGCACTGAATTATGTGTGTGATTTTCGTGCGATTCTGTTTGTGCTGCCGTGCAGTGTAGCTTAATTCTGATGTAAAGATTGAAATAGAAAGGAATAGAATTTAAAATCTTTAGGTCAGAAAGAGCAGAACAGGCCTTTAAGAATTTTAAAAAAACTGTTACAAGAATTGTAAGAAAGCAATTAAGGGGGGGGCGGAGCTTGGGACTAGATGGAGTAGGACGCATCTCTGAACTGCTCCGGCACCAAAACATATTCGTGGTTAATACTAGCAACCCTAACCGAAAAAAAACAACCAAAACCCGATGCAAATACCTCCAGAACCCCGATGACGAAACCAAGGGGGAATAAGTCGACTGGTACCAACAAAAAACTAGAACAATACGCGTGGCACGTATCCACCAAAAACCAGGCCGCCATGACACCCTCCCCACAGAAGAGGACGCAGGTTACAGGCCCCACACGAGACCCACCGGACAGCGATCCGATAGAAACCACACCGGCTACCAAAGAGCCCTCGCTCGCTGAGCTGCAGCAACATCTCCTGGGAGCCATCCAGGACTCGCATAAGTCTCTGGCAGGCATGATAGAAGAAACAAGATCGGACATATCTCTCCTCAGGCACGATATGCAGAAAGTCAGACAGCGAGTGACGGAGGCAGAGTCCCGTATCTCTACTGTTGAAGACACGGTGCGCTCTCCCGCCTGCAGCAGGAGCTACTGGCCACAAGAGGCAAACTAGATGACCTCGAAAACAGGTCCCGCCGGCAAAATCTCAGGTTCTTGGGGTTCGCAGAGGGGTGCGGAAGGCCAGCTACCCGCCCAATTCCTAGAAGCCTGGATCAGAGACAAGTTCGGAACAGAGGGCCTATCCACACAGTTCATGATTGAAAGAGCACATTGGATCCCCGCTAGGATTCCGGCCCCTGGAGCCCCACCTAGGCCCCTTATTGCCAGGCTCCTCAATGCCCATGATAGAGACTGGATCCTGAAGCAGGCAAGAACAGCAGGGAACCTAAACCACGAAAACTCGAGTATTAAAATCTTCGTGGAACCTTCGTGGAAGTTAAGAGACGTCTGGCATCGGCAGGCCTTACCTACTCCATGATGTATCCGGCGCGCCTGAGGGTTGTGGCAGAGGACCGTGTCAGAATATTCAACAACCCGGTGGACGTCTGCACCTGGCTCGACACCCGCTGATCCGGATGGGTAATGTAGTCCTCTGGCTCCCCCCCCCCCACTCTGTTTTGTCCGCTGAGCTGAAGCAATGCTCAGATACACACCCACTTTACAGCTAACCTGACCAATTGGTTGACACCTAGCAGAGTGTATGCAGACGCTCAATATATTACCAGGTGCCAGCCCCATTCCTAACTGCCCTTACCCCCTTCCCCCCTGCCCAGGCTGAAAGACAAAACCTTCAGAGCTCTACCACCACTGACTGGCGAACGTAGGAGAACTATTAAAACATTGCCTTCACATGCCCGGATGGCACAGATGGACCGCCACCTCGACCCCAATGGGAGAATGAAACCCTAAATACCCCCCCCCCCATGCAACTGGTGCCCAGCATTCAGCGAAAGCTTATATTGGTTTATATGCAGTACTGCTAATTTATATATGTTTAAAATATCCTTGGTATACGATTGAGGAAATAGATCGGGGGCCAGGTGTGAGCGTGCCGCCCCCCATGCTGGAGGGGTGTGTGGGTAAACGGACCGGGCTTGACCCAGTGGTTCTTCTTGGGGGGGTGGCCGCCGAGCCAACACCTAAATGTAGCTAACCGTTCTGTCAATTCTATAAGTGATCTCGAATGCACGATCTAGTGAACAGCTGGTTCAGCTGTAAATACTACTGAACGCTCAATTTACTCCAAATGCCATTTGTGTGTTGAGACGGTGAATGCAACTGTGATAACACGCCATGCCTTAATGCCCATGGAAATGTGGTTTGTTTCCCCCCCCCCCCCCCCCTTCGAGTGACTAGTGACTGTATATACTGTATAATGATAAAGCACTTGCTTACCAGCTGAAGTGAACTCAGGCAGAATGATGCCTGCCAGGGCACACTTGTCTGACTTCAGATGCCCAGAGGTGTGCCTCAAAATGTTGGTGTGTGGATTTTTTCACCAAACTTATATGTATTGTACTATATATATATATATATGTTATGACAACGTTTTTGTAAATTCCCTTGTGGCAGGAACTTTTATTTTGGTGATAAAAGAAGTACACATATATACTTGTGATAGAATATGAAACATAAAAGGATCATACAATTATTATAGTTGGGCACTACATGTGTCCAACAATTCATTCCACCTGCCCCAGACTTGGTCATATTTAAGGGGGCATCTGCTGTGGGCATATACAAGTTCGCTATATGACAGTTTTATGTTAACTGCTTGTTTCCAGTCCTATAGAGGGCAGACAAAGCCTGTACTAGAGGCAATGTTAATTTTATAAGTGATCCCAAATGCATGATATAGTGAACAACTGGTTCAGCTGTAAATATTACTGAATGCTCAATTTACTCCAAATGCCATTTATGTGTTGAGACGGTGAATGCAACTGTGATAACATGCTATGCCTTAATGCCCATGAAAATAGCCAAGCTGGACTAGTTACCTGCTAACCCACTCTATGAGAGCCACCCCCTCCCTCTGCAGAACTATACGCATACACTCATCACTCCATATATATCCAATACCCCCCTTCATATATAATCCCTCTATACAGTATAGGATAACACCCTCTGACTACGGGCTCAAGAAATTAACTACAATCGAACTATCATACATAAACCAAGCAGTAAAACTGGTCCAGAACTCAATATAGGGACTTTAACCCCCAACCTATTGGTGCCGGGCGCACAGACCAGACTCGTCCGACCCCAACCTCCGCAGAAACAGCACTTAGTGCACCCCCGAGTTTACCAGGTCCTCCTGGTTGTTTATTATTAATGTGTTTGATTTATATTTCAGGACCAATGTTTTTTGGCCCGCTGTTAAGACCTCCCTTTTCCCTCTTTCCTTCTCTGTCCCTTCGTACCCCCTCCCCCCCTCCTTCATATCCCTTGGAATTACAAGTATAGAATAAAGTGCCCCTATAAAAGGAAAACAGTTGTCTGTTTAATGTGGAAGCTGAGCACGGGTGTCGCGACAAACACCGGGGTTGGCTGTCGGCCGTCCATTGACCATGTACCTCAGAATCTTACCACTCTAACATAATATGTCTAAACCACTGACTATCCTTACCTGGAATGTCCGAGGCCTCAATAACCCCCAAAAAAGATTGTCCGTAACAACCCAAATCAATGCCACACAAGCCAATATAATTTGCCTACAAGAAACCCACCTCTTACCTTCCACCACACACTACCTTCAGAAACCCTGGGTGGGATGGGCCGCTCATAGCACATACTCAGTATACTCCAGAGGGGTATCACTGATGATAAACAAAAATATAAGGTACAAAATACACGAAGTTAAAACGGATAACGCAGGAAGATATGTTTGTGTAATACTTGACATAGAAACAACACAATACATACTAGTCGGAATATACGATCCACCCCCAGCCAATCAACAACCGATACGTAATGTACTTTCCCTCATACTGAAATACCCGCAGGCCAGACTAATTTGTATGGGAGACTTCAACTCGACAATGGACAGTGATTTGGACAGATTCCCACCTCCACAGCAAGTTAGAATGACAACACTCTACAAACTGATCTCAGAAATGCAATGGACGGACGTATGGCGACTACAGAACCCCACCACGAAAGCATATACATGTCACTCAGCCACTTTCAATACTCTATCACGCATCGACTATTTCTTTACAAATAAAGCGACCAGTCTTCACGTACTTCAGATAACACATCTACCCAGAGGAATATCTGATCACTCGCCCGTCTGCATGGAAATCAAACAAGACGCAGAACCCCTATTAACCAGGAACGGCAGAATTCACCCCTTCTGGCTAACTCTCCTCCCCTCCCCAGACCCTATACCAGAACAAATCGAACTATATTTCTCACTGGACCACACACCGGTCTCGCCTTTAATCCAATGGGACGCCTTTAAAGCCTTCCTGAGAGGCCACCTCAATGTTGCTATCAAACACATTAAATTCAACACATCCCAAGTAGAGACCAATCTCTCCAGACACTTGCTAGAAGCTGAAAATAACTACACAACCAATCCAACAAACCGCACCAAAACAGATTGGAAAGCTGCACAAACACTCTTCAACACTGCCAATACTGAAAAAATACACCGGAAAATGTTTTTCAATAGGAAAAAATACCAATCAGCCAAACTATTGGCCCGGCTTGCCCATGGCCCACAGGACACCAACAATATTTTAGCCATAACAGATCCCAACAAGGGCTTGGTGACTAACACGTCTGGGATCCTGCACACCTTTACGAATTTCTATCAAAACTTATATCACTCACAACTCACAGCCTCACCAATGCAGTTGACGAGATACCTAATGAATATACCCTTTCCTCAACTCTCCCAACAGGAGAAGTCCTCACTAGAAACAGACATCACCATATCAGAGGTAATAGACGCAGTTGGAGAGTTACCCAATGGCAAGTCACCAGGCCCAGATGGGCTCCCGGCCGAAATATACAAAAGATATGGAGAATGGCTAATCCCACAATTTTTCAAACTAACACAGCAAATCACAGAACAGCAATCACTCACACCCACTATGTATGACACGCACATTACTCTGATCCCAAAGCCTGGCAAAGACACACTAGATTGTAGCTCATATAGACCCATCTCACTACTTAATGTCGACTACAAGATATTGACTAAGATTCTGGCAAACAGAATCAAAAAAGTAATCCTAACAATTATTCACCCGGACCAGACTGGATTTATCCCAGGAAAATCCACATCCATTAACATCAGGAAAACCCTAATCCATTGCCAGGTGGACCATGACAATGCTGGTAACCGAGTGATGTTATCACTAGATGCCCAAAAAGCATTTGATTCGGTGGAATGGTCCTATCTATGGCAATGTATGAACAGATTTGGTTTCGGGCCTAAATATATAAATTGGGTCAAACTGTTGTACGCACAGCCCAGGGCCTCGGTTCTGGTAAATGGTGCATGCTCTAATTCTTTTGACTTACACAGAGGCACCAGACAGGGCTGTCCTCTCTCCCCATACCTGTTCGCGCTAGCGATAGAGCCCTTGGCGATACAGTTGAGAGCAAATCAGAATATCAAGGGTCTCACCCTCGGGGCCAAAACCTCACTCCTCAGCTTATACGCGGACGATCTTATTTTGTACCTGGCAGACTCACACCAATCCCTCGCAACAGCATACACTGTGATATCCAAATTCAGCCCCATGTCTGGCCTATATATCAATTGGAACAAATCCTCACTACTCCCATTGGACCCAAATATCACCCTACCTCCAAGAACACGAAATCTAGTACCCATAGTCCAAGAATTTAAATACCTAGGTATTATCATCACCAAGACACCCGAAGAGTTCTTCACCCGTAATATACACCCACTTCTCGACTGGATCCAGAATAAAGTCAAAGTATGGAAACAGCTCCCTATCAATCTACTTGGATGGGTAAACTTAATTAAAATTATTCTCCTCCCCAAGATCCTATATACCCTTCAACACTCAGCCATTACAGTCCCCAAAACATTTTTTGCAACACTACAGAGCACGCTCCTCTCGTTGTTATGGGGCTCTGGCCGCGCCAGAACCACAATTAAAATCCTCCAGGGACCCAAGAACTCTGCCGGCCTGGCCCTGCCCAATTTTTACCTGTACTATCTTGCGGGCCAACTTAAGTATTTCACGGATTGGGTGGTTCCACCGCCACCCGACCCACAGGACACTCCCCCACCATCAATATACGATATGGAGTGTATGCTCTTTGCATAGCTACCAATACTACCCATAGTATTCCTTGAGACCCCCAGGAACACACTGCCAGGAAGGGGCACTGCCCTACATGATCAGATGCACAAGGTCTGGCAAGAAACCTCTAAATACTTAGATATAGCCGGAGTACTGGGCGAACACCCCTTATGGCACTACAATAAATATCGGGCGGCGTTTGGGGCATCGGATTACTGGGAAAATAAAGGCATACACTACTTTCACCAAATTATTCATAACAACACACTCCCATCCCTCGCTGACTTACAACAACACCTAGCCATACCAAACCTACCAATATTTCGGTATCTTCAGCTGAGATACTGTCTGATATCTGAATTTCAGACTCTAAACATCACCCTCACTCCACACCCTATTATCACAATCCTGAAAGACAGAACAGAAAGACATCTAGCCTCGCGACTATACACATCCATGATCTCTATAGAGATCACCAATCACCAATCAGAGCTATTGAAAAAATGGACCAAATATATTCCCACAATTACAGACTCAGACTGGAACGAGATAGCTCTGTCACATACACGAGTACCACCATCTGCTAATCATAGGGTTATGCAATTCTTTATCATGCATCAGGCCTATCTTTCTCCACGTAGACTCTCGCGTATGTCACCAACTAACATATCCGAGTGTCCCAAGTGCCGAGAGCCCCTAGCAGACTTCTGGCATCTAATGTGGACATGCCGGAGAGTGGCGGGCGGGTTTCTGGATCAGAATAACTAATATTCTATCACGAGTGCTACAGACACGGGTAGAGCCAGACCCTGGAATGTGTGTGCTGGGACTCGAGGGAGACGAGGAACAGACAGGTCCGCAACTAATGCTACTACGAAATACTTTATTCTACGCAAGGCGCACCATAGTGCTTACGTGGATGTCCGTGCAGGCTCCTAAATGTAGAGTATGGGAGGATATGATAATGTCTGACCTCCCGCTGATAAGACTCATATATCTAAACAGGGGCACACTCAATAAATTCAATAAAATATGGACACCATGGTACGAATATATGGGAGTGAATATGTTTAGCTCTATTAGTACCGGGCGGTGCGGCCGCCCCTGGTGTGAGGGATATTTAAAAGAACTGCGACACCCCTGCTCAGTACAACAAAATGCAGCATAACAAATAGCTCAGCTGAAAACCGACTGCGAGGTCACCAAGATTGTTTCACACACTAATCAAGAAAGCCCCCCCCTCCCCTCCCCCTCCAACTCCTCTCACTCTCTTTCTTCCCCTTCTTTCCCCCCCCGTTGATATGTTCATGGCAATGTTGTGTTATAATATGAAAACCAGGACGGGTATATGAATGTGGACTGCACAAACTCCTTTTATTTGATACAATGCTAAATTATTGTACACATCTACTGCCTGTCTTTAAAATAAAAATGTTCAAAAAAGAAAGCAATTAAGCTTACACACACACACACACACACACAAACAAACAAAGGAAAATGAGGAAATAGTGATATACACAGTCTTTACTAAATAATACAACAGTGTTTCTTCCAGGCACCACCTCTCCCAGTGTTATATCCTACGTAAGTAATGGACCATATATAAGCCGAGGTACTTATTTTTACCTGAAAAATTTGGAAAACCTGATTGACTCGAGTATAAGCCAAAACGTTAATATTATGACCACCGCTGCCTTCCGATTCTGTATTGTTCTGATGCTTTAGTTGCCCATTAAATGGACAGCAGAATTCCCATACAGTAATATATAATACTGGATTTGGCTATTACTGTATGGGAATTTTGCTGTGCATTTAAAGGGCAACTAAAGCCTCAAAACAATACAGAATCAGAAGGAAATATTTTTACCAATAGATACCATCCTTCTGATTATGTAATTGTTTTGAGGCATTAGTTGCCCTATAAATTGGCAGTAATTTTCAAACAGTAACCCCCAATTCCTTGCCACTGCATGCTTAAGTTGCTGGGAGTTGTAGTTTCCTAACATCTGCAGTGGCAAGGAATTGGGGGTTACTGTATGAGATTACTGCCCCTCTTGAGAGACCCCCCTCCCCCCCCATTTTTATTGTTAACCTTCAGTGTCTTCAATCTTCAGTGTGCAATCTGTCCGCTTGCTCTGCTTCTGCCCCGTCACTACTCAGAGAAGCGAGACAGGCGTCAGCCAGTAGATGCGGAGCGAGCGGCAACCGTATTTCACGCTGAGGTAAGTCACCCAAGTATTAACTGAGGTTTCGGTTTTCAGGCTATTTTTAAGGCCTGAAAACATTGGCTTATACACGAGTATATATAGTATATGTAAAATATACTAAGCATACTGTTGGGGATATGCAGTAAGCCATTTTTCCACAAGATGACTCAATGGTAACTATTGTAAACTCATTAGTACGGACAGAGTGTGGCTAGCAGATTCTCCTGGCAGCAGTATCGCCTATATGAGGTGTCAATATATCTGGGCTGCAAAAACAAATGTTATTATATCAAAAGTGATTGCATCACGCTGTTACGCAAAGGAAACACCTCCTTACAGCCAATTAGAGACGCAGCGTATTAAGCACCGGAATAATAAGTAATGCTTGATAGAATATTTGTTTTTGCAGCCCCAAAATCCTGACACCTCATATAGGACATACTGTTGCCAGGAGAATCTGCTCCCAATATAACTGTAAAATTTGTTGCAACTTCAGTCTGATTTATAATTGGAGTGGAGGGTCTTCACTATGAAGATTAGAAATGTTTATACAAATATATTAATGGGACTTACAATACATTTTCTGGTGCGGGGGGGAATAATAAAGTGAACCTAATCTAAGCACAGCTCTGTGCAGTGCACTTCAAAATAGTGAATATATCTGAAAGTGAATGTTGGAGGGCATGTCTCTACTTGCAGACTAAAATCAATCTGACACAATCTCCCAAACATTCAGTGTGTACAGATGTTAACTGGCACATACATATGAATCCTTCAGAGCAAATCAATCCAGCTCCACATTTTTTTAATATCACAATCCAGAAGTGTTGAAACACCTGAAATTATATCTCCCAAAATCTATTGGGATGAGTCTTTTTCCAGTCTTACTTACTGCATATCAGATCTTACAACTACTGCTAACAAATGACAGGAAAAAAGAACAGGGGGGGGAGACTTTAAAAGGTTGGAAAGAAATATAAACATGAAGAAGGGAAATAGTGTTCATGCCACTTAAATAGTATGTCCACCCTTCTGAAAAAATTTTTACCAAACATTCCCCCTGTCCCCCCAGCCCCAACCTGTAGTATTATCAGAAAATGCCCAAAACTTTACTTACCTTCCCTATTTCCTCCGCCACGCTGCCAGGCTCTCTGCTTGCGAGAAAATGCAAGCAGAGGGGTGGGACCGGCAGTCGCATCTGTGATTGGCTGAGCAGCAGTCAATCACGGACGCGCCTCCCGGGAGTTCAGTGCGGTGGAGGCAAGAGGGAAGGTAAGTAATGTTTTGGGCATTTTCTGATATTACTAATAGAGCGGTTGGGGCTGGGGGGACAGGGGGAATGTTTGGTAAAAAGGGTTTTATGGTAGGGGGAGGGAATCCTATTCGGGAGGGAGAGGAAGGGGGAGAAGGGCTGCAGTACACATGCCAAACTTCTCCCGGAGGCCAGATAGGAGGCAGAGTCCTATATGGACTCTGCTATCCTCCTGGTGGGCAGTTTTTGGGACTTTGGGGGACTACTACAGGAGAACCATATGGAGCTGTGATGTGAGGTAAGGATTAAAATACACTACACAATGAGGCCAGTAGTGGGGGGGATTATAGTTTTGGGGGTGGACATGCCCTTTAAGTAAAAAGAGAAGCAAAGATTTCTGGGAGTTTTCATAGAAGCTCTTAGGAAAGCTATATCTTTAAAAAGACTTTTACAGCATTCCACAAGCTAAATGCAAAACCAGAGTGCCAACTACAGACCGGTTTCGGCTTTATTGAGCCATCATCAGTGTAGTGCAGGCCTCAGGCTTTTCAGTGTAAAGCGCCTATGGACAGACGTCACTAGTAAATTAAATAGGATAGGAAGAGAATACAGGCTTTGAAACTCCCTTTTCAGCAATATGCAAATAAGGAACAAAGTCTGGGATTTTACCATGTTTTCATGGAAGCTATATCTTCCATCTTTAGGAAAGCTATATCTTTAAAAGATACATAATAAGGGCAAATATAGTTAGAGGAAACCATAGGAAAATGTGATAAACCAGTTTTTCCTCTTTGTATACACTACAGCCACCTAGTTCTTATAGTAGAAACTGTAATAACTACAATGGTGTAAAAGAATACTCACTTTGTGTACCGTATATACTCGAGTATAAGCCGACCCGAGTATAAGCCAAGGTACCTTTTTTAACCTAAAAAAGTAGGAAAAATTGATTGACTCGAGTATAAGCCAAGGTTAGGAACTATGACCACTACTGCCTTCTGATTCAGTATTGTTTGAGTCTTAAGTTGCCCTTTAAATGGACAGCAGAATTCCCATACAGATGTTTGGAAACTACAACACCCAGCATGCGTTAGTTGCTGGGAGTTGTAGTTTCCAAACACCTGTATGGGAATTCTGCAGTTAAAAGGCAGTAGAGCCCCCTTCCCTCCCTCCCCTGAGAGTCCCCCCAGTAAGTTGGTCCTTACCCCGATCGATGGTTGCTCAACTCCAAATCCGGAGGTGACCAGGGCAGTGAAGGAATCAGACCGTCTCCCTCTCCTCTGGGACCCCTTCGCTCTGTTCTACGCGCCAGGAATTCATATGCTGGAGCTGCTGTTCTTTCTCTCCTAGCGGGGCTGTCAGTGCACAGGGATCACGGGCACGAAACTGCACTCCAGGATGATCGCCATCTCCTTATGGCCAAATCCGGCTGCAACACGCTGGGTAAGTCCTGTGGATTTGCTGGCTGACATCACTACTCGGCGCCTCTCACAGCCCGGCGCCGAGTAGTGACATCAGCCGGCAAACCCACAGGACGTACCCAGCGTGTGGCAGCCGGATTTAGAGTTGAGCAACCATCGATCGGGGTAAGGAAGGACCTTGACTCGAGTATAAGCCGAGGTAAGGTTTTTAGGTTTATTTTAAAACCTAAAAACCTCGGCTTATACTCGAGTATATACGGTAATTGTTTCTGTACCATATCTGTCAACCAAAGTTAATATCAATAAAGTTTCTGGACAGGGAAAATTGGGTGAAACAAAATAAAACTAATGCTTTAATTCCAATATTCAAAAAGGTATTCGTTCACAGCCTGGTAATTATAGACCTGTACTTTTAATATTATGGGTTGGGAGGATACTGGAAAGTATGTTATAGGATCATATTCTGGACTTTACAAGTCAGCACAGATTTATGAGAAACAGATTTGAACAAACAATTCTTCATGAAATAGCACATTTAAGTACTAAGATTCTGGCATAGCTGTAGGTCTAAAGCTATAGTGGTATAATTCAATTTTGCAAAGGCTTTTAAAACTGTATCACAGGCAACTTATTTACAAACAAAGGCCTGTTGGCCTTATAAAACCCATTTGTATATAAATAAAGTATTAATTAAAAGAGTAGAGTACAAATGAAAAAGCAGAAGCCAATTTTAAGTGGTGTGGCACAGGGTTCTGAACCGAGTACACTTCAATTCATTCTCTTAAAAAGTATTTAGAAGTTGGTATTGACAAAGTCAAAGTTGATACTTTGCTGCCCATTTTGACAATAAGGTGATGCGTTTAGGGTTTAACAATCCTTGTGCTGCCTACATTACAAATTGGTCCATGCTTGTGGTTTTCTGCTGAAAAAGGGTCTGGGTTTCAATTAGACCAGGGCTGGACAAATCCCAAGTTAGAGTTGTGTATTTACCCCTCCCACTAAACTTTCCAAGATTTGCAGACAGATCGGAGCTCTAATTAGCACCTTTAGTACTGTATGAGATGGGGAACTATAGAAACTCTGACAGCCCTGGCATTGGTGTGGGAAGCCTGTTTAGGACAAGTGGAAAGCAAAGGCATAGGTAAAACTACTGCAGATCAACATTTGTCAGGAAAGGCCTTCAGGCCTGTCCCATCACTCCAGTGCGAGTATATATCATTTACTGGATTAGCAGGCTGGCACTATTTATATTTGGGGTGCTATTTATTTATGGGGTGCTATTTATATAAACAGGGCCTGGGGGAACAGAGAAAAATGTATTGTATTGAAAAACTGACATCAGTAATTCTTGTGTATGCTGAATGTGTGTGGTGGGGAATGGCGAATATATATGTATATACATGCATACACAAACAGTATTTGCTTCTATACAATTGTTTACTTGAGGGGTGAACTTGCCCTTTAATGCCAGAGGGGGGTCAGTAGATTCAGTAACATAGTATTGGAGGGGAAGGTTAACACCCACCCAGATCATGGTAAATCTGTAGTTTGTATATCTGCCCATTCAGCATTTTGTCTATGAATATGCTTGTGAAATACTGACGTCCTGTTTGTAGGACCCCTAATAGAGACTGTTATTGTCTTGCCCTTGACCCAAGTGCCTGGGTTGATTCAGTTGCTCATTATAGAACAGACAATCAGTAGAAATTACTGTTTGGAACATTTCATGTTAGTTTGCATTCTGGGAGAAAGTATTACAGAACCTATAATGTCATCTCACTAATGTCAACAGCAGGAAATAGTCTTGTGTACTGGGCAGGTCTTATGTAGAATGGGTGTGGCTATGGGGTAGGGTTGGGTGAAGGTATATAAGGGTGGGGGTGGGTCATGTGTCATTTGAAGTATGAAGTTTCTGGCTCCTAACTTTTTGGAGCTGGCTCCTAGAAATTGACGATTTACATAGCAACATAGTAATTAAAGTTGAATAAAGACATACGTCCATCAAGTCCAACCTATTCACCCTTTTTTTTTTTTTTAACCCTACCTAACAGTTGATCCAGAGGAAGGCAAAAAAACAGCTAAAAAGGGGGAAAAATTCCTTCCTGACTCCAAAGGTTAATCGTAAACTATCCCTGGATCAACCAGATCTATATGCATTAATACCAGTAATTCTCAATATTTTTTAGTTTTAAAAACTTATAAAGACCTTTTTTTAAAAGCTATTCAATGAACTTGCCATTACCACTTCTGCTGGAAGACAGTTCCACAGTTTCACCGTTCTCACTGTAAAGAAACCTTTCCTAACCTGAAGATGAAACTTCTTTTCTTCCAATCTTAAAGGATGTCCATGTGTCCTCTGATATGACCTCTTAATGAACAATGCACCAGTGAGTTTATTGTATAGCCCATTAAGATATTTGTATAAAGTGATCATATCCCCTCGCAAACACCGCTTCTCTAAAGTAAACAACCTTAACTTGTCTAATCTGCCTGCATTGTTAAGCCCCTCCATTCCCGTTATTATTTTAGTTGTCCTTCTCTGAACTGCTTCCGTTTCCAATATGTCCCTTTTGTATATGGGATTTCAAAACTGCACCGCATATTCCAAATTAGGCTTTACCAGTGCCTTGTAAAAGAGGGAGAATAATATTTTTCTCTCTTGAATCTATTCCCCCCTTTATACAAGACAATATCTTGCTAGCTCTAGCCGTTGCTACCTGGCATTGTTTGCTATAGCGATGTCTGTTATCTACCAGAACCCCCAAATCTTTTTCCAATTCCATTTCCAGATGCACTTAACACAGTTATTTATGGTGTAGGTGGCACAGGGATTATTAAATTCTAAATGCATCACCTTACATTTATCAACATTGATTCTCATCTGCCATTCTGGTGCCCATTTTGATAATCTATCTAGGTCTGCTTGCAGCACTTGCACATCATTTAAAGTTTCCAAAGCTCTGCATAGTTTAGTGTCATCAGCAAACACTGAGACCTTGCTCTCAATGCCCCCTTCTAAGTCATTTATAAACAGATTAAAAAGAAATGGCCCCAGTACAGAACCCCGAGGCACTCCACTTAGAACTTTAGCCCATATAGATGTAGCTCCAGCTATATCAGCTTCCAGGGAAACCTATTAGGATAAATCTGAAGGACTGAGAACAAACCCTGGCAAACCCGGTTCAACCTGAACAGCACGATTAGGCAATCTGAGACCCTAAAAAGGATCCAAATTAACATGTTAGGTTCATACTATTTACCACTGCAATTCCAGATTTACAGTTTCAATAAGGTTAGGACTTGGGAGCACAGGATTCTGATTGGCTTTGTAGTTTAAGGTGAGGTAGGAGCTAAAAGCTCCCCACAGAGTAAAAAATAAAATAATGCCTTCTTACAACAGAAGGTACCTCACGGCCTCATGTTATTCTAATAGCATTTCCTTAATAATCTAACATATAATACATAAGGCTCTGGACTTTGAATGGGGAGCAACAGTGGAATAATTCTTATAAAAACCTCTTAGTAAAGTAGCTAAGATGTTTTTAGAAGAATATATACCACTGTTGCTCCCAATTCGCTTTAGTGTTACGGATTACTAAATACTTAAGAGCAGTTTCTATTGAAATGTAAAAGAAGTCTCTCTCACCCGGTGTTCCTATCCGTGGTTTGTTTCACCGACACTGAATGAGTTACAGAAGGAGGCTCTCTCACCCTGTGTTCCTGTCCATGGTTCGTTTCACTGACACTAAATGAGTTACAGAAGGAGGCTCTCTCACTCTGTGTTCCTGTCTATGGTTTGTTTCACTGACACTAAATGAGTTGTGCTGTAGATAAGGAGAAGCGGCGTTCCTGTATGTCATAAATAATTGATACGTGTTGGCCTCTTCTCCTAATCTACAGCGCAACTTATTCAGTTTCAATGAAACGATCCACGGACAGGAAAACAGGGTGAGAACCTCCTTCTTTTACATTTCAATAGAAATAGCACTTATAAGTATATAGCACTTATTAAGTATATAGTGAAAACCGGATCCATATGTAAATTGCATACACATGGAAGGGGAGAGACAGGAGGGGGGGGGGGGGGAGGGAGGAAGAGAGACTGTGTGTGTTTTTTTCCGTAACCTTAATGCTGCCTTAAGTATTTTTTTTTCTCTCTCTCTCTGATTGGATGGGGGTGTAACTAATTGGTTTAAATTGGCTGAGGCCTGTTGGATCTGGTTGGTTTTGAACCTCATTTAAGGCCTTTCCCATGAGCGATTAGCTCTGAGCGATTTTCTGTTTTAAAGAGATTTTTCTGTTCTTAAGAGAATTGACAGCGTTAAAAAACTAAAGCGTTTAAAACAAGAAAGCGTTTAAGAACAACACTATTTCTCTGCTGTGTCTCTGCTGTGTATTGCTGTTTAGTATGGACAGTTTTGTTGGGGCCGCGCAATGTGCATCCTGCCGCATGTATGGGATCTTGGAGCAGCCGCCCCAGGGGACCTATGTATGTGTCAGGTGTGAGTGGGTTGCCCATTTGGAATCTGAGGTACAGAGTCTAAGGGGTAAACTTGCAGCATTGCAGGACTTGGCAAACCTGGGGGAAATGCAGGTACTGGCAGGGGCCAGTAAACTGGTGGGTGGAGATGGGGCAGATAAGGTGGAGAAGGAAGATAGATTTGTAAGGGTCACCAGGGGAAGTAGGGGACGGAAGGATAGGGGCGCTTCTTCCCAGCTGGTCGATCCCAACAGATTTGCCATTTTAGGTGAAGATGTGGAGGACGATGGCTCGGAAGCAGCATGTATGGAGCGGGCCTTTCCCTTGAGCACCCAGGGGACGGCCATCTCCAATACAAGGGAGGGAGAACTGGGGGCTAGGAAGGATAGACAGGTGGTAGTGGTAGGGGATTCTATTATTAGAAGGGTAGATAGGGTAATCTGTCGCCAGGACCCTGCATGCCGAACAGTGTGTTGTCTGCCTGGTGCTAGGGTTCGACATGTGGTGGATCGTGTAGACAGATTATTGGGTGGGGCTGGGAGTGACCCGGCAGTCTTGGTTCACATTGGTGCCAATGACAAAGTTAGAGGTGGAGGTGAGGTCCTTAAAAATGATTTCCGAGAATTAGGGGCCAAGTTAAAAGCAAGGACCTCCAGGGTAGTGATTTCAGAAATACTACCGCAGCCACGTGCTACGCTAGGGAGGCAACGGGAGCTCAGGAGTATAAATGCGTGGCTAAGAGAGTGGTGTAAGGAGATGGGGTTTGGGTTTTTAGAGAACTGGGCTGACTTTTCTGTTGGCTACAGGCTCTTTAGTAGTGACGGATTGCACCTCAATGGTGATGGTGCAACTGTTTTGGGGGAGAAGATGGCTAGGGGGTTGGAGGAGATTTTAAACTAGGTATGGGGGGGGAGGGAACGTTAAACTACACAGGGGTAGATAGAGAAGTTAGGGATCTGGGGGCTAGTAACACAACGGAGGGAGGAGAAGGAGGAGGGGGGAGCATAGAGGATAAGGAGGCATGTACGACCATGTATGGAATTAAATCAATTGATAATCTAAAATGTATGTTTATAAATGCAAGGAGTCTGGCTGGAAAAACCGGCGAACTTGAAATAATAGCGTTAAAGGAAAGGTATGATGTAATTGGTATAGCAGAATCATGGCTTAATGATTCACATGACTGGACAGTAAATATTGAAGGGTACTCCTTATTTAGACATGACCGAGTTAATAAGAAAGGAGGAGGAGTATGTATGTATGTTAAACAGGAATTGAAGCCAAATTTAAAAGATGGAATAGATGGGGGAGCAAACGATGCGGCAGAAACATTATGGGTGGAACTGTGTACAGGAAGCAAGAAGGTAGGTAAATTAATTGTTGGAGTGTGTTATAAGCTGCCAAATGCCGGGGAAGAGGTGGAAATGAATCTCCATATGCAGTTGGCGAAGGCTGCTGGTATGGGGCATGTTCTGGTTATGGGGGATTTTAACTACCCTGAAATAGATTGGAGTAATGGAACTGCCAGCACCTCAAAAGGTATAAAGTTCTTAAATTTCCTATATGAGCATTTTCTTTCACAGATGGTAGAAGTTCCTACTAGAAAGAATGCGTTGTTGGATCTGGTGATATCTAATAACCCAGAGCTCATTTTGGAGATGAAGGTAATGGGAAGCTTAGGGAATAGTGACCATGATATAGTGTAATTTAATATAGGTTGCAGAAAACTAAAGTGCACTGGCTTAACAAAAACTTTTAACTTTAGGAAAGCTAATTTTATGCTTTTAAAGGAATCGCTCCTGCTCATAGACTGGGGGGAACTGTTTCTAGGTAAAGATACTGAGCAGATGTGGACCACTTTTAAAGGGATATTAAACTATAACATTTCCAAATAGGTACCTTTAGGAAACAAGTGTAAAAAAATTAGGTCCACTCCTGCATGGCTTAATGCTCAGGTAAAAAGGGAAATGGAAAAAAAGAAAAGGGCTTTTAAAATTTTGAAAGCAGAAGGCACAGAACAGGCTTACAGGGACTTCAAAAGTTGTAATAAAGAGTGCAAGAAAGCAATTAAACTAGCTAAAATAGAAAATGAAATACGGATTGCCGAACAAAGCAAGTCCAACCCCAAGATGTTTTTTAAGTATATAAATGGTAAAAAAATGAGGACTGAGAATGTGGGACCATTAAATAATGGAGCTGAGGGTTGTAGAGGATGCCGAAAAGGCTAATCTACTAAACCGTTTTTTTACATCGGTTTTTACTGTTGAGAATCCTTACAGTAGGGATTGTAACAATGTGCAGGGAGGAAATGAAGAGTTTTCACATTGGATAACAGAGGATATGGTACGGAATCAATTAGACAAAGTTAATATCAATAAAGCCCCCAGGACCAGATGGATTGCATCCTCGGATTTTAAAAGAGCTTAGTTCAGTTCTATCTAGACCACTGTTTCTCATCTTTTCAGATTCGCTTTTGTCTGGGGATGTGCCGCTGGATTGGAAAAAAGCCAATGGAATACCAATATTCAAAAAGGTAGTCGTTCACAGCCTGGTAACTATAGACCTGTAAGCCTAACATCAGTGGTAGGGAAGGTGATGGAAACTTTGTTAGGGATCATATCCTTGACTTTGTCTCCAGAGATCATCTAATTAGTAGTAGTCAGCATGGATTATGAGAAAAAGATCATGCCAGAAAATTGAATTGGTTTTTATGAAGAAGTGAGTAAGAAGTTAGATTCAGGCACATCTGTGGATGTGGTATATTGGATTTTGCAAAAGCCTTTGATACTGTGCCACATAGGCGACTAAGATTAAACTGAGGACTGTTGGCCTTGAAGAAAACATTTGTTCATGGATAGAGAACTGGTTATTGGACCGCAAACAGAGAGTGGTGGTTAATGGAGCTACATCTATGTGGGCTAAAGTTCTAAGCGGAGTTCCTCAGGGTTCTGTACTGGGCGCTTCTGTTAATCTGTTTATAAATGACTTAGAAGGGGCATGAGAGCAAGGTCTCTGTGTTTGTGATGACACTAAATTATGCAGAGCTTTGGAAACTTCCAATGATGTGCAAGTGCTGCAAGCAGACCTAGATAGATTATCAAAATGGGCAGCAGAATGGCAGATGAGATTCAATGTTGTAAATGTGGTGATGCATTTGGGATTTAATAATCCCTGTGCCACTACACCATAAATAACTCTGTGTTAAGTGCATCTGAAATGGAAAAAGATTTGGGGGTTCTGGTAGAAACAGACTTAGCTGTAGCAAACAATGCCAGGTAGCAACAGCTATGAGCTAGCAAGATATTGTTTGTATAAAGAGGGGAAGGATCAAGAGAGAAAAATATATTCTCCCTCTTTACAAGGCCTGGTGAGGCCACATTTGGAATATGCGGTGCAGTTTTGGAATCCCATATACAAAAGGGACATCTTGGAAATTGAGGCCAGTTCAGAGAAGGGCAACTAAATTAATAAGGGGAATGGAGGGGCTTGAATATGCAGGCAGATTAGACAAGTTAGGGCTGTTTACATTGGAGAAGCGGCGGTTGCGTGGGGACATGATAACCTTATACAAATATATTAATGGCCCATACAGTGAACTCTCTGGTGCATTGTTCACTAATAGGTCATATCAGAGGACTCGTGGACATCCTTTAAGGTTGGAAGAAAAGAAGTTTCATCTTCAAGTTAGGAGAGGTTTCTTTACAGTGAGAACGGTGAAACTGTGGAACTGTCTTCCGGCAGAGGTGGTAATGGCAAGTTCATTGAATAACTTTAAAAAAGGCCTGGATAAGTTTCTAAAACTAAAAAATATTGAGAATTACTGGTATTAATGCATATAGATCTGGTTGATCCAGGGATACTTTCCGATTGCCGTTTGGAGTCAGGAAGGAATTTTTTCCCCCCTTTTTTTTAGCTGGGGTTTTTTGCCTTCCTCTGGATCAACTGTTAGGTAGGGTTAAAAAAAAAAAAAAAAAGGGAATAGGTTGGACTTGATGGACTAATGTCTTTATTCAACCTTAATTACTATGTTACTATGTTACTATGTATATGGCATAATACGCTACCTACAGTGTAATATAAGGATATTACTTCACCTAAGGCCTTGTGCTTTTATATGGTAAGGGAACTCCTCGTGGCCTAATATCCTTATATTACACGGTATACATATACACATTTTTCTCTCTCCCAGAGAATTGGGCGGGGACATGCAAAGTATCTCATTTACAGTCTGTAGCTAAAGGCATGTGTCCAGATGTAATACAGCCAAATGGTATAGAGAAGGGGTGTTGAACTTGCTGCAACACAGCTTAATGATATGAGCATATGTGTTTAACTTTTCACATGTTTACATTTTCCAGCATTCTGTGCAGCCAGGGAAGTTGTAATTTTTACATTTTCATACATCCTGGAATTAAAAACCCATGGTCCTGCTTTAGCGAATTCTACCCAAGGGCTCAAACATGAGTGATCCATCTGCCCTTCCTTTATGTCCATACCTATTATACTATTGGAATAGGTCACTTCAGGCAGTAGCATTCATGAATCTTACTAAACTTGCCCTCCCTTTCCTATTCCACCTTCCTGCCAGCTAGAATCCAGGGTGTCTAAGTGGAATAAATCTGCAGGTCTGAGAATAGGCAATCCTGCCACAATGCACAGTTCAAACTAAACAGCACCATTGGGCAACCTGAAACCCTATCCAAGATCCAGATAAACATGCTATAGGTTCATATTTCTTAGTATTTACCACAGCAAATTCCAGATTTACAGGACTTGCTATGGGGTTAGGAATTGGGAGCACAGGATAATGATTAGCTTTATAGTTTGAAGGAGAGGTGGGGGCTAGAGAAGCTAAAAGCTCCTCACAGACTATAAACTATTATAAAGATCATCACAAGCATATTATAAAGATCCTTCTTATAACAGAAGGTACCTCACAGCCACATGTTATTATAATAGCACTGCCCTAATATTCTAACAAACACATATTTCTCACTTCCAGTTTACCTAGAGAAATATGCAAATTACCATCCTTTATATCCTCTTTCCTACATCCCTATCACTTCCTGCGTAGCATACAGAAAGTTTGATTGGCATTCACAAGTTTTACAAACAGCATATAACATCTTTGGATGTTATACTGAAATTACCACCTTCGGTATTACACATGGAGACCCCTTGGCAGTCAGAAGGGTGTGGTTTAACCTCCTATGTTGACTATGCCATTTTAAAATAGGAATCTCTGCTCTTTAAGTTTATATTTTATCTTGTAAGTCAGTGCTATACTATATAATATACATTTATTGATGGTCATTTAATGGCAATAGTGAGATAGTACACACATACATATACACCTTTCCTATATGTAATATCATATACCCCCCATCTCATTGATCCTAAAGACTCAATGCAATCTCTTATGAAGATATAAATACATTTATACAATATAAAAGGGTATAAAGATTTTATATATATCTTTATATTCTTTAAATATATTTCTATCTTCATAGGAGATTGCATGGAGTTTATAGGAGCTACCTATGAGGTGGGGGGGTTATGATATTACATATAGGAAAGGAGTATATGTATGTATGTACGTACGTACTTACTATCTCACTATTATTATATATCAATAAATGTATATAAAGTATTAGTACTGACTTATATTAGGTACAAGACAAAATATATAAACTTATTTACAGAATCTGGGTCTATTCTCAGACCTGCAGGTTTATTACACTTAGACCCCCTGGATTCTAGCTGGCAGGTAATAGGAAAGGGAGGGCAAGTTTGGTAAGGTTTATGACTCCTACTCCCTGAAGTGACCTAAATAATCATTCCCTAGGCCAATAGTTTAACAGTTATGGATGTAAGGGAAGGGCAGATGGATCACTTGCATAGTCAAGCCCTTGGGTAGGAATCGCTTGAACAAAACAAAAAATGGCTTTATTCCAGGATGTATGAAAACAACATTTTCCAGCATTCTGTGCAGCCAGAGAATGCTGAGAGTTGTAATTTTTAAACATGTAAAAAAGTTAAGAAGAAACTTACTGCAAACAGAATGTTGGGATTTGTAGTTTCCAAAACTTTAAAAGGTCACAAGTTCAACAGCCCTGCTCTATACCATTAGGCTGTATTGCATCTGAACACATGCATTTGCCACAGGCTATAAACAAGATATTTTGCATGTCACCGCCCATCTCAGGAAAGCTATATCTTTACAAAGGCTTTTATACAGCATTCTACAAGCTAAATGCAAAACCAGAGCACCAACTACAGACCAGTTTTGGTCTTACTGAACCATCATCAGTGTAGTGCAGGCCTCTACTTATGAAGTGTGATGCGCCTATAGACAGATGTCACTAATAAATTAAATAAGGTAGAGAATAAGGCTTTGCAGCTCCCTTTCAGTACATGCAAAAAAAGTAACTTAAGACTTCTGGGTAATTTCCATGCCAGCTCTCAGGTAAGCTATACAGGCATTTACAGCATTCCACAAGCTAAGCTGGGTACACACAACCTGCAAGATTCTGTCAGATCAGGGTACACAAGTCCCAAGCACTCTTTCTATACACAGCATAGGAAGTACATTTAGGACTGCATGTTTCCCACAACCACAGCCGACTCCCTATACTTTAGTACAGGGAGACTACCGCGGGCATGGGAAATTTTCATATTCAGTATTACCAAACAAACGCAAGGCAGACTGTGGATGTTTGCTAGCCTCAAAAACGTTCAAAAATGCGCTAAACACATTATCGATAAAGCGCTGACAGCATTGGATCCATTTGTGCACCCACCACATACAAAAGGGACACATTGGAAAAGGAAGCAGTTCAGAGAAGGACAACTAAAATAATAACGGGAATGGAGGGGCTTAAAAATGCAGGCAGATTAGACAAGTTAAGTTTCTTTACTTTAGAGAAGTGGCGTTTGTGATGGGATATGATCACTTTATACAAATATCTTAATGGGCCATACAATAAACTCACTGGTGCATTGTTCATTAATAGGTCATATCAGAGGACACGTGGACATCCTTTAAGATTGGAAGAAAAGAAGTTTCATCTTCAGGTTAGGAAAGGTTTCTTTACAGTGAGAACGGTGAAACGGACTTCCAGCAGATGTGGTAATGGCAAGTTCATTGAATAGCTTTAAAAGTGGCCTAGATATGTTTCTAAAACTAAAAAATATTGAGAGTTACTGGTATAAATACATGTAGATCTGGATGATCCAGGGATACTTTCCGATTGCCATTTGGAGTCAGGAAGGATTTTTTTCCCCCGTTTTTGGCTGTTTTTTTTTTTTGCCTACCTCTGGGTCAACTGTTAGGTAGGGTTAAAAAAGGAGGGTGAAAAGGTTGGACTTGATGGCCTCATGTCTTTATTCAACTTCAATTACTATGTTACTATGTTTACTCATTTAGTTCAATAAGATATTATTAGGTGAAACATGTAGTTATTCTTGTATTGCCAAGATAACATTTGTGTCTTACTTTCTCAGTTAATCTACCTCATCAAGTTTATGAAGAGTCATTAATATCAATGTTGAAAACCTTACCCAGCAAAGTAATTCAGTATGTAAAATATGATTATAGCGTAAAAAATTGTCACACTTACCGATGCAAAATACACTGCTGCAGGCTCTTGCATGCTTTCAGAGTCTCTCCAGTGAAAATGTGGCACATGACAAGTCTAGTGCAAGCACTGACAAAGGATACCACTGCATCAGGTTGGAATTTTCCATTTTGAGAGACAATGCACAAGCGCTGAAGAGATGAGCAGTTGCTTAGAGCCTGGAAAAAACGATGATTTGCAAAAAAATATGGTTCCTCTAGCCTAGAGAAAAAACATTGTAAAATGGGGAGGGAATTAGTTAAATTAACAGGGCAAAAATAGTACAGTATAGTTACCTTTTTCTCAAACAAAGCCTACTATAAATAAACTCACCATATCCCCAGAGAAACGCTTATCCTATACATTATTCATCCTCAAAAATACTATCCATTGAATTGCCTTCCCGTATCTAGCCTGTCTTCATGTCGGTGGTTATTTGTGTTATTGAAGTAAAAAAGGTTAGAAGTTAGGACCTTGACTGGTTGGAAGGCTTTTCATTCATGTGATTACAGTAATGTATACTAAAACCCCTTTGTTTATAATGTATGCCAGTGTGCAGATAATATGATTATTATTCAAAAATGTAGTTGTAATTTAGCCTAAGGAGTGCTTCCACAATAGTGCATATGCACGTTAATGCACGCTATAGTTGAACTGAACCAGGAAGCGGTCGGGAAGTGTCGCCATGCAGGATTATGCAAAAGTTATGTTTCTTCCATCTTGATTTAAGAACAGGAGCGTAGGCACAGCTTCTTAAAGGATAAGTATACTCAAAAAACAAATTAAGTTTAAATGGAAACCACTGTGTCGGGGGGGTTCGGTTCAGTTTAGTGACCTACTTACAGGGGGGAGAAACTGTAGTGCTAGAGCACCTGGTCCTGACAGTCAGTGCCTCTTGTCCAAGAAATCCAGGCAGCACCCGGAACCATTATCGAATACACCATTTCAACACCGTTGTGGAACATCATATCCGTTTGTAGTTTAAAGTGTACTCTATGTCATATCTGTATACGCCGCTGCGCACCCATTGTACTACACAAGCACATCACGTTGCGGACTGTACTATAAAGTTGCGCAACAACACATGCGTTTGTAGTTCAATAGGTGTGCGACGTTATACCCGGATATGACGTATCGCACCTATTGAACTACAAACAGATATGACGTGGCGGACATGACCACAATTACACTACAAACGTAAATTACGATCATGGCACTTCCACTTCCTACTACATCCAAGTAATTTTTTTGATTGGCTAACAATGCTATCTCTCTAAAACTAAGCACAACATTGGCTATTTCACAAAAACGGAAATGACACGTATCTTCCTTTTTGTGCCTCCATAGACACCATGGAGAAATACTGGATCTGTGGCTAAACACAACCGTTCTAGGATACCACCTTTTGCTAAATTTCCTGCTCATAAGATCAAAACCAACAGTTTTAGCTTCTGACCTACTAACAATGCGATCTACTCATTTAAACGGTTAGTTTTGGACTTATGAGCAGGAAATTTAGCGAAAGGGGGTATCCTAGAACGGTGATACAATCTGCCAGAGATCGCATGCGAGAGGGGGATGTGAAGCTAAACACACAGACCAAAAAGGGATATATAAGAGCCATTTATAACATCTTATGACCCCTATGGTAGACAGGTGGCAGCTATTTGACATAAAGACTGGCCCCTAATACAGGATTCCGTACCAAATATAGAGGAATTCCGCTCTCCCCCTCTTATTTCATACAGTAAAGGCAGAACCATTGGATCTTTGGTTGTCTCCAATTGGATGAATACGACCAAGGATAAGGAAGGTACCTGGTTAAAAGGTCACAATAAGGGTATGTACCCCTGTATGAATGGGGTATGTTGTGAGATGGTGATCAAAGGAAAAAATGTATACATCCCCGAACCAGAGAATGTTTTGCATTGCATTGCTACACATGTGACACACACTTTGCAGTTTAAGTAATCATCTGTCCATGTTGTTTACTTTATGTGGGGGAGACCTCATAAAAAGTCAAACTAAGACTCACCCAACATAGGTCGTCCATACAAACGGGACAAACTACATTACCAGTTCCACAACACTATTTAGAAAAAGGCCATACTGCAGACCAAATTAAATTTATGGTTCTAGAACAAGTACAAAGTGACCAAATGAGAGGGGGTGATCAACTTCAACTTTTAAAGAAAAAGGAAGGTCTGGTGGATCAATAGGTTAGATACACTATACCCAAAGAGGCTGAACAGAGATTACGATCTGTCAGGGAGATGTTAGCTTTTAAATGTTAAATAAGATCTGATTGGTTGGGGCAAAATAACACCATTTTAAACGATAAGAACTTTTATTGTATAACCCTGTGTATGTATATTTATAATTTGGTTATATTGTTTTTTTCTTAGTCTGCCACAGGAGGTCACTATTGCCATTTCAAGTTGTTTTCTGTGTGATTCTTAATTGATTAACTTTGTTGCAACAATTTCCTGTTGCTAATTGTATAAAATGACTTTTGTATATTGCTACGTCAAGGCTTATTTGATAGCTTGAGTAAGGGTTGTACCTGAAACATCGCTATATATGTATCAAATTAAGTCTAATAAAATTGTTGTATTGTTCAGAATTAGAACAAATGTGTGAGTTTCGAGCTATTGTGATGCTGCTGTATTGAACAAAAAAAAAAAAATTATATTTATATTATATATTATATTATATATATATATATTATTATATATAATATATTTTTTTTTTTTTTTTTCAAACGTAAGGACTGGCACTCCAAGGTCCTAACGTCCTGAGGACGGCCCGTTATGGTGGGCTGAAACGCGTTGGTTTGATACCGACTTTGCTTTATCTAATAAATGGATCGTTAAGACCTTGGAGTGCCCAGTCCTTAAGTTTGAATGTATCTTTTCCTACTGTCGCACCCAGGCTGTTTGTTGGGGATCGGAGTGCAGCAGAGAGCCTGTTATATAATATCCTCCACCGTTTGAAGCACTCCATGGGACTTATTATGCAAAAAGTATCAAAAGTTTATTCCATAATCGACGCCTTTCAGCCCCCATACAGGCCGTTATCAGGATACATCAAGATTACCCACAACCCCTTATAAAACCACAATAACACCCTCCCCCAATCACCAACCCCTCACCTGTGTATATCAACATCCAAGGAATCCTGTTCATGTATGCTCCCCAATTTGCACCGGCATTTCCCCTCCACAAACGGAGAACACAACGGGCAGCATACACCAAACTGCTCCGATGATACAACACCCTCACATCGTGTTTCATCGAACGGGCGCATCGGGGTATATATCATCCACGTATTCTCACACGACGTGTAGTACGGGATCACCGGGTTCACCCATAACCACTAGTTAATTAACCCCTTGCACTCTAAGCCCAACATCAATTGATTCCACCATGGAGATAAACAAAACGGGGAAAAAACGGCACGGGTAGCGTCACGATCTGTATACAGAAGACCCAACACTCCTAGAGCTGAATAAAAATGTTACATTACCTCAGAAATTAAAAACAGTGTATATATTATATATATATATATATATATATATATATATATATATATATATACATACACACGAAGATCAAAGGATGATAGAGCACTCGTGGGACTTTTCATTTCGTTCAGCAAAAAATTATTTATTCAATCGTGCTTACATCTATGTGTTTCGGCTGGAGCATTCAGCCGTCTTCAGGATGTGACAACACACATTTGTAACCTGTGTTCCCTCCTTCAGTTCAAAATACCACTCCCCATTACCTACATTAACCCTCACAGTGCATACACTGGGTCCCAATTAATAATGGGACCCAAGCCTCCTAATTCCAAAAGACGAAACTTCACATAAATACAAAACTCCCAACGTGGTAGGATGATCCCCCTCTTTTTTTCACTTATAAAGTGAAATTAGTGCAGTTTCAATAAAATATCAAAAAATGTCTAAGAAATATATAAAAAATACTTAAAAACAGCCCCATCCGTATCCAATGGGTAAAGTCTATCGCATCAGCAAGACTTCAGGTTATAATGAATATGGATACATATGTTCTAAGTTAAAGAATATTCTTATGGTCATCTGAAACATTACCATAATGATACATATTATTCAAAGCTTCAATTTCTAAAGTCCATGCCGAAAGTGTTACTATGTTACCTACACTCTAGATGTGGATAAACCCAAGACAGACCATGAACTGGCATAAATATACCCAAAAGATTATATCTAATACAGTAGTATATAAACTTCACACTCCCTTTGAAGGTGTTTTCTCCCCCTTTCTTGAGCGTTCTTAATCCCTATCACCTGATCGATTGCCATCCATTTCATAGCTGCAAGGGAGTGTCCTTGTTCTTTTAAGTGTCTGGGGACGGATTGTTCTCTGTATTTATTTATAGATGGTATGTCACCCTTGTTACTCAAAGTCGCTCTTATTGCTGACCTGTGGTTCGCCATTCTGTCTCTAAGGGTAGTGGTGGTTTTACCCACATAATATACCCCACAGGGGCACGTAATGAAATAGATGGCGTCCGTACTCTTGCATGACAATTTGGCACGTATCTTGTATCGATGGCCTGACATAGGGTGGGGGAACTCAGTACCTGCTATCATGTAACTACATGCTTGGCACCCAGTACACTTAAAACATCCCTCTTTTTTGTGGGAGAGCCATGTCACCGGGGGACTCTTTTTGGGGGGCAGTAAATCTGTTTTTACTAATAAGTTCTTTAGCGTACGTCCCCTTTTATAAGCAAACCTTGGTCTACTTAGACTTAGACTTATTTATCTTCAATCCAAGTAATGCAAAACGTATGGAACAACGATGGTTTGCCATCCTTTCATGAAATTAGGTAATACTCTTTCCAATATAGTAAAGTCCACAAGGACAAGTCAGATATTAGACGATTAAAGTGCTAGTGCAAGTCAGTCTATGTTTAATTGGAATTCGTTGACCAGTTTGTGGATGTGGAAAGTCTTTGCCTGAAATCAAACTGTTGCATGTAGTACAATTGGGACATCTGTAACGTCCAATGTGGCCCCGTCGTTCGCCAACCTGTTTATGAAAACTTTTGAGGAAAGATAAATTTATCCGATCTTGGGTGAGAGACTATATTTTTATAAGAGATTTATTGACGACCTCTTTTTGGTTTGGAAAGGAGATGAAGACTCACTGAGGGCCTGTATTAATTATATTAACTCTTTGGACACCCCTATTAAGTTGTCTTGTACTACTCACCGGGATTGTATTGATTTTTTGGACCTGAGAATTTTCAAACAGCAGGAAGGATTTGGTATAACATTATTCCGTAAGGAAACAGATCGCAACACGATCTTACATGCATCCAGCTTTCATCCACCTGCTCTTGTGAAGGCCATTCCTTTTACACAATATTTGAGAGTTATACGTGCTAATACGGATGTGGAATGGACTGAACAACAATTAAGGGAGATGACTAAGCGGTTCATTCAAAGGGGGTACAGGGAAACAATCCTCAAGGAACAGTTGATCAGGGCCGTATCGGAATCTGCCAAGATCAATAGGACCAAATAAGGACATTGGAGAGATTGTAAGATATCATTGGCAATTAATTGCTAAGGATTTATCTCTGCCGTTTGCGAGGAGCCAGGTTAGACCGGCATACAGGAGGGGGCGAAATTTGAGGAACCTCCTGGTTAAAACTGACTTATCACCTATACAGAGAGATTGTCATACTAAATATTGGTCACCTAAATTGGGATGTTACAGATGTCCCAATTGTACTACATGCAACAGTTTGATTTCGGGCAAAAGACTTTCGACATCCACACACTGGTCAATGAATTCCAATTAAACAGACTTGCACTAGCACTTTCGTCGTCTATTATCTGACTTGTCCTTGTGGACTTTACTATATTGGAAAGACTATTACCTCATTTCGTGAAAGGATGGCAAACCATTGTAGTTCCATACGTTTTGCATTACTTGGTACGTTGGATGAGAAGAGAAATAAATTTGGTGATCTTTCAGTGGCAAGACATTTTAAAAAAATGGGCCACAATTTATCCTCTCTGAAATGTATGCTCATTGATCATATACCACTGACTAGCACTGCTACTGACCGTGAGAAATATCTGTTGAGTCTAAATGGATACTTAGATTGCAAACTCTGGTCCCTAAGGGACTGAATGAAATGGTCACAATGAGTTGTTTCCTTTAAGATGAACTACAATGTATTTATTGAAACATTTATATCTGGTTTGAATATATCTTTTTGATTATGAGGATTGCTATAGCTATGGCAATATGATCGCGTGATTTTCCTATTTATATGTATATATTCTGTTTTTAATTTTCTGAGAGTAATGTAACATTTTTATTCAGCTCTAGGAGTGTTGGGTCACCTGTATACAGATCGTGACGCTACCCGTGCCGTTTTTTCCCCGTTTTGTTTTATCTCCATGGTGGAATCAATTGATGTTGGGCTTAGAGTGCAAGGGGTTAATTAACTAGTGGTTATGGTTGAACCCGTAGTGATCCCGTACTACACGTCTTGTGTTAGAATACGTGGATGATATATACCCCGATGCGCCCGTTCTGATGAAACACGATGTGAGGGTGTTGTATCATCGGAGCAGTTTGGTGTATGCTGCCCGTTGTGTTCTCCGTTTGTGGAGGGGAAATGCCGGTGCAAATTGGGATCGCATACATGTAACAGGATTCCTTGGATGTTGATATACACAGGTGAGGGGTTGGTGATTGGGGGAGGGTGTTATTGTGGTTTTATAAGGGGTTGTGGGTAATCTTGATGTATCCTGATAACGGCCTGTATGGGGGCTGAAAGGCGTCGATATATGGAATAAACTTTTGATACTTTTTGCATTAAATAAGTCCCATGGAGTGCTTTCAACCGGTGGAGGATATATATATACAGGCTCTCTGCTGCACTCCGATCCCCAACAAACAGCCTGGGTGCCGACAGTAGGAAAAGATACATTCAAACTTAAGGACTGGGCACTCCAAGGTCTTAACGATCCATTTATTAGATAAAGCAAAGTCGGTATCAAACCAACGCGTTTCAGCCCACCATTAACGGGCCGTCCTCAGGACGTTAGGACCTTGGAGTGCCCAGTCCTTACGTTTGAAAAAAAAAAAAAAAAAAAAATATATATATATATACATATATATTATATATATATATAATATATAATATATATAATATATATATATAATTATAATTTTTTTTTTTTTTTTCAATACAGCAGCATCACATAGCTCGAAACTCACACATTTGTCTAATTCTGAACAATACAACATTTTATTAGACTTAATTTGATACATATATAGCGATGTTTCAGGTACAACCCTTACTCAAGCTATCAAATAAGCCTTGACGTAGCAATATACAAAAGTCATTTTATCAATAATAGCAACAGGAAATTGTTGCAACAAAGTTAATCATTAAGAATCACACAGAAACAACTTGAAATGGCAATAGTGACCTCCTGTGGCAGACTAAGAAAAAACAATATAACCAAATATAAATATACATACACAGGGTTATACAATAAAAGTTCTTATCGTTTAAAATGGTGTTATTTTGCCCCAACCAATCAGATCTTATTAACATTTAAAAGCTAACATCTCCCTGACAGATCGTAATCTCTGTTCAGCCTCTTTGGGTATAGTGTATCAACCTATTGATCCACCAGACCTTCCTTTTTCTTTAAAAGTTGAGTTGATCACCCCCTCTCATGGTCACTTTGTACTTGTTCTAGAACCATAAATTTAATTGGTCTGCAGTATGGCTTTTCTAATAGTGTTGGGAACTGGTAATGTAGTTTGTCCCGTTTGTATGGACGACCTATGTTGGGTGAGTCTTAGTTTGACTTTTATTGAGGTCTCCCCCACATAAAGTAAACAACATGGACAGATGATTACTTAAACTGCAAAGTGTGTGTCACATGTGTAGCAATGCAATGCAAAACATTCTCTGGTTCGGGGATGTATACATTTTTCCTTGATCACCATCTCACAACATACCCCATTCATACAGGGGTACATACCCTTATTGTGACCTTTTAACCAGGTACCTTCCTTATCCTTGGTCGTATTCATCCAATGGAGACAACCAAAGATCCAATGGTTCTGCCTTTACTGTATGAAATAAGAGGGGGAGAGCGGAATTCCTCTATATTTGGTACGGAATCCTGTATTAGGGGCCAGTCTTATGTCAAATAGCTGCCACCTGTCTACCATAGGGGTCATAAGATGTTATAAATGGCTCTTATATATCCCTTTTTGGTCTGTGGTTTAGCTTCACTCCCCTCTCGCATGCGATCTCTGGCAGATTGTATCACCGTTCTAGGATACCCCCTTGCTAAATTTCCTGCTCATAAGTCCAAAACTAACCGTTTAAATGAGTAGATCGCATTGTTAGTAGGTCAGAAGCTAAAACTGTTGGTTTTGATCTTATGAGCAGGAAATTTAGCAAAAGGTGGTATCCTAGAACGGTTGTGTTTAGCCACAGATCCAGTATTTCTCCATGGTGTCTATGGAGGCACAAAAAGAAGATACGTGTCATTTCCGTTTTTGTGAAATAGCCATGTTGTGCTTAGTTTGAGAGATAGCATTGTTAGCCAATCAAAAAATTACTTGGATGTAGTAGGAAGTGGAAGTGCCATGATCGTAATTTACGTTTGTAGTGTAATTGTGGTCATGTCCGCCACGTCATATCTGTTTGTAGTTCATAGGTGCGATACGTCATATCCGGGTATAACGTCGCACACCTATTGAACTACAAACGCATTGTTGTTGCGCAACTTTATAGTACAGTCCGCAACGTGATGTGCTTGTGTAGTACAAGGGTGGCAGCGGCGTATACAGATATGACATAGAGTACACTTTAAACTACAAACGATATGATGTTCCACAACGGTGTTGAAATGGTGTATTCGATAATGGTTCCGGGTGCTGCCTGGATTTCTTGGACAAGAGGCACTGACGTTCAGGACCAGGTGCTCTAGCACTACAGTTTCTCCCCCCCCTGTAAGTAGGTCACTAAACTGAACCGAACCCCCCGACCCAGTGGTTCCATTTAAACTTAATTTGTTTTTTGAGTATACTTATCTTTAAGAAGCTGTGCCTCGCTCCTTGTCTAAATCAAGATGAAGAAACATAACTTTTGCATAATCCTGCATGGCGACACTTCCCGACCGCTTCCTGGTTCAGTTCAACTATAGCGTGCATTAACGTGCATATGCACTATTGTGGAAGCACCTAGGCTAAATTACAACTACATTTTTGAATAATAATCATTTATCTGCACCATGGCATACATATAAACAAAGGGGTTTTAGTATACATTACTGTAATCACATGAATGAAAAGCCTTCCAACCAGTCAAGGTCCTAACTTCTAACCTTTTTACTTCAATAACACAAATAACCACCGACATGAAGACAGGCTAGATACGGGAAGGCAATTCAATGGATAGTATTTTTGAGGATGAATAGATAGGATAAGCGTTTCTCTGGGGATATGGTGAGTTTATTTATAGTAGGCTTGTTGAGAAAAAGGTAACTACTGTACTATTTTTGGCCTGTTAATTTAACTAATTCCCTCCCCATTTTACAATGTTTTTTCTCTAGGCTAGAGGAACCATATTTTTTTGCAAATCATCGTTTTTTCCAGGCTCTAAGCAACTGTCATCTCTTCAGCGCTTGTGCATTGTCTCTCAAAATGGAAAATTCCAACCTGATGCGTGGTATCCTTTGTCAGTGCTTGCACTAGACTTGTCATGTGCCACATTTTCACTGGAGAGACTCTGAAGCATGCAAGAGCCGCAGCAGTGTATTTTGCATCGGTAAGTGTGACAATTTTTTACGCTATAATCATATTTTACATACTGAATTACTTTGCTGGGTAAGGTTTCAACATTGATATTAATGACTCTTCATAAACTTGATGAGGTAGATTAACTGAGAAAGTAAGACACAAATGTTATCTTGGCATACAAGATAACTACATGTTTCACCAATAATATCTTATTGAACTAAATGGTAAAAACATAGTAACATAGTAATGAGTTGATTAATAAAGACATGAGGCCATCAAGTCCAACCTTTTCACCCTCCTTTTAACCCTACCTAACAGTTGACCCAGAGGTAGGCAAAAAAAAAAACAGCCAAAAACGGGGAAAAAAATCCTTCCTGACTCCAAATGGCATCGGAAAAGTATCCCTGGATCATCCAGATCTACATGTATTTATACCAGTAACTCTCAATATTTTTTAGTTTTAGAAACATATCAGGCCACTTTTAAAGCTATTCAATGAACTTTGCCATTACCACATCTGCTGGGTCGTTTCACCGTTCTCACTGTAAAGAAACCTTTCCTAAATGAGATGAAACTTCTTTTCTTCCAATCTTAAAGGATGTCCACGTGTCCTCTGATATGACCTATTAATGAACAATGCACCAGTGAGTTTTATTGTTGGCCCATTAAGATATTTGTATAAAGTGATCATATCCCATCACAAACGCCACTCTCTAAAGTAAAGAAACTTAACTTGTCTAATCTGCCTGCATTTTTAAGCCCCTCCATTCCCGTTATTATTTTAGTTGTCCTTCTCTGAACTGCTTCCTTTTCCAATGTGTCCCTTTTGTATGTGGTGGGTGACAAATGGATCCAATGCTGTCAGCGCTTTATCGATAATGTGTTTAGCGCATTTTTGAACGTTTTTGAGGCTAGCAAACATCCACAGTCTGCCTTGCGTTTGTTTGGTAATATGCAATATGAAAATTTCCCATGCCCGCGGTAGTCTCCCTGTACTAAAGTATGGGAGTCGGCTGTGGTTGTGGGAAAACATGCAGTCCTAAGTACTTCTATGCTGTGTATAGAAAGAGTGCTTGGGAATTGGGTACCTGATCTGACAGAATCTTGCAGGTTGTGTGTACCAGCCTAGCTTGTGGAATGCTGTAAATGCCTGTATAGCTTACCTGAGAGCTGGCATGGAAATTACCCGAAAGTCTTAAGTACTTTTTTTGCATGTACTGAAAGGGAGCTGCAAAGCCTTATTCTCTACCTTATTTAATTTATTAGGGACATCTGTCTATAGGCGCATCACACTTCATAAGTAGAGGCCTGCACTACACTGATGATGGTTCAGTAAGACCAAAACTGGTCTGTAGTTGGTGCTCTGGTTTTGCATTTAGTTGTAGAATGCTGTATAAAAGCCTTTGTAAGAATAGCTTTCCTGAGATGGGCGGGGACATGCAAAATATCTTGTTTATAGCCTGTGGCAAATGCATGTGTTCAGATGCAATACAGCCTAATGGTATAGGCAGGGCTGTTGAACTGTGACCTTTTAAAGTTTTGGAAACTACAAATCCCAACATTCTGTTTGCAGTAAGTTTCTTCTTAACTTTTTTACATGTTTAAAAATTACAACTCTCAGCATTCTCTGGCTGCGACAGAATGCTGGAAAATGTTGTTTTCATACATCCTGGAATAAAGCCATTTTTGTTTTGTTCAAGCGATCTACCCAAGGGCTTGACTATGCAAGTGATCCATCTGCCCTTCCCTTACATCCATAACTGTTAAACTATTGGCCTAGGGATGATTATTTAGGTCACTTCAGGGAGTAGGAGTCATAAACCTTACCAACTTGCCCTCCCTTTCCTATTACCTGCAGCTAGAATCCAGGGGGTCTAGTGTAATAAACTGCAGGTCTGAGAATGACCCAGATTCTGTAAATAAGTTTATATATTTGTCTGTACCTAATATAATGTATACTACTTTATATACATTTATTGATATATAATAATAGTGAGATAGTAAGTACGTACGTACATACAACATATACTCCTTTCCTATATGTAATATCATAACCCCCCACCTCATAGGTAGCTCCTATAAACTCCATGCAATCTCCTATGAGATAGAAATATATTTAAAGAATATAAAGATATATATAAAATCTTTATACCCTTTTATATTGTATAAATGTATTTATATCTTCATAAGAGATTGCATTGAGTCTTTAGGATCAATGAGATGGGGGGTATATGATATTACATATAGGAAAGGTGTATATGTATGTGTGTACTATCTCACTATGCCATTAAATGACCATCAATAAATGTATATATTATATAGTATAGCACTGACTTACAAGATAAATATAAACTTAAAAGCAGAGATTCCTATTTTAAAATGCATAGTCAACATAGGAGGTTAAACCACACCCTTCTGACTGCCAAGGGGTCTCCATGTGTAATACCGAAGGTGGTAATTTCAGTATAACATCCCAAGATGTTATATGCTGTTGTAAACTTGTGAATGCCATCAACACTTTCTGTATGCTACGCAGTGATGGGATGTAGGAAGAGGATATAAAGGATGGTAATTTGCATATTTCTCTAGGTAAACTGGAAGTGAGAATATGTGTTTGTTAGAATATAGGGCAGTGCTATTATAATAAAATGTGGCTGGATAGCACTTCTGTTATAAGAAGGATCTTTATAATATGCTTGTGATGATCTTTTATATGTTTATAGTCGTGTGAGGAGCTTTTAGCTTCTCTAGCCCCCACCTCTCCTTCAAACTATAAAGCTAATCTTATCCTGTGCTCCCATTCCTAACCCATAGCAAGTCCTGTAAATCTGGAATTTGCTGTGGTAAATACTAAGAATATGAACCTATAGCATGTTTATCTGGATCTTGGATAGGGTTTCAGGTTGCCCAATGGTGCTGTTAGTTTGAACTGTGCATTGGGCAGGATTGCTATTCTCAGACCTGCAGATTTATTCCACTTAGACACCCTGGATTCTAGCTGGCAGGAGAGGTGGAATAGGAAAGGGAGGGCAAGTTAGTAAGATTCATGAATGCTACTGCCTGAAGTGACCATTCCAATAGTATAATAGGTATGGACATAAAGGAAGGGCAGATGGATCACTCATGTTTGAGCCCTTGGGTAGAATTCGCTAAAGCAGGACCATGGGTTTTTAATTCCAGGATGTATGAAATGTAAAAATTACAACTTCCCTGGCTGCACAGAATGCTGGAAAATGTAAACATGTGAAAAGTTAAACACATATGCTCATATCATTAAGCTGTGTTGCGCAAGTTCACACCCCTTCTATCACCATTTGGCTGTATTACATCTGGACACATGCCTTTAGCTACAGACTGTAAATGAGATACTTTGCATGTCCCGCCCAATCTCTGGGAGAGAAAAATGTGTATATGTATACCGTGTAATATAGGATATTAGGCCACGAGGAGTTCCCTTACCATATAAAAGCACAAGGCCTTAGGTGAAGAAGTAATATCCTTATATTACACTGTAGGTAGCGTATTATGCCATATACTAGTAACATAGTAACATAGTAATTAAGGTTAATAAAGACATTAGTCCATCAAGTCCAACCTATTCCCTTTTTTTTTTTTTTTAACCCTACCTAACAGTTGATCAGAGGAAGGCAACAAACCCCAGCTAAAAAAAAGGGGGGAAAAAATTCTTCGACTCCAAACGGCAATCGGAAAGTATCCCTGGATCAACCAGATCTATATGCATTATACCAGTAATCTCAATATTTTTTTAGTTTTAGAAACTTATCCAGGCTTTTTTAAAGTTATTCAATGAACTTGCCATACCACCTCTGCCGGAAGACAGTTCCACAGTTTCACACCGTTCTCACTGTAAAGAAACCTCTCCTAACTTGAAGATGAAACTTCTTTTCTTCCAACCTTAAAGGATTGCCACGAGTCCTCTGATATGACCTATTAGGAACAAGCACCGAGAGTTCACTGTATGGGCCATTATATATTTGTATAAGGTTATCATGTCCCACGCAACCGCCGCTTTCCAATGAAACAGCCCTAACTTGCTAATCTGCCTGCATATTCAAGCCCCTCATTCCCCTTATTATTTGTTGCCTTCTCGAACTGCTCAATTTCCAAGATGTCCCTTTTGTAAGGGATTCCAAAACTGCACCGCATATCCAAATGTGGCCTCACCAGTGCCTTGTAAAGAGGGAGAATAATATTTTTCTCTCTTGATTCCATTCCCCTCTTTTACAAGACAATATCTTGCTAGCTCTAGCTGTTGCTACCTGGCATTGTTTGCTACAGCTAAGTCTGTTATCTACCAGAACCCCCAAATCTTTTCCATTTCAGATGCACTTAACACAGAGTTTTTATGGTGTAGGTGGCACAGGGATTATTAAATCCCAAATGCATCACCTTACATTTATCAACATTGAATCTCATCTGCCATTCTGCTGCCCATTTTGATAATCTATCTAGGTCTGCTTGCAGCACTTGCACATCATTGGAAGTTTCCAAAGCTCTGCATAATTTAGTGTCATCAGCAAACACAGGACTTGCTCTCAATGCCCCCTTCTAAGTCATTTATAAACAGATTAAACGAAGCGGCCCCAGTACAGAAACCCTGAGGAACTCCGCTTGAACTTTAGCCCACATAGATGTAGC
This sequence comes from Hymenochirus boettgeri, assembly GCA_019447015.1. Classification (NCBI taxonomy): domain Eukaryota; kingdom Metazoa; phylum Chordata; class Amphibia; order Anura; family Pipidae; genus Hymenochirus; species Hymenochirus boettgeri. The sequence continues at coordinate 72,333,499 of CM033477.1, forward strand.
TCCATTAACCACCACTCTCTGTTTGCGGTCAATAACCAGTTCTCTATCCATGAACAAATGTTTTCTTCAAGGCCAACAGTCCTCAGTTTTACATTAGTCGCCTTGTGGCACAGTATCAAAGGCTTTTGCAAATCCAAATATACCACATCCACAGATGTGCCTGAATCTAACTTCTACTCACTTCTTCCTAAAAAACCAATTCAATTTTCTGGCATGATCTATTTCTCAAATCCATGCTGACTACTACTAATTAGATGATCTCTGGAGACAAAGTCAAGGATATGATCCCTTAACAAAGTTTCCATCACCTTCCCTACCACTGATGTTAGGCTTACAGGTCTATAGTTACCAGGCTGTGAACGACTACCTTTTTTGAATATTGGTATTACATTGGCTTTTTCTCCATCCAGCGGCACATCCCCAGACAAAAGCAATCTGAAAAGAGAGAAACAGTGGTCTAGATAGAACTGAACAAGCTCTTTTAAAATCGGGATGCAATCCATCTGGTCCTGGGGCTTTTGATATTAACTTTGTCAATTGATTCCGTACCATATCCTTGTTATCCAATGTGAAAACTCTTCATTTCCCCTGCACATTGTTACAAATCCCTACTGTAAGGATTCTCAACAATAAAAACCGATGTAAAAAAACGGTTTAGTAGATTAGCCTTTTCGGCATCCTCTACAACCCTCAGCTCCATTATTTAATGTCCCACATTCTCAGTCCTCATTTTTTTACCATTATATACTTAAAAACATCTTGGGGTTGGACTTGCTTTGTTCGGCAATCCGTATTTCATTTTCTATTTTAGTAGTGTTTAATTGCTTTCTTGCACTCTTATTACAACTTTTGAAGTCCCTGTAAGCCTGTTCTGTGCCTTCTGCTTTCAAAATTTTAAAAGCCCTTTTCTTTTTTTCCATTTCCCTTTTTACCTGAGCATTAAGCCATGCAGGAGTGGACCTAATTTTTTTACACTTGTTTCCTAAAGGTACCTATTTGGAAATGTTATAGTTTAATATCCTTTAAAAGTGGTCCCACATCTGCTCAGTATCTTTACCTAGACAGTTCCCCCCAGTCTATGAGCAGGAGCGATTCCTTAAAAAGCATAAAATTAGCTTTCCTAAAGTTAAAGTTTTTGTTAAGCCAGTGCACTTTAGTTTTCTGCAACCTATATTAAATTACACTATATCATGGTCACTATTCCCTAAGCTTCCCATACCTTCATCTCCAAAATGAGCTCTGGGTTAATTAGATATCACCAGATCCAACAACGCATTCTTTCTAGTAGGAACTTCTACCATCGTGAAAGAAAATGCTCATATAGGAAATTTAGAACTTTATACCTTTTGAGGTTGCTGGCAGTTCCATTACTCCAATCTATTTCAGGGTAGTTAAAATCCCCAAACCAGAACATGCCCCATACCAGACAGCCTTCGCCAACTGCATATGGAGATTCATTTCCACCTCTTCCCCGCATTGCAGCTTATAACACACTCCCAACAATTAATTACCACCTTCTTGCTTCCTGTACACAGTTCCACCCATAATGTTTCTGCCGCATCGTTTGCTCCCCCATCTATTCCATCTTTTAAATTTGGCTTCAATTCTGTTTAACATAATACATTACTCCTCCTCCTTTCTATTAACTCGGTCATGTCTAATAAGGAGTACCCTTCAATATTTACTGTCCAGTCTGTGTGAATCATTAAGCCATGATTCTGCTATACCAATTACATCATACCTTTCCTTTAACGCTATTATTCTAAGTTCGCGGCTTTTTCCAGCCAGACTCCTTGCATTTATAAACATACATTTTAGATTATCAATTGATTTAATTCCATACATGGTCGTACATGCTCCTATCCTCTATGCTCCCCCCTCCTCCTTCTCCTCCCTCCGTTGTGTTACAGCCCCAGATCCCAACTTCTCTATCTACCCGTGTAGTTAACGTTCCCTCCCCCCATACCTAGTTTAAAATCTCCTCCACACCCCTAGCCATCTTCTCCCCCAAAACGTTGCACCATCACCATTGAGGTGCAATCCGTCACTACTAAAGAGCCTGTAGCCAACAGAAAAGTCAGCCCAGTTCTCTCAAAAACCCAAACCCCATCTCCTTACACCACTCTCTTAGCCACGCATTATACTCCTGAGCTCCCCGTTGCCTCCCTACTAGCACTGGCTGCGGTAGTATTTCTGAAATCACTACCCTGGAGGTCCTTGCTTTTAACTTGGCCCCTAATCTCGGAAATCATTTAAGGACCTCACCTCCACCTCTAACTTTGTCATTGGCACCAATGTGAACCAGACTGCCGGGTCACTCCCAGCCCCACCCAATAATCTGTCTACACGATCCACCACATGTCGAACCCTAGCACCAGGCAGACAACACACTGTTCGGCATGCAGGTCTGGCGACAGATTACCCTATCTACCCTTCTAATATAGAATCCCTACCACTACCACCGTCTATCCTTCCTAGCCCCCAGTTCTCCCTCCCTGTATTGGAGATGGCCGTCCCCTGGGTGCTCAAGGAAAGGCCCGCTCCATACATGCTGCTTTCCGAGCCCATCGTCCTCCACATCTTCCCTAAAATGGCAAATTGTTGGATCGACCAGCTGGGAAGAGACGCGCCCTATCCTTCCGTCCCCTACTTCCCCTGGTGACCCTTACAAATCATCTTTCCTTCTCCACCTTATCTGCCCCATCTCCACCCACCAGTTTTTACTGGCCCCTGCCAGTACCTGCATTTCCCCCAGGTTTGCCAAGTCCTGCAAGCTGCAAGTTTACCCCTTAGACTCTGTACCTCAGATTCCAAATGGGCAACCCACTCACACCGAACTACATAGGTCCCCTGGGCGGGCTGCTTCCAAGATCCCATACATGCGGCAGGATGACTTGCGCGGCCCCCAACAAAACTGTCCATACTAAACAGCAATACACAGCAGAGACACAGCAGAGAAATAGTGTTGTTCTAAACGCTTTCTTGTTAAAACGCTTTAGTTTTTTAACGTGTCAATTCTCTTAAGAACAGAAAAATCTCTTTAAAACAGAAAATCGCTCAGAGCTAATCGCTCATGGGAAAGGCCTTAAATGAGGTTCAAAACAACCAGATCCAACAGGCCTCAGCCATTAAACCAATTAGTTACACCCCCATCCAATCAGAGAGAGAGAGAAAAAAAAAAACTTAAGGCAGCTAAAGGTTACGGAAAAAAACACACACAGCTCTCTTCCTCCCTACCCCCCCCCCCCTCCTCCTGTCTCTCCCCTTCCAGTGTATGCAATTTACATATGGATCCGGTTTTCACATATATACTTATAAGTGCTATATACTTATAAGTGCTATTTCTATTGAAATGTAAAAGAAGAGGGTTCTCACCCTGTTTTCCTGTCCGTGGATCGTTTCATTGAAACTGAATAAGTTGCGCTGTAGATTAGGAGAAGAGGCCAACACGTATCAATTATTTATGACATACAGGAACGCCGCTTCTCCTTATCTACAGCACAACTCATTTAGTGTCAGTGAACAAACCATAGACAGGAACCAGGTGAGAGAGCCTCCTTCTGAACTCATTTAGTGTCAGTGAAACGACCATGGACAGGAACACAGGGTGGAGAGCCTCCTTCTGTAACTCATTCAGTGCGGTGAAACAAACCACGGATAGGAACACCGGGTGAGAGAGACTTCTTTTACATTTCAATAGAAACTGCTCTTAAGTATTTATTTAGTAATCGTAACACTAAAGCGAATTGGGAGCAACAGTGGTATATATTTCTTAAAAACATCTTAGCTACTTTACTAAGAGGTTTTTATAAGAATATTCCACTGTTGCCCCCATTCAAAGTCCAGAGCCTATGTATTATATGTTAGATTATTAAGGAAATGCTATTAGAATAACATGAGGCCGTGAGGTACCTTCTGTTGTAAGAGGCATTATTTTATTTTTTACTCTGTGGGGAGCTTTTAGCTCCTACCTCACCTTAAACTACAAAGCCAATCAGTCTCTGTGCTCCCAAGTCCTAACCTTATTGAAACTGTAAATCTGGAATTGCAGTGGTAAATAGTATGAACCTACATGTTAATTTGGATCCTTTTTAGGGTCTCAGATTGCCTAATCGTGCTGTTCAGGTTGAAAACCGGGTTTGCCGGGTTTGTTCTCAGTCCTTCAGATTTATCTACTAGGTTTCCCTGGAAGCTGAATAGCTGGAGCTACATCTATAGGGCTAAAGTTCTAAGTGGAGGCCTCGGGGTCTGTACTGGGGCCATTTCTTTTATATCTGTTTATAAAGACTTAGAAGGGGGCATTGAGAGCAAGGTCTCAGTGTTTGCTGATGACACTAAACTATGCAGAGCTTTGGAAACTTTAATGATGTGCAAGTGCTGCAGCAGACCTAGATAGATTATCAAAATGGGCACCAGAATGGCAGATGAGAATCAATGTTGTAAATGTTAGGTGATGCATTTAGAATTTAATATCCCTGTGCCACCTACACCATAATACTGTGTAAGTGCATCTGGAAATGGAATTGGAAAAAGTTTGGGGGTTCTGGTAGATAACAGACCATCGCTAGCAACATGCCAGGTAGCAGGCTAGAGCTAGCAAGATATTGTCTTGTATAAGGGGGGAATAGATTCAGAGAGAAAAATATTATTCTCCCTCTTTACAGGCACTGGTAAAGCCTAATTTGGTATGCGGTGCAGTTTTGTATCCCATTCCGGGCATATTGGAACGGAAGCAGTTCAGAGAAGGCAACACAAAAATCAGGGATGGAGGGGCTAACAATGCGCGCAGATTAGACAAGTTAGGTTGTTTTACTTTAGAGAAGCGGTGTTTGCGAGGGGTATGATCACTTTATACAAATATCTTAATGGGCTATACATAAACTCACTGGTGCATTGTTCATTAAGAGGTCATATCAGAGGACACATGGACATCCTTTAAGATTGGAAGAAAGAAGTTTCATCTTCGGTTAGGAAGGTTTCTTTACAGTGAGAACGGTGAAACTGTGGAACTGTCTTCCGCAGAAGTGGTAATGGCAAGTTCATTGCGAGCTTTTAAAAAAAGGTCTTTTAAGTTTTAAAACTAAAAATATGAGAATTACTGGTATTAATGCATATAGATCTGGTTGATCCAGGGATAGTTTACGATTAACCTTTGGAGTCAGGAAGGATTTTTCCCCTTTTTAGCTGTTTTTTTGCCTTCCTCTGGTCAACTGTAGGTGGTTAAAAAAAAAAAAGGGTGAATAGGTTGGACTTGATGGACGTATGTCTTTATTCAACTTTAATTACTATGTTGCTATGTAAATCGTCAATTTCTAGGAGCCAGCTCCAAAAGTTAGAGCCAGAAACTTCATACTTCAAATGACACATGACCACACCCCCACCCTTTATAACATTCCCACCCAATACCCATAGCCACACCATTCTACATAAGACGCCCAGTACACAGACTATTTCCTGCTGTGACATTAGTGAGATGACATTAAGGTTCTGTAATACTTTCTCCCAGAATGCAAACTAACATGAAATGTTCCAAACAGTAATTTCTACTGATTGTCTGTTCTATAATGAGCAACTGAATCAACCCAGGCACTTGGGTCAAGGGAAGAAATAACAGTCTCTATTAGGGTCCTACAAACAGGACGTCAGTATTTCACAAGCATATTCATAGAAAAATGCTGAATGGGCAGATATACAAACTACAGATTTACCATGATCTGGGTGGGTGTAACCTTCCCCTCCAATACTATGTTACTGAATCTACGTGACCCCCCTCTGGCATTAAAGGGCAAGTTCACCCCTCAAGTAAACAATTGTATAGAAGCAAATACTGTTTGTGTATGCATGTATACATATATATTCGCCATTCCCCACCACACACAATTCAGCATACACAAGAATTACTGATGTCAGTTTTTCAATACATACATTTTTCTCTGTTCCCCCAGGCCCGTTTATATAATAGCACCCCATAAATAAATAGCACCCCAAATATAATGTGCCAGCCTGCTAATCCAGTAAATGATATATACTCGCACTGGAGTGATGGGACAGGCCTGAAGGCCTTTCCTGACAAATGTTGATGCAGTAGTTTTACCTATGCCTTTGCTTTCCACTGTCCTAAACAGGCTCCCACACAATGCCAGGGCTGTTCAGAGTTTCTATAGTTCCCCATCTCATCAGTACTAAAGGTGCTAATAGAGCTCCGATCTGTCTGCAAATCTTGGAAAGTTTAGTGGGGGGTAAATACACAACTCTAACTTGGGATTTGTCCAGCCCTGGTCTAATTGAAACCCGAACCCTTTTTCAGCAGAAAACCACAAGCATGGACCAATTTGTAATGTAGGCAGCACAAGGATTGTTTAAACCCTAAACGCATCACCTTATTGTCAAAATGGGCAGCAAAGTATCAACTTTGACTTTGTCAATACCAACTTCTAAATCTTTTTAAGGAATGAATTGAAGTGTACTCGGTTCAGAACCTGTGCCACACCACTTAAAATGGTCTGCTTTTTCATTTGTACTCTACTCTTTTAATTATACTTTATTTATATACAAATGGGTTTTATAAGGCCAACAGGCCTTTGTTTGTAAATAAGTTGCCTGTGATACAGTTTAAAAGCCTTGCAAAATTGAATTATCCACTATAGCTTTAGACCTACAGCTATGCCAGAATCTAGTATTAAATGTGCTATTTCATGAAGAATTGTTTGTTCAAATCTGTTTCTCATAAATCTGTGCTGACTTGTAAAGTCCAGAATATGATCCTATAACATACTTTCCAGTATCCTCCCAACCCATAATATTAAAAGTACAGGTCTATAATTACCAGGCTGTGAACGAATACCTTTTTGAATATTGGAATTAAAGCATTAGTTTTATTTTGTTTCACCCAATTTTCCCTGTCCGAAACTTTATTGATATTAACTTTGGTTGACAGATATGGTACAGAAACAATTACCGTATATACTCGAGTATAAGCCGAGGTTTTAGGTTTTAAAATAAACCTAAAACCTTACCTCGGCTTATACGAGTCAAGGTCCTTCCTTACCCGATCGATGGTTGCTCAACTCTAAATCCGGCTGCCACACGCTGGGTACGTCCTGTGGGTTTGCCGGCTGATGTCACTACTCGGCGCCGGGCTGTGAGAGGCGCCGAGTAGTGATGTAGCCAGCAAATCCACAGGACTTACCAGCGTGTTGCAGCCGGATTTGGCCATAAGGAGATGGCGATCATCCTGGAGTGCAGTTTCGTGCCCGTGATCCTGTGCATGACCAGCCCCGCTAGGAGAGAAAGAACAGCAGTCCCAGCATATGAATTCCTGGCGTGTAGACAGAGACGAGGGTCCCAGAGGAGAGGGAGACGGTCTGATTCCTTCACTGCCCTGGTCACCTCCGGATTGGAGTTGAGCAACCATCGATCGGGTAAGGACCAACTTACTGGGGGGACTCTCAGGGGAGGGAGGGAAGGGGCTCTACTGCCTTTTAACTGCAGAATTCCCATACAGTGTTTGGAAACTACAACTCCCAGCAACTAACGCATGCTGGGTGGTAGTTTTCCAAACATCTGTATGGGAATTCTGCTGTCCATTTAAAGGGCAACTTAAGACTCAAACAATACTGAATCAGAAGGCAGTAGTATGTCATAGTTCCTAACCTTGGCTTATATCGTAGTCAATCATTTTTCCTACTTTTTTAGGTTAAAAAGGTCCTTGGCTTATACTCGGGTCGGCTTATACCGAGTATTACGGTACACAAAGTGAGTATTCTTTTACACATTGTAGTTATTACAGTTTTACCTATAAGAACTAGGTGGGCTGTAGTGTATACAAGAGGAAAACTGGTTTATCACTTTTCCTATGGTTTCTTAACTTATTTGCCCTTATGTCTTTTAAAGATATAGCTTTCCTAAAGATGGAAGATATAGCTTCCATGAAAACATGGTAAAATCCCAGACTTTGTTCCTTATTTGTATTGCTGAAAAGGGAGTTTCAAAGCCTGTATTCTTTCCTATCCTATTAATACTAGTGACGTCTGTCCATAGGCGCTTTACACTGAAAAGCCTGAGGCCGCATCACTGATGATGCTCAATAAAGCCGAAACCGGTCTGTAGTTTGGCACTCTGGTTTGCATTCAGTGTGGAATGCTGTAAAAGTCTTTTTAAGATATAGCTTTCCTAAGAGCTTCTATGAAAACTCCAGAAATCTTCTTTGCTCTTTTTACTTAAAGGGCATGTCCACCCCCAAACTATAATCCCCCCCACTACTGGCCTCATTGGTGTGATATTTTAATCCTACCTCACATACACAGCTCCATATGGTTCTCCTGTAGTAGTCCCCCAAAGTCCCAAAACTGCCCACCAGGAGGATAGCAGAGTCCATATAGGACTCTGCCTCCTATCTGGCCTCCGGGAGAAGTTTGGCATGTGTACTGCAGCCCTTCTCCCCCTTCCTCTCCCTCCCGAATAGGATTCCCTCCCCCTACCATAAACCCTTTTACCAAACATTCCCCCTGTCCCCCAGCCCCAACCGCTCTATTAGTAATATCAGAAAATGCCCAAAACATACTTACCTTCCCTCTTGCCTCCACCTGCACTGAACTCCCGGGAGGAGCGTCCGTGATTGACTGCTGTCTCAGCCAATCACAGATGCGACTGCCGGTCCCACCCCTCTGCTTGCTTTTCTCGCAGCAGAGAGCGGCAGCGTGGCGGAGGAAAAAGGTAAGTAAGTTTTGGGCATTTTCTGATAATACTACAGGTTGGGGCTGGGGGACAGGGGATGTTGGTAAAATTTTTTCAGGGTGGACATACTATTTTAAGTGGCATGACCTTTTTTTTCTTTTATCTTTTTTCTACCTTTCTTCACAGCAAACGATGCGGCAGACACATTATGGGTGGAACTGTGTACAGGAAGCAAGAAGGTAGGTAAATTAATTGTTGGAGTGTGTTATAAGCTGCAAATGCGGGGAAGAGGTGGAAAATATCTCCATATGCGTTGGCGAAGGCTGCTGGTATGGGGCATGTCTGGTTATGGGGGATTTTAAACTACCCTGAAATAGATTGGAGTAATGGAACTGCAGCAACTCAAAAGGTATAAAGTTCTTAAATTTCCTATATGAGCATTTTTCACAGATGGTAGAAGTTCCTACTAGAAAGAATGCGTTGTTGGATCTGGTGATATCTAATAACCCAGAGCTCATTTTGGAGATGAAGGTAATGGGAAGCTTAGGGAATAGTGACCATGATATAGTGTAATTTAATATAGGTTGCAGAAAACTAAAGTGCACTGGCTTAACAAAAACTTTTAACTTTAGGAAAGCTAATTTATGCTTTTTAAAGGAATCGCTCGCTCATAGACTGGGGGGAACTGTTCTAGGTAAAGATACTGAGCAGATGTGGAACCACTTTTAAGGGATATTAAACTATAACATTTCCAAATAGGACCTTTAGGAAACAAGTGAAAAAAATTAGGTCCACTCCTGCATGGCTTAATGCTCAGGTAAAAAGGGAAATGGAAAAAAGAAAAGGGCTTTTAAAATTTGAAAGCAGAAGGCACAAGAACAGGCTTACAGGGACTTAAAAGTTGTAATAAAGTGCAAGAAGCAATTAAAACTATACTAATAGAAAATGAAATACGGATTGCCGAACAAAGCAAGTCCAACCCCAAGATGTTTTTAAGTATAAAATGGTAAAAAAAGAGGACGAGAATGTGGGACCATTAAATAATGGAGCTGAGGGTTGTAGAGGATGCCGAAAAGGCTAATCTACTAAACCGTTTTTTTACATCGGTTTTTACTGTTGAGAATCCTTACAGTAGGGATTGTAACAATGTGCAGGGAGGAAATGAAGAGTTTTCACATGGATAACCGAGGATATGGTACGGAATCAATTAGACAAAGTTAATATCAATAAAGCCCCAGGACCAGATGGATTGCATCCTCGGATTTTAAAAGAGCTAGTTAGTTCTATCTAGACCACTGTTTCTCATCTTTTCAGATTCGCTTTTGTCTGGGGATGTGCCGCTGGATTGGAAAAAAGCCAATGTAATACCAATATTCAAAAAAGGTAGTCGTTCACAGCCTGGTAACTATAGACCTGTAAGCCTAACATCAGTGGTAGGGAAGGTGATGGAAATTTGTTAAGGGATCATATCCTTGACTTGTGCTCCAGAGATCATCTAATTAGTAGTAGTCAGCATGGATTATGAGAAATAGATCATGCCGAAAAAATTGAATTGGTTTTTATGAAGAAGTGAGTAAGAAGTTAGATTCAGGCACATCTGTGGATGTGGTATATTTGGATTTTGCAAAAGCCTTTGATACTGTGCCACATAGACTAATGTATAAACTGAGGACGTTGGCCTTGAAGAAAACATTTGTTCATGGATAGAGAACTGGTTATGGACCGCAAACAGAGAGTGGTGGTTAATGGAGCTACATCTATGTGGGCTAAAGTTTAAGCGGAGTTCCTCAGGGGTAGTACTGGGCCGCTTCTGTTTAATCTGTTTATAAATGACTTAGAAGGGGGCATTGAGAGCAAGGTCTCTGTGTTTGCTGATGACACTAAATTATGCAGAGCTTTGGAAACTTCCAATGATGTGCAAGTGCTGCAAGCAGACCTAGATAGATTATCAAAATGGGCAGCAGAATGGCAGATGAGATTCAATGTTGATAAATGTAAGGTGATGCATTTGGGATTTAATAATCCCTGTGCCACCTACACCATAAAATAACTTGTGTTAAGCATCTGAAATGGAAAAAGATTTGGGGGTTCTGGTAGATAACAGACTTAGCGTAGCAAAAATGCCAGGTAGCAACAGCTAGAGCTAGCAAGATATTGTCTTGTATAAAGAGGGGAATGGAATCAAGAGAGAAAAATATTATTCTCCCTCTTTACAAGGCACTGGTGAGGCCACATTTGGAATATGCGGTGCAGTTTTGGAAACCATATACAAAAGGGACATCTTGGAAATTGGGCAGTTCGAGAAGGGCAACTAAATAATAAGGGGAATGGAGGGGCTTGAATATGAGGCAGATAGACAAGTTGGGCTGTTTACATTGGGAAGCGGGCGGTTGCGTGGGACATGATAACCTTATACAAAATATATTAATGGCCCATACAGTGAACTCTCTGGTGCATTGTTCACTAATAGGTCATATCAGAGGAATCGTGGACATCCTTTAAGGTTGGAAGAAAAGAAGTTTCATTTCAAGTTAGGAGAGGTTTCTTTACAGTGAGAACGGTGTGTGAAACTGTGGAACTGTCTTCCGGCAGAGGTGGAATGGCAAGTTCATTGAATAACTTTAAAAAAGGCCTGGATAGTTTCTAAAACTAAAAATATTGAGAATTACTGGTATTAATGATATAGATCTGGTTGATCCAGGGATACTTTCCGATTGCCGTTTGGAGTCAGGAAGGAATTTTTTCCCCCTTTTTTTAGCTGGGGTTTTTTGCCTTCCTCGGATCCATGTTAGTAGGGTTAAAAAAAAAAAAAAAAGGGAAATGTTGGACTTGATGGACTAATGTTTTATTCAACCTTAATTACTATGTTACTATGTTACTATGTATATGGCATAATACGCTACCACAGTGTAATATAAGGATATTACTTCACCTAAGGCCTTGTGTTTTATATGGTAAGGGAACTCCTCGTGGCCTAATATCCTTATATTACACGGTTATACATATACACATTTTCTCTCTCCCAGAGAATGGGGGGGGGACATGCAAAGTATCTCATTTACAGTCTGTAGCTAAAGGCATGTGTCCAGATGTAATACAGCCAAATGGTATAGAGAAGGGGTGTTGAACTTGCGCAACACAGCTTAATGATATGAGATATGTGTTTAACTTTTCACATGTTTACATTTTCCAGCATTCGTGCAGCCAGGGAAGTTGTAATTTTTACATTTTCATACATCCTGGAATTAAAAACCCATGGTCCTGCTTTAGCGAATTCTACCCAAGGGCTCAACATGAGTGATCCATCTGCCCTTCCTTTATGTCCATACCTATTATAAATGGAATAGGTCACTTCAGGCAGTAGCATGCATGATCTTACTAAACTTGCCCTCCCTTCTATTCCACCTTCCTGCCAGCTAGAATCCAGGGGGTCTAAGTGGAATAAATCTGCAGGTTGAGAATAGGCAATCCTGCCACAATGCACACGTTCAAACTAAACACACCATTGGGCAACCTGAAACCCTATCCAAGATCCAGATAAACATGCTATAGGTTCATATTCTTAATTTTACCACAGCAAATTCCAGATTTACAGGACTTGCTATGGGGTTAGGAATTGGGAGCACAGGATAATGATTAGCTTATAGTTTGAAGGAGAGGTGGGGGCTAGAGAAGCTAAAAGCTCCTACAGACTATAAACTATTATAAAGATCATCACAAGCATATTATAAAGATCCTTCTTATAACAGAAGGTACCTCACAGGCACATTTATTATAATAGCACTGCCCTATATTCTAACAAACACATATTTCTCACTTCCAGTTTACCTAGAGAAATATGCAAATTAACATCCTTTATATCCTCTTTCCTACATCCCTATCACTTCCTGCGTAGCATACAGAAAGTTTGATTGGCATTCACAAGTTTTACCAACAGCATATAACATCTTTGGATGTTATACTGAAATTACCACCTTCGGTATTACACATGGAGACCCCTTGGCAGTCAGAAGGGTGTGGTTTAACCTCCTATGTTGACTATGCCATTTTTAAATAGGAATCTCTGCTCTTTAAGTTTATATTTTATCTTGTAAGTCAGTGCTTATACTATATAATATACATTTATTGATGGTCATTTAATGGCAATAGTGAGATAGTACACACCTACATATACACCTTTCCTATATGTAATATATATACCCCCCATCTCATTGATCCTAAAGACTCAATGCAATCTCTTATGAAGATATAAAAAAAAATTATACAATATAAAAGGGTATAAAGATTTTATATATATCTTTATATTCTTTAAATATATTTCATCTTCATAGGAGATTGCATGGAGTTTATAGGAGCTACCTAGATGGTGGGGGGGGTTATGATATTAATATAGGAAAGGGTATATGTATGTATGTACGTACGTACTTACTATCTCACTATTAATATATCAAAAATGTATATAAGTATTAGTACTGACTTATATTAGGTACAAGACAAAATATATAAACTATTTACAGAATTGGGTCTATTCTCAGACCTGCAGGTTTTATTCAATTAGACCCCCTGGATTCTAGCTGGAGGTAATAGGAAAGGGAGGCAAGTGTGTAAGGTTTATGAATCCTACTCCTGAAGTGACCTAAATAATCATTCCCTAGGCCAATAGTTACAGTTATGGATGTAAGGGAAGGGCAGATGGATCACTTGCATAGTCAAGCCCTTGGGTAGGATCGCTTGAACAAAACAAAAAATGGCTTATTCCAGGATGTATGAAAACAACATTTTCCAGCATTCTGTGCAGCCAGAGAATGCTGAGAGTTGTAATTTTTAAACATGTAAAAAAGTTAAGAAGAAACTTACTGCAAACAGAATGTGGGATTTGTAGTTTCCAAAACTTAAAAAGGTCACAAGTTCAACGCCCTGCTCTATACCATTAGGCTGTATTGCATCTGAACACATGCATTTGCCACAGGCTATAACAAGATATTTTGCAGTCACCGCCCATCTCAGGAAAGCTATATCTTACAAAGGCTTTTATACAGCATTCTAAAGCTAAATGCAAAACCAGAGCACCAACTACAGACCAGTTTGGTTACTGAACCATCATCAGTGTAGTGCAGGCCTCTACTTATGAAGTGTGATGCGCCTATAGACAGATGTCACTAATAAATTAAATAAGGTAGAGAATAAGGCTTTGCAGCTCCCTTTCAGTACATGCAAAAAAAAACTTAAGACTTCTGGGTAATTTCCATGCCAGCTCTCGGTAAGCTATACAGGCATTTACAGCATTCCACAAGCTAAGCTGGGTACACACAACCTGCAAGATTCTGTCAGATCAGGGTACACAAGTCCCAAGCACTCTTTCTATACACACGCATAGGAAGTACATTTAGGACTGTGTTTCCCACAACCACAGCCGACTCCATACTTTAGTACAGGAGGACTACACGCGGGGCATGGGAAATTTTCATATTCAGTATTACCAAACAAACGCAAGGCAGACTGTGGATGTTTGCAGCCTCAAAAACGTTCAAAAATGCGCTAAACACATTATCGATAAAGCGCTGACAGCATTGGATCCATTTGTGCACCCACCACATACAAAAGGGACACATTGGAAAAGGAAGCAGTTCAGAGAAGGACAACTAAAATAATAACGGGAATGGAGGGGCTTAAAAATGCAGGCAGATTAGACAAGTTAAGTTTCTTTACTTTAGAGAAGTGGCGTTTGTGATGGGATATGATCACTTTATACAAATATCTTAATGGGCCATACAATAACTCACTGGTGCATTGTTCATTAATAGGTATATCAGAGGACACGTGGACATCCTTTAAGATTGGAAGAAAAGAAAGTTTCATCTTCAGGTTAGGAAAGGTTTCTTACAGTGAGAACGGTGAAAAGGACTTCCAGCAGATGTGGTAATGGCAAGTTCATTGAATAGCTTTTAAAGTGGCCTAGATATGTTTCTAAAACTAAAAAATATTGAGAGTTACTGGTATAAATACATGTAGATCCGGATGATCCAGGGATACTTTCCGATTGCCATTTGGAGTCAGGAAGGATTTTTTTTCCCCGTTTTTGGCTGTTTTTTTTTTTGCCTACCTGGGTCAACTGTTAGGTAGGGTTAAAAAAGGAGGGTGAAAAGGTTGGACTTGATGGCCTCATGTCTTTATTCAACTCAATTACTAGTTACTATGTTTTTCATTTAGTTCAATAAGATATTATTAGGTGAAACATGTAGTTATTCTTGTATTGCCAAGATAACATTTGTGTCTTACTTTCTCGTTAATCTACTCATCAAGTTTTGAAGAGTCATTAATATCAATGTTGAAAACCTTACCCAGCAAAGTAATTCAGTATGTAAAATATGATTATAGCGGAAAAAATTGTCACACTTACCGATGCAAAATACACTGCTGCAGGCTCTTGCATGCTTTCAGAGTCTCTCCAGTGAAAATGTGGCACATGACAAGTCTAGTGCAAGCACTGACAAAGGATACCACTGCATCAGGTTGGAATTTTCCATTTTGAGAGACAATGCACAAGCGCTGAAGAGATGAGCAGTTGCTTAGAGCCTGGAAAAAACGATGATTTGCAAAAAAATATGGTTCCTCTAGCCTAGAGAAAAAACATTGAAAATGGGGAGGGAATTAGTTAAATTAACAGGGCAAAAATAGTACAGTATAGTTACCTTTTTCTCAAACAAAGCCTACTAAATAAACTCACCATATCCCCAGAGAAACGCTTATCTATACATATTCATCCTCAAAAATACTATCCATTGAATTGCCTTCCGTATCTAGCCTGTCTTCATGTCGGTGGTTATTTGTGTTATGAAGTAAAAAGGTTAGAAGTTAGGACCGACTGGTTGGAAGGCTTTTCATTCATGTGATTACAGTAATGTATACTAAAACCCCTTTGTTTATAATGTATGCCAGTGTGCAGATAATATGATATTATTCAAAAATGTAGTTGAATTTAGCAAGGAGTGCTCCACAATAGTGCATATGCACGTTAATGCACGCATTAGTTGAACTGAACCAGGAAGCGGTCGGGAAGTGTCGCCAGCAGGATTATGCAAAAGTTATGTTTCTTCCATCTTGATTTAGAACAGGAGCGTAGGCACAGCTTCTTAAAGGATAAGTATACTCAAAAAACAAATTAAGTTTAAATGGAAACCACTGTGTGGGGGGGTTCGGTTCAGTTTAGGGACCTACTTACAGGGGGGAGAAACTGTAGTGCTAGAGCACTGGTCCTGACAGTCAGTGCCTCTTGTCCAAGAAATCCAGGCAGCACCGGAACCATTATCGAATACACCATTTCAACAACGTTGTGGAACATCATATCCGTTGTAGTTAAAGTGTACTCTATGTCATATCTGTATACGCCGCTGCGCACCCATTGTACTACACAAGCAATCACGTTGCGGACTGTACATAAAGTTGCGCAAACAACACATGCGTTTGTAGTTCAATAGGTGTGCGACGTTATAACCGGATATGACGTATCGCACCTATTGAACTACAAACAGATATGACGTGGCGGACATGACCACAATTACACTACAAACGTAAATTACGATCATGGCACTTCCACTTCCTACTACATCCAAGTAATTTTTTGATTGGCTAACAATGCTATCTCTCTAAAACTAAGCACAAACATGGCTATTTCACAAAAACGGAAATGACACGTATCTTCCTTTTTGTGCCTCCATAGACACCATGGAGAAATACTGGATGGGAACACCGTTCTGACAACCGTTCTGATCCACCTTTTGCTAAATTTCTGCTCATAAGATCAAAACCAACAGTTTTAGTTCTGAACTACTAACAATGCGATCTACTCATTTAAACGGTTAGTTTTGGACTTATGAGCAGGAAATTTAGCGAAAGGGGGTATCCTAGAACGGTGATACAATCTGCCAGAGATCGCATGCGAGAGGGGGATGTGAAGCTAAACACACAGACCAAAAAGGGATATATAAGAGCCATTTATAACATCTTATGACCCCTATGGTAGAACAGGTGGCAGCTATTGACATAAAGACTGGCCCTAATACAGGATTCCGTACCAAATATAGAGGAATTCCGCTCTCCCCCTCTTATTTCATACAGTAAGGCAGAACCATTGGATCTTGGTTGTCTCCAATTGGATGAATACGACCAAGGAAAGGAAGGTACCTGGTTAAAAGGTCACAATAAGGGTATGTACCCTGTATGAATGGGGTATGTTGTGAGATGGTGATCAAAGGAAAAAATGTATACATCCCCGAACCAGAGAATGTTTTGCATTGCATTGCTCACATGTGACACACACTTTGCAGTTTAAGTAATCATTTGTCCATGTTGTTTACTTTATGTGGGGGAGACCTCAAAAAAGTCAAACTAAGACTCACCCAACATAGGTCGTCCATACAAACGGGACAAAATACATTACCAGTTCCACAACACTATTTAGAAAAAGGCCATAGCAGAACAAATTAAATTTATGGTTCTAGAACAAGTACAAAGTGACCAAATGAGAGGGGGTGTCAACTTCAACTTTTAAGAAAAAGGAAGGTCTGGTGGATCAATAGGTTAGATACACTATACCCAAAGGCTGAACAGAGATACGATCTGTCAGGGAGATGTTAGCTTTTAAATGTTAAATAAGATCTGATTGGTTGGGGCAAAATAACACCATTTTAAACGATAAGAACTTTTATTGTATAACCCTGTGTATGTATATTTATATTTGGTTATATTTTTTTTTCTAGTCTGCCACAGGAGGTCACTATTGCCATTCAAGTTGTTTTTGTGTGATTCTTAATTGATTAACTTGTTTTGCAACAATTTCCTGTTGCTAATTGTATAAAATGACTTTTGTATATTGCTACGTCAAGGCTTATTTGATAGCTGAGTAAGGGTTGTACCGAAACATCGCTATATATGTATCAAATAGTCTAATAAATTGTGGTATTGTTCAGAATTAGAACAAATGTGTGAGTTTCGAGCTATTGTGATGCTGCTGTATTGAAAAAAAAAAAAAAAAAAATTATATTAATATATATTATATAATATATATATATATATATATATATATGTATATATAATATTTTTTTTTTTCAAACGTAAGGACTGGGCACTCAAGGTCCTAACGTCCTGAGGACGGCCCGTTAATGGTGGCTGAAACGCGTTGGTTTGATTCCGACTTTGCTTTATCTAATAAATGGATCGTTAAGACCTTGGAGTGCCAGTCCTTAAGTTTGAAGTATCTTTTCCTACTGTCGGCACCCAGGCTGTTGTGGGGGATCGGAGTGCAGCAGAGAGCCTGTATATATATATCCTCCACCGGTTGAAGCACTCCATGGGACTTATTTAATGCAAAAAGTATAAAAGTTTATTCCATTATCGAAGCCTTTCAGCCCCCATACAGGTTATCAGGATACATCAAGAGTACCCACAACCCCTTATAAAACCACAATAACACCCTCCCCCAATCACCAACCCCTCACCTGTGTATATCAAACATCCAAGGAATCCTGTTACAGTATGCGATCCCAATTTGCACCGGCATTTCCCTCCACAAACGGAGAACACAACGGGCAGCATACAACCAAACTGCTCCGATGATACAACACCCTCACATCGTGTTTTTCAGAACGGGCGCATCGGGGTATATCATCCACGTATTCTAAACACGACGTGTAGTACGGGATCACTAACGGGTTCAACCATACCACTAGGTAATTACCCCCTTGCACTCTAAGCCCAACATCAATTGATTCCACCATGGAGATAAAACAAAACGGGGAAAAAACGGCAGGTAGCGTCACGATCTGTATACAGAAGACCAACACTCCTAGAGCTGAATAAAATGTTACATTACTCTCAGAAAATTAAAAACAGTGTATATATATATATATATATATATATATATATTATATATATATATATATATATATATAAATACACACGAAGATCAAAGGTGAAGAGCACTCGTGGGACTTTTCATTTCGTTCAGCAAAAAATTATTTATTCAATCGTGCTTACATCTATGTGTTTCGGCTGGAGCAATTCAGCCGTCTTCAGGATGTGACAACACACATTTGTAACCTGTGTTCCCTCCTTCAGTTCAAAATACCACTCCCCATTACCTACATTAATCCTCACAGTGTATACACTGGGTCCCAATTATTAATGGGACCTCCTCCAAGCCTCCTAATTCCAAAAGACAGAACTTCACATAAATACAAAACTCCCAACGTGGTAGGATGATCCCCACCTTTTTTCATTTATAAAGTGCAGTTTGTGCAATTTCAATAAAATATCATAAAATTGTCTAAGAAATATATAAAGAATACTTAAAAACAGCCCCTATCCGTATCCAATGGGTAAAATCTATCGCATCAGCAAGACTTAGGTTATAATAGATATGGATACATATGTTCTAAGTTAAAGCATTATTCTCACAGTTATCTGAAACACTGCCATAATGATACATATTATTCAAAGCTTCAATTTCTAAAGTCCATGCCGAAAGTGTTACTATGTTGCCTACACTCTAGATGTGGGGAAACCCAAGACAGAACATGAACTGGCATAAATATACCCAAAAAATTATATCTAATACAGTAGTATATAGACTTCACACGGGGAGCAATATATGGAATTACAATGATATGAGAGACTAATGAATATATGTAGTCCCACTGTTCCCTAAGTACCGGGATGGTCTGACAGGACCTGTTATTGGGGATTATAGGAAGCATGATAGCAACATCTGCTCCTTGAGACCTCTTGGGGTAAGTGTCCCCAATTCCTTTATCCAGAATGCCTCCCTTTGAAGGAGTTTTCTCCCCCTTTCTTGAGCGTTCTTAATCCCTATCACCTGATCGATTGCCATTCATTTCATAGCTGCAAGGGAATGTCCTTGTTCTTTAAAGTGTCTGGGGACGGATTGTTCCCCGTATTTATTTATAGATGGTATGTCACCCTTGTTACTCAAAGTCGCTCTTATTGCTGACCTGTGGTTCGCCATTCTGTCTCTAAGGGTAGTGGTGGTTTTACCCACATAATATACCCACAGGGGCACGTAATGAAATAGATGCGTCCGTACTCTTGCATGACAATTTGGCACGTATCTTGTATCGATGGCCTGACATAGGGTGGGGGAACTCAGTACCTGCTATCATGTAAACTGCTTGGCACCCAGTACACTTAAAACATCCCTCTTTTTTGTGGGAGAGCATGTCACGGGGGACTCTTTTTTGGGGGCAGTAAATCTGTTTTTACTAATAGTTCTTTAGCGTACGTCCCCTTTATAAGCAAACCTTGGTCTACTTAGACTTAGACTTATTTATCTTCAATCCAAGTAATGCAAAACGTATGGAACAACGATGGTTTGCCATCCTTTCATGAAATTAGGTAATACTCTTTCCATATAGTAAAGTCCACAAGGACAAGTCAGATATTAGACGATTAAAGTGCTAGTGCAAGTCAGTCTATGTTTAATTGGAATTCGTTGACCAGTTTGTGGATGTGGAAAGTCTTTGCCTGAAATAAAATGTTGATGTGATCAATTGGGACATCTGTAACGTCCAATGTGGCCCGTCGTTCGCCAACCTGTTTATGAAAACTTTGAGGAAAGATAAATTTATCCGATCTTGGGAGAGACTATATTTTTATAAGAGATTTATTGACGACCTCTTTTTGGTTTGGAAAGGAGATGAAGACTCACTGAGGGCCTGTATTAATTATATTAATCTTTGGACACCCTATTAAGTGTCTTGTACTACTCACCGGATTGTATTGATTTTTGGACCTGAGATTCAAACAGCAGGAAGGATTGGATAACATTATTCCGTAAGAAACAGATCGCAACACGATCTTACATGCATCCAGCTTTCATCCACCTGCTCTTGTGAAGGCCATTCCTTTTACACAATATTTGAGAGTTATACGTGCTAATACGGATGTGGAATGGACTGAACAACAATTAAGGGAGATGACTAAGCGGTTCATTCAAGGGGGTACAGGGAAACAATCCTCAAGGAACAGTTGACAGGGCCGTATCGGAATCTGCCAAGATCAATAGGACCAAATAAGGACATTGGAGAGATTGTAAGATATCATTGGCAATTAATGCTAAGGATTTATCTCTGCCGTTGCGAGGAGCCAGGTTAGACCGGCATACAGGAGGGGGCGAAATTTGAGGACTCCTGGTTAACTGACTTATCACCTATACAGAGAGATTGTCATACTAAATATTGGTCACCTAAATTGGGATGTTACAGATGTCCCAATTGTACTACATGCAACAGTTTGATTTCGGGCAAAAGACTTTCGACATCCACACACTGGTCAATGAATTCCAATTAAACAGACTTGCACTAGCACTTTCGTGTCTATTATCTGACTGTCCTTGTGGACTACTATATTGGAAAGACTATTACCTCATCGTGAAAGGATGGCAAACCATTGTAGTTCCATACGTTTGCATTACTTGGTACGTTGGATGAGAAGAGAAATAAATTTGGTGATCTTTCAGTGGCAAGACATTTTAAAAAAATGGGCCACAATTTATCCTCTCTGAAATGTATTCTCATTGATCATTACCACTGACTAGCACTGCTACTGACGTGAGAAATATCTGTTGAGTCTAAATGGATACTTAGATTGCAAACTCTGGTCCCTAAGGGAATGAATGAAATGGTCACAATGAGTTGTTTCCTTTAAGATGAATACAATGTATTTATTGAAACATTTATATCTGGTTTGAATATATCTTTTGATTATGAGGATGCTATAGCTATGGCAATATGATCGCGTGATTTTCCTATTTATATGTAATATTCTGTTTTTAATTTTCTGAGAGTAATGTAACATTTTATTCAGCTCTAGGAGTGTTGGGTCACCTGTATACAGATCGTGACGCTACCGTGCCAGTTTTTCCCCGTTTTGTTTTATCTCCATGGTGGATTCAATTGATGTTGGGTTTAGAGTGCAAGGGGTTAATTAACTAGTGGTTGAGGTTGAACCCGTAGTGATCCCGTACTACACGTCTTGTGTTAGAATACGTGGATAATATATACCCCGATGCGCCCGTTCTGATAAAACACAATGTGAGGGTGTTGTATCATCGGAGCAGTTTGGTGTATGCTGCCCGTTGTGTTCTCCGTTTGTGGAGGGGAAATGCCGGTGCAAATTGGGATCGCGTACATGTAACAGGATTCCTTGGATGTTGATATACACAGGTGACAGGTTGGTGTTTGGGGGAGGGTGTTATTGTGGTTTTATAAGGGGTTGTGGTTATCATGGATGTATCTGAGGACGGCCTGTATGGGGGCTGAAACGCGTCGATATGGAATAAACTTTTGATACTTT
Organism: Hymenochirus boettgeri; assembly: GCA_019447015.1. Lineage (NCBI taxonomy): Eukaryota > Metazoa > Chordata > Amphibia > Anura > Pipidae > Hymenochirus > Hymenochirus boettgeri. Next base: position 72,355,543 of record CM033477.1, read on the forward strand.
TTTCATTAAATAAGTCCCATGGAGGGCTTCAACGGTGGAGGATTTATTTTGATGGAGAGACACCGGAGAGGGAACCAGTGTGGGAGGGCGATAGGGTCGGAGGAGGGGGAGAGAGAGAAGAGAGAAAGATAGAGAAGAGAAAGAAGAAAGAGATATAGAGGAAAGAAGACGGAGAGAAGAGAGATAATAGAAAAAGAAATATATATATATATTATATATATATATATACATATATATATACACACACACACACATATACACTAAAAGTGTGCCCGTTGGGTTGGTGCACAGTGGAAATTATGTGTGTATGGCTATGTGTAGATGCAGTGCTCTCACAGGAACCACCAGGAAACATCCAGGGGGGCCTAATAAAACGAGTCTGAAGGTCCTGAAAAAACCCAAGCAATCGCATCATATTAAATGAACAAACACACACATATACCCCCTTACCTATACTACCTGCCAGCTAGAATATAGAGGGTCTATGCAGAATAAACCTGCAGGTCTGAGAACAGACCCAGGCAATCTAAACAGCACCTAAGGGCAATGAAAAGCAGCCCATACACATATCCAATTTCACTTTCCCGACCGAGCGATCCCGCAACATTAGACCAATCCTGAAAGAACCGCCTGTCGGTCGGATATAAGAATGGGAAAGACAGTTCCGGCAGGATCAATCTAATATCACAGGAGCGCTTGGTTTGGGTAAATAAAATCGGATATATGTATGGCCACCTTAAATCCTATGCGGTATCCTGATTAACATGTTAGGTTCATTAGTTATTAACACAACAAGTTCCATATTTACAGTCACTATGGGGTTAGGACTTGGGAGCACAAAATACTGATTGAATATACATGTTAGGGAGAGGTGTGGATAGAGGAGCTAAAAATTCCCCACAGAGTATAAAATGAAATAGAGCCTTCTTATAACAGAAGGTACCTCACAGCCTCATGTTATTATAAAAGCATTTTCCTAATAATCTAACATATAAAAACATATTTCTCACTTAAAGAAATGGGTGGGACACGCAAAGTATCTTATTTATAGCCTGGGGCAAAGGTGTGTCTAGATATAATACAGCCGAATGATATAGAGCAGGCGTGTTTAGCTTGTGACCACAATTCCTAGCATTCTGTTTGCAGTAAGTTTTTTATTAATATCCTGTAGCTAAAGGCATCTGTCTAGATCTAATACAGCCTAAGCTTGTGACCTTTCAAATGTTTGAAAACTACAAATCCCAGCATTCTGTTTTGCAGTTAGTTTCTTCTTAATAAATTTTTAACATGTTTAAAAACTACAACTCCCAGCATTCCCTGACTGCACTGAATTCTGGAAAATTTAGTTTTCATACATCCTGGAATAAAGACATTTTCCTGACTTACAGACATTAAAAGCCCACTTTCATGCTTTAACGCTTCCTACCGAAGGGTTTGAACATGTAAGTGATTCATCTGCCTTTCCCTTACATCCATAACTATCAGACTATTGGATTAGGGAAGCATTACATGGGTCGATAAGTTGGGGCGACGTTAATGCCCGCTTTGCGGCGGGAGCACGAGTACCGGAAGAGGCACTCATGCGGCCGTTGCGAAGTAATTCACCCGAGGTTGCATGCCTCTTTACACGTAAGTATTTAACACCAGCTAATAGCTGGCGTTAAATACTTATGTGCGGATCAGATTGACCCAAAATCTCACAGCCTCTGGTAAATCCCGTACGGGAGATTTGCCCAGAGAGCTTGTGCCTTTGGGTGAATCTCCCTGTTAGAGTCATAAACTTTACCATATTTGCACTCACTTCCAAATACCACCTACCTGGCAGTTATAATCCATGAAGTCTAAAGGTTTGTACACACGCGCGGTCGCGGGTGCTGACACACGACATGTACGAATGTTTCACTTATGAGGTTTTAGTATGACGGCCTTTAAAGGGCATGTCTACCCCCAAACTATCATTTAACCCACTACTGGCCCCACTGTGTAGTGTAGAAATACCTTACCTTACATCCCAGATCCAAATGGTTGCCCTGCAATGCCCCTCCAAAGTCCAGAAAACTGGCCACCAGGAGCCTAGCTGAGGGGGAAATTGTTTCAGCCTCCGAGGCTTCCTCTGAGCAGCCCTCCCCCTTTCATCTCCCTCACGTTTTGGTTTCCCTCCCCCTACCATTAAACCCTTTGGATATGTAGTAGGGCTTGCTCCCCCAGCCCCAACTGCATTATTTTTATTTGCAGAAACTCCTCCGATCTCTACTTACCTTTCCTCTCTCCTCCGACGTTCTGAAATGCCGGCAGCCGCATCCGTAATTGGATGCCTCTCAGCCAATCACAGACGCGGCTGTCGGTCCGGCCCCTTGCTTGCAGTTCCATGCAAGCAGAGGGCCGGGCAGTGCGGCAAAGGATAAAGGGAAGGTAAGTAAAGATCCGGGAAGTTTATGCAAATAAGAATAATGGGGTTGGGGCTGGGGGAGCAAGCCCTACCACATATCAAAGTTTTTTTAAAGGGTGAACATGTCCTTTAATGTCATTGCTACATATGTACACCTATGACTTATGTTCATATCTTTTACCTACCCCCACTTTAGAATAGCAGTTTTTATATTTATTATATCAACATGCCCACTGGACAATTAGCATTAGCAACGTTTAGGTGTTCATTATGAATCTATTCGATTAAGATGTAGGCGTGTATAAATATAACTATGTATGTGGATGATGTCATTTCCTGCTTGTATGTGGGTGAGAGGAAACTTATTATAATGCCATTTCTTGTTCGAATATACTCGAGTATAAACCATCCCGAATATAAACCGAGGTACCTAGTTTTAGGTAAAAAAAGGAGGAAAACCCGAGTATAAACCGAGGGGGTAGTATTCGCCACTAAAGATGTTTGGAAACTACAACTCCCAGAATGCTTTATTGTGGGAGGTGATAGTTTTCAGACATCTTAAGTGCAAATACTTACAAATAAGAGTAAAACCTTCTTTATTTGTGCATACAATAAAGCATGCTGGGAGTTGTAGTTTCAAACATCTTAAGTGGCAAATACTTGCAAATGGGTAAATCTCCTATTTGTGCATACAGTATGCACAAATAAAGAAGGTTTTACTCGTATTTGTATGTATTTGCCATTTAAGTGTCAATGTTTTCTCTACCTGTTGGCGGCCACGCGATCCGCATCCTCGCTCCACAGCCTCTGCGCATCGGATGAGTGTCACTACCCGGCGTCTCCCACTTTGCGGTGCGGGTAGTGACATCATCTGGATGCGAGAGGCTGTGGAGCGAGGATGCGGATCGCATGCCGCTGGACAGGAGGGTAAGAATATATATATAAACATAAAAAATATACTATACAATCAACATACAACAACAACATATACACAGAGGTCGTCGGCAGCGGGCATCCATAGAAATCAACGCTGGGTGCTCTATCCAAACTTATACAGTATCGGAAAAACGGAGGCACTCACAGGACTTAACAAGCAGCGTGGTTGTTTAATCAAGCGTGATGGTTAACATGTTCCCGCCCCGTCAATGGGGCCGTCTTCAGAACATCTGAGGATCGTGCTACAGAAGTTTAAAACCAACTACATCCAATCCGTGAGGGGCGTAACAGTGTGTCATACACGTAGTGGTGATCTAGCCCAATCGACACAGTAGGTGGAACAGAGGGACCAATAGGAAGACGGGGTGTGTTAAGATCCCATCAATGACAGAAATCAAGCCAGAACTCCCGGCCGGTGAGGTAATGAAACATAGTATAGTGTCAAATAGCAATTCAGAGCAGTGAACTACAGAGACACCACTAAGTGTATTTAAAGTGCTAAAGTGTAATAAAGTGCTAAAGTGACGAGTACTCACATAATAAGACAATTAAAAACAATCATAAATGGTGACCTCTACTGGAACAATCTAGTACAAAAATGGTTAAAACTTATATATATATAGATAATATAGATAAATAATAAAATCTGTTATTGGTACATTGGAGTTCATCCGGTTATCGTTAGACTCTCTAATAGTTGCCAACAGGGTATACTATAATTGCGGAGAGGGGAAACTCCATTCCAAAAGGAGGATCGATCAACGCTATATAAATAATTGTAACATAATACTGGTTGAGGACATAATGTGTGTAATTATGTCCTCAAATATGTAATTATGTCCTCAACCAGTATTATGTTACAATTATTTATATAGTGTTGATCGATCCTCCTTTTGGAATGGAGTTTCCCCTCTCCGCAGTTATAGTATACCCTGTTGGCAACTATTAGAGAGTCTAACGACAACCTGATGAACTCCAATGTACCAATAACAGATTTTATTATGTTACAATTATTTATATAGCGTTGATCGATCCTCCTTTTGGAATGGAGTTTCCCTTCTCCGCAATTATAGTATACCCTGTTGGCAACTATTAGAGAGTCTAACGATAACCGGATGAACTCCAATGTACCAATAACAGATTTTATTATTTATCTATATACAAGTTTTAACCATTTTTGTACTAGATTGTTCCAGTAGAGGTCACCATTTATGATTATTTTTAATTGTCTTATTATGCGAGTACTCGTCACTTTAGCACTTTATTACACTTTAGCACTTTAAATACACTTAGTGGTGTCTCTGTAGTTCACTGCTCTGAATTGCTATTTGACACTATACTATGTTTCATTACCTCACCGCCGGCGGAGTTCTGGCTTGATTTCTGTCATTGATGGGATCTTAACACACCCCCGGTCTTCCTATTGGTCCCTCTGTTACACACCTTACTGTGTCGATTGGGCTAGATCACCACTACGTGTATGACACACTGTTACGCACCCTCACGGATTGGATGTAGTTGGTATTTAAACTTCTGTAGCACGATCCTCAGATGTTCTGAAGACGGCCCCATTGACGGGGCGGAAACATGTTAACCATCACGCTTGATTAAACAACCACGCTGCTTGTTAAGTCCTGTGAGTGCCTCCGTTTTTTCCGATACTATATATATATATATATATATATATATATATATATATATATATATATAAAAATAATCACTATAATCACTAGTGCAGGCACTCTATCAAAGCCTTCACAGTGCACTGAATTTTTATATACATATAAAAGAAAGCACACACTGTATATATCTGTGTTTGTGCGCACGTCTTACCTCAGGTCTTTCAAATTTCTGCAATGACACAGCATTTCACACAGTGAAGCCATATAAACAACCATGCCTTTTGTTCCTAGGTTTGCCAGAGAAAGGGTGTTAAGGTGTTGGCATTTCTTGCCAATGTGGACCAAACCAGAACCTGAGTGTATTCCAGGCAACTGTGCTAATGTAAGATTCTGAAGAAACTCTAGCTGGCCGATTTCAGCAACCTGCGCATCCCCAACATTCTGGGAAAGAGTACAAGGTGGGTAAGTGTTGTGTATTGCTGGGTCATTTCTTGGCATTGCTGAGTAGAAGTTTGAACCAATTAACTCCAAATGCTCTATAAAGGGATTTTCCTTCAAAAGCCTCCAAAAAGCAGACAAGGACCTTCGATTGTTCTGTTCAAATGAGACAACAGGGCTGGTTTGTACCCCAACTCGTACTTTCTTGCCAAAGCCAATAGATGCAGTTCTGGGAGATGACTGATCTGTATACTGTATTACAGATTTATCGGTGATCCTTGGGGAATCCACTATGGCACAAACTGGGAGAGCTAAAGATCGCAAACGTTTCAACCGACTTAAAATGTCACAAAGATGACTAGTGGCACTCTCTGAAGTATGATGATGTGCATAAGATAAGTTCAGGTGTGCAAGATTTGGGCAAGCAATAATTAGGGTTTGCAGAATTCTGCAATCTAAATGCTCAACTTGCTTCCGCAAAGGCAAATCAGAAGTTAAACAAAAAGGACATCCTCTTAAGTTTAGGCTAATCAAACTCTTACAGTCCCTATGTCCATTTATAACCCACCGGGTTAGCTGCCCACCAGAAATCATACTGCGGCTAAAGCCAAGGTAGATTGGGCAACTAAATTTTAAGTGCTGAAGAATAGAAGATCCATTCATCCAAGTTTTGGGCAGTTGAAAAGCCTCCAATGACACATTTTTTACCATAGAGTCTAAAAGGTTTTTGGTGGCTCTGCTTTCCGACAAGCTACCTGGAACAGAAATAATAAAAGCTCTAAGGTTCTCTGGTGTACGGTCACTAAGAACAGCCAAATATAATCTTACAACTTCTTCATTTACATAGCCAGGTGCTAATCGTGCATAAAAAAGTCTCAAATTTTGGTAATGGGGTATGTTGCTTTGTCCTACCATTAACTGGCCAGACATTATTGCCCCTTCACGTGTTCTGTCTAAAACTTCAAAATAGAGCAGCAGCTTTTCAAGACTTGTGCAGCATGGAACAACACCATAGGATGGAGTAAAAATAGTTTGTTTTAACTCCTGTACATGCCTTAGAGTGGCTTTACACTCACTGCTAAGTTGTCCAGAATCAAAGCCTGCACCAACATCTATAGCAAGCGAACGAAGCTGATGAAGGTGTGACAGCAACTTGGAGAGGCGCAGAGAAGTTAATGAGCAACCGGATAAATCTAGTCGTAACAATCGTTTGCAGCGTGTTATCAGGTCCACAGTGGGGGATGACAGCCAGTAGCATCCACTCATGTTCAACTCACATACATCACTCCCAACCTCTTTCAGCATCTGCTTTACCTGAGCATCATTAGCCTAAATAAATGACAAAATATTTCTATTAGCTCACTATATATGCTTGCAGGTATTTTTAGTTTAAAAAGTAAAAAAAAATAAAACCACAAAATGCCAATAACAGCCATCGTGTTTAAATACTACATTTCTAAAATTCTTAACTTATTTCAAAACATTATCCAAACAGCACAATATACATCTCAGAAAAGAATAATGGCTGTCTGTGGCTATATTAGTATGGCTGACAATATCACATAGTAAATGTGCACATACCTGATACTCTTTATGCAAGCTCACTTTTTGCATGAGGCTCTTGTCAAGACACAAGCTTGCAAATTTCCTGCATGTTCTTTTAACATTGAGGATGAGGTCAGTGATCGGGACAAATCTCAATATATGTAGTAAGATCTCATCAGATAAGTCTATTGGGTTTATTGTGTACATGCTTTGAGTCGCAACTCCACTCTGTAATGAAATAAAAACTTGTTTAAAATGGTATGTTACAGAAATCTAAATTCTCCTAAGAATATCAACCTGCAAAATTACTATTTATAAGCAGTAAATATGCATTGATTTATTGAAATATTTTACCGACATTGGCATACTGTAAAGATCTAGCTTGAAGGTTATCTCAACTGTGCATGACCACTCTTAAATGCTAAATGACAGGGGGAAAAAAAACTTAAAAATATGATTTCGGCTTTTACATGGGTGGACAAATCCCTAGCTACAGTTATCCAATGCAAAGAAAAATGTTCTAATGCCAACTAACTTTTTATAATATCAATTCCTTAATACTTCTGATTTGCTTCCAATTTTAAACACAATCAGGATGATTCAATTTTGCTGCTGCAGCTCTGGGTAAATCACAAAAGTAACTGCGTGACTTTAATGCCAGCTATTAGCTGTAGTCATTGTTGATCACTGAGCCATTTATACAGGCAAAACTTCTTGGCAAGATCACAAAACATCTCTCTCCTTGCTCTGATTTTTGCCAGTATTATTAACCAATGTACATTGGTCTTTGAAATAATTTTTGTACATTAAAGACAATTTGCCTATAGGATCATGAATAGAAGAAATGCAGCTTGGTTACTGTTCTACTATTGATGTAAAATGTATTAATTATGATAATCATCCCTGGGAAAAGGAACAGGTTGGTGAGTAGTCAATAAAACCTAAAGAAAGTTTTATCATCTGGGTTAAAAAAACTAGTTTTTGTCGCGTTTTGTGATCTGCAATGACATTATTTATAACGCATATTGCGGGAAATCGGCCCCACTGTGTGTGCTTCGATCTGTTGCGATTTTCTAACACATGTGATGACCATTTTTGGACCATTTTTGCCAAAATCGCACTTAAAAGGCTAATGGAAGCACATAAAAAATGCGATTAGAAGCAGACACGACCAGTTTTCTTTTTACCCATAATCCCCTTGAAAGCAAAAACAGGTTTTTCCCTCATCTAAAAAAGAAAAGATGACATTTTAAAAGGGCAATTATTCCTTTACATCCCCCCCTCACCTGATAGTACTAGTACCAGACAGGGTGAAGACCATTTTCAGGCTAGGTTCTTACCCTTGGGTTCTGACTATAGGGTCCATTACAAGATGTGAATGTCTGCTCGTGTAGCACCCCATTCCCTTAGTCCGGTTTCCTGACAGGCCAATAGGGAGACACTGCATCTTCCCATTGGCCAAATTTTGGAACAGTCCAGGAAGCAGGAAACAATAGCACCAGCAGAGAGACTTTGACAGCTTGTTACAGACCCTATAGCTAGAACCCAGGGTTGAGGACCTAGCAGTTTAGGTCCTCACCCTGGGTATTATCAGGTTAGTGGGGCTTTGGGGGGTGCAAATATTGGTAAACTTGTCCTTTAAACTGCTACTTTGCTTTAGTTTACAATAATGAGGTACCAGTAAATAAAGGAATAATTAAATAAAAACAGACAGGATGCAAATTATGATATGGGATTGGGGACCTGGGGAGATAAGAAATAGAAATTCACATAATAGGAACAGGTAGAGAATAAATAAGGAAAAAATGGCAGGACATGAGTGAAAAGGAAAAAAACAGGATTCATTTGGTGGCAGGTTCTTTTTGCGCAGTTTGTGGGAGCACAATAAAAAAAATGCATGTTAAAGGGCATGTCCACCCCCAAAACTATAATCCCCCCAACTACTGGCCCCACCATGTAGTGTAGTTTAATCCTTACCTCACATCCCAACTCCATCTGGTTCTCCTGTAGTCGCCCCCAAAGTTCCAAAAACTGCCCACCAGGAGGCTAGCAGGTCCATATAGGACACTGCCTGCTACCTGGCCTCCCGGAGATTCCTGCCATGCGTGCTGCAGCCCTTCTCCCCCTCCCTCCCCCTCCCGTTCTACTATCCCTCCCCTAACATTAAAACCCCTTAATATCTGCTCCCCCATGTCCCCCAGCCCCAACTGCATGTTTTGTTTTTTTTTAAAAAGCTCCCCAAACCTTACTTACCTCTCCGCTTTCCTCCGCGCACTGAATGACCGCAGTCGCGTCCGTGATTGGCTGCCGCTCAGCCAATCACAGACGCGACTGCGGTCCCGCCCCTCTGCTTGCATTCTCGCAAGCAGAGGGCCGGCAGTGCGGCGGGGATCGGGAGTAAGTAAGAGTTGGGGGCTTTCTGAAAAAAAAAATATCGGTTGGGGCTGGGGACATGGGGGGACAGAATATAAAAATTTATTTTCGGGGTGGACATAGCCTTTAATAATAAGCTATCTTTAGCAATAATAGCCCTTTATGAGTGATTAAAGTGCCTTCTAGCAGTTAACAAAGTGTTTGGGCCGACGGCACACCAATAGAGTGAAATGGGACATGATACAGAATGCTGCTACTCTGCACTGTCTGAGAATAAAAGCCGGCAAGGTATTGTTGTTACAACAGAAAGAGACAAATAGGTGTCTCTAAAACTGTTCTAAAATAGTTCTTACAAATAAAATTCCACTGTACAAAAGTGGTGTAAACAAGCACAACTGATTATTCTCTGGTCTGATTATAAGATTGCACAGGGATCAGAAGTAAATTAAAGGGCATGTCCCCCCCACAAAACTAAAATTTGACCCCACTGTAGGACAAACTGTGCAGTGTTAAAAAATCCTTAACTTACTCTTCTGCGCCTTATGGTTGTCCTGCGGTGCCTGATCAAAGTCCAGAAAAACGAAGAGTAGGAGCCATCTGTGTGTAATCCAGTGCACGCTTACTTCTTTGTCCTCTTAGAGGACTCTGTCATGCACTGGGGAGCTCTCCCCCTCACTCCATCGGGAACCCTCGGCGCTGCCATACTGTTTAAAAAAAACCAAAACTTTGCTATAGTGTATGGAACCCACTTCTATTCCTAAATACCGGTTTTAACTTTAAAAAGTTCCCAGAAATGGACTTACCTGACTTTGTTCCCTCAATAACCGACAGCCGCATCGGTGATTGGCTGTCTCTCAGCCAATCACAGATGCAGATGCCAGTCAGGCCACCACTGCTAATCTGCTCCTGGAAGTAGGAGTAGACAAAGGTTTAGGGAACAAAGGTGGGCAAGTCTATTTCTGGGAACATTTTAAAGTTAAAACCATGGCGTTTAGGGTTGGAGGGGGGGATCTCCTACACTACAGAAAATGTTTGATTTTAGGGTTGAGATACCCTTTAACAAGCTAATCTTTTGCTCCCGGCTTATTTCTACCATTACCTGTTTCTGAAATTTTGGACATGCTAGACCAGTCAAGCTAAATAATGGCTATTGTTCTGTTACACATGACCAACAAATTACCAATCATTCTGTCAGTCAGGGAACATCATGTGTGAACCAGGTCTTAGTTGGATTAATCCCTGTACTTTTAAGCTTCATACACACGTACAACCAACATCGTATGTGTGTACAAAGCTTTACTCTGTAGGCTAATACATTACGGTTACACATTTGTTCATCTACATAGATAACAAAGATATTTAACTTAGAGTAGTTCCAAACCACCCACTGCCAAACAGCTTGATAGCATCAAACAGGATTTTAGTTTTGGATAACCTCTAGCCAGAGCTAACGTTTTCACTCTAGGTCCCACCATAAACTTCCCAGAGCAGTTCTGGTGGGCTAGGCAGATCCCCATTTATAAAAAAGTACCCAGAAGGATTTGTGCTCACAGGGGAAGTGTAAAGGATGGACTGTCATAATTTTCACATATAATAAGATATCTGTAGTAGGGAAACAGCTTATTTTCGCGTATACTATTCATGTTAGCGTCAACAAATCAATCTCACCTCTGCAGAGGAACTGGACATACTGTAGCACGGCGGAGAGAGAAGCTGGAGATCAGAAAATAAACCTTACAGAGATTCCACAAGTCAAACCCTTACAAGTCACTTCCCAAAAGACTGGCGTTCTTTACTTCCCTGGTTCTTTAGGAGAAACCCGGAAACGCGCATTCATCCGACAACAGCCATTACCAAGATACCTGAATAACTGCAAAAGAAATTTTGCTTTCAAGCTCTCTCTGAAGTAAGTCCTTACGCTCTTATTGTCTCACTTCCGTCGCTTGCAAAATAATATTTCCTGTTGTACTGCATGTGGAGCCATATTGGTGCAGTGCAGATTACAGACATTCTATATTCACTTCTTGGTGACTAAAATATTTATCTAAGTGTCCTTTGTAGTCTGTGTGGGCTATGTTTTACTCTTTTTTTGCTACATTCCTGGCAGTGGCTGATTATTAGAGAAGGACACTTAACTGGGCATTTTAAAGGATATGTACACTGAAATTTTATTTTTTTAAATTGCCCATAAACTATAATTCATCCCAACTATGTAGTTTTTTTTTTGATCTGCCCCCTATTTCATTAGATATCCAATCTAAAACATGTTAGCTTTTAGCATTTCTGTAAGCAGTTTTCATGTAGCTGGAATGGTTTGACAGTTGGTGTGCTGTATGCCGTGTGCAGTTTTGAAGGTTGGTATGTGGGAAAATAGTCAGGTCAGTGATCAGAGCCTGAACAAAAAAAGTATTGTATTGAAGGCATGCAGCAACACACACACACCTCAGAGTAAGTGCTACTTACATGTATTTATTTATGGATTAAGGCTAAAACAAAGTACACACTGCATTTAGAGATGTTCGAAACTGTTGAGTTTCATTCTGTTTTAGATATCTGTTGTATTCAATTAGATCAACTGGACTTGAAATGTAGTTCTTGAAGACGTTTCGCTAGTCATCCGACTGGCTTTCTCAATTCAGAATGACTTGTACAAAATCTGTGGCAATTATGTACCCTGGAGAATCCCAATTAGCATATCACACACCAGGTGTTAAGGGTGTGATTAGATAGTGGCTAAGAGGGGTTATAGGAACGCCCAGAGTAAGGTGTTAAACAGCATTGTACATGGCAGACAGTTGGTGTCGAACCCCCCCACCTCTATTTAGGCTTGGTTTCTTTATTTTTACATAAATGGCCTCCTTAACACCTCTCTTGAACCAGTCACGTTCCTTCGCCAGTATGTTAACATTACAATCTTCAAAGGTATGTCCTTTATCCTTAAGATGCAGATACACGGCTGAGTCCTGACCCGAGGAATTGGCTCTTCTGTGCTGGGCCATACGTTGATGCAGTTGCTGTTTGGTCTCCCCCACATACAAATCAGAGCATTCTTCACTGCACTGCACACCGCTAGATGCTGTTCCGCTTTTCTTGTGTTTTGGTATTGGTCTTTTGGATGTACAATTGCTGCCTCAGCGTGTTGCTCGGTTTATAAAGCAGACAGGGATACGATTTTTTTTGAAAATTTTCTTAATTTCTTCTCGGAGACCCCTGCTACATATGGGATGACCATGTTCTCCTCCTCCTCCTGTCTTTGCTTTTCCCCTTCACTGTTGGTATTTGTGTTCTTTTCTTTCCTTCTACTTCTTTTGACAAAGGCCCAGTCTGGATATCCACAAGTTTTAAGGGCTCCTCTGAGATGTTTCATTTCTTTAGCCTTCGCCTCTGTGCTAGTGGGGATGTTCTCGGCTCTGTGTTGCAGGGTTCTGATGACACCCAGCTTGTGATCTAAAGGGTGGTGGGAGTCAAACATCAAATACTGATCTGTGTGTGTTGGTTTTCTGTAAACCTCTACTTCCAGTTTACCATTTTCCTTAACTTCTACCAAGCAGTCCAAGAGGTGGGGGGGTTCGACACCAACTGTCTGCCATGTACAATGCTGTTGGACTGCTTGGTAGAAGTTAAGGAAAATGGTAAACTGGAAGTAGAGGTTTACAGAAAACCAACACACACAGATCAGTATTTGATGTTGACTCCCACCCACCCTTTAGATCACAAGCTGGGTGTCATCAGAACCCTGCAACACAGAGCAGAACATCCCCACTAGCACAGAGGCGAAGGCTAAAGAAACTGAAAATCTCAGAGGAGCCCTTTTTAAAATTGTGGATATCCAGACTGGGCCTTTGTCAAAGAAGTAGAAGGAAAGAAAAGAACACAAATACCAACAGTGAAGGGGAAAAGCAAGACAGGAGGAAGAACATGGTCATCCCATATGTAGCAGGGGTCTCCGAGAAATTAAGAAGAATTTTCAAAAAAAATCGTTATCCCTGTCTGCTTTAAACCGAGCAACACGATGAGGCAGCAATGTGGTACATCCAAAAGACCAATACCAAAACACAAGAAAAGCGACATCATATATGCGGTGCAGTGCAGTGAAGAGTGCTCTGATTTGTAGTGGGGGGGAGACCAAACAGCAAACTGCATCAACGTATGGCCCAGCACAGAAGAGCCAATTCTCGGGTCAGGACTCAGCCGTGTATCTGCATCTTAAGGATAAGGACATACCTTTGAAGATTGTAGATGTTAACATACTGGCGAAGGAAACGTGCTGGTTCAAGAGAGGTGTTTTACGGAGGCATTTATTGGACTGCTTGGTAGAAGTTAAGGAAAATGGTAAACTGGAAGTAGAGGTTTACAGAAAACCAACACACACAGATCAGTATTTGATGTTGACTCCCACCACCCTTTAGATCACAAGCTGGGTGTCATCAGAACCCTGCAACACAGAGCCGAGAACATCCCCACTAGCACAGAGGCGAAGGCTAAAGAAATGAAAAATCTCAGAGGAGCCCTTAAAACTTGTGGATATCCAGACTGGGCCTTTGTCAAAAGAAGTAGAAGGAAAGAAAAGAACACAAATACCAACAGTGAAGGGGAAAAGCAAGACAGGAGGAAGAACATGGTCATCCCATATGTAGCAGGGGTCTCCGAGAAATTAAGAAGAATTTTCAAAAAAAATGTATCCCTGTCTGCTTTAAACCGAGCAACACGTGAGGCAGCAAATGGTACATCCAAAAGACCCAATACCAAAACACAAGAAAAGCGACATCATATATGCGGTGCAGTGCAGTGAAGATGCTCTGATTTGTATGTGGGGGAGACCAAACAGCAACTGCCATAACGTATGGCCCAGCACAGAAGAGCCAATTCCTCGGGTCAGGACTCAGCCGTGTATCTGCATCTTAAGGATAAAGGACATACCTTTGAAGATTGTAATGTTAACATACTGGCGAAGGAAAGTGACTGGTTCAAGAGAGGTGTTTTACGGAGGCCATTTATTGGACTGCTTGGTAGAAGTTAAGGAAAATGGTAAACTGGAAGTAGAGGTTTACAGAAAACCAACACACACAGATCAGTATTTGATGTTGACTCCCACCACCCTTTAGATCACAAGCTGGGTGTCATCAGAACCCTGCAACACAGAGCCGAGAACATCCCCACTAGCACAGAGGCGAAGGCTAAAGAAATGAAAACATCTCAGAGGAGCCCTTAAAACTTGTGGATATCCAGACTGGGCCTTTGTCAAAAGAAGTAGAAGGAAAGAAAAGAACACAAAATACCAACAGTGAAGGGGAAAAGCAAGACAGGAGAGAAGAACATGGTATCCCATATGTAGCAGGGGTCTCCGAGAAATTAAGAAGAATTTTCAAAAAAAATCGTATCCCTGTCTGCTTTAAACCGAGCAACACGTGAGGCAGCAATGGTACATCCAAAAGACCCAATACCAAAACACAAGAAAAGCGACATCATATATGCGGTGCAGTGCAGTGAAGATGCTCTGATTTGTATGTGGGGGAGACCAAACAGCAACTGCCATACGTATGGCCAGCACAGAAGAGCCAATTCCTCGGGTCAGGACTCAGCCGTGTATCTGCATCTTAAGGATAAAGGACATACCTTTGAAGATTGTAATGTTAACATACTGGCGAAGGAAACGTGACTGGTTCAAGAGAGGTGTTTTCGGAGGCCATTTAT